>JAREIK010000616.1:250614-275614 GCA_029783825.1 Sapria himalayana
ATTGGCAGACATATAAATAGATTAATAGATAGATAGAAAGATAGATTGACACATAGATAGAAAAATAGATACATAGATAGAAAGATAGACAAATAGATATATAGATTGATAGATAGATATCTAGACAGACAGACAAATAGATTGATAGATATATAAACATATAGATTGATAGATTGGTAGATAGATAGACAGATAGATAGATAGATAGATAGACATATCTATAAAGAGATAGACAGATAGATATATAGAAAGACTAAAAAATATATCGACACATATATAAATAGATAGATATACAGACAAATAGAAAGTAAGATAGATATATAGATAGATAGTTAGAAATATATATATGCAGATAGATAGATTGATTGATTGATTGAGAGACAGATAGATCGACAGAAAGATACATAGATGGATATATAGATTGATAGATAGATTTATAAATAGATTGATAGACAGATTAAGAAATAGAATGATAGATATATAAAGAGATAGATCGATAGATAAATAGATAGATAGATAGATATCTAGATGGATATATAGATAGATAGATAGACAAATATATGGATAGAAAGATATCGAGAGTTATAGATAGACAGATAGAAAGATAGATAGATATCCTTAAAGATAGACAAATGGATAGATAAATAGATATACAAATATATATACAAATAGAATTATGGATAGACAGATTGAAAAAACCATAGATAGATAGATAAACAAATAGATAGACAAATATATAGAGAGATAGATATATTAATTGAAAGACAAATAGATAGACAAATAGATAAACAGGTTTATAGACAGATAGATTAAAATATAGATAGACATATATAGATAGATAGATAGACATATAGATTGGCAGATAGATAGACAAATAGGTAAATAGATAGATTAATAACTAGACAAATAGTTAGATAGAAAGATAAATAGATAAATATACAAATAGATAGACATATAGATATATTGATTGTTAGACAATTCTATTGACATACTAAAACATAAATACATAGATAGATAAATAAATAGATTGGTAAATAGATCCATAGATAGATAGATATATAGATAAATAGACAGATAGATGGTTAATTTATAGAAAGATTGATACACAAATTTATAGAGTGATAGTTAGATTGATTAATTGATAGATATAAAGATATAAAGATAGAAAGATAAAAAGATAGATAGATAGATAGATTGATTGATTGATGATACATATGGAAAAAATAGACATATACATAAACATATGGATATATTGATAGATAGACAGATAGAGAGACAAATAGATATACAGATAGATAGGTAGAAAGATAGATGGATAGAAAAAAAATATAGATAGGCAAATAGATAGATAGATAGATAGATAAACACATAAATAGAAACAAATAGATAGGCATATTGATATATTGATAGATAGACTGATATAGATATATATATAGACATATTGATAGTCAGATTAATAGACAGATTGATAGACAAAAAGATAGATAGAAAGATAGATAGATATATTGATTGATAGATGATAGTTAGATAAATAAATAGATAGATATACAAAATAATAGATAGATTGATAAGATAGACAAATTAATTGATAGATAGATAGATTGATTGATTGATTGAAAGATTGATAGATATATCAATATTTAGACAAATCAATAGACAGCTAGAAAGTCAAATACATAAATAGATAAATAAATATATTATTAAATAGATTTTTATAGATAGATAGATAGATAAATTAATATTTAGATAATAGGCAGATTTATAGAAAGATTTATAAACATTTTTATAGAGTGAGTTATAGATAGATTTATTGACTGATAGTTAGATTGATATATTGATTGGCAGAAAGATAGAAAAATAGAAAGATAGACAAATAGATAGACAGATATATTTGATTGATCGCTAGACATATACATTGTCAAAAAAATATATAGATACAAAGACATATAGATATATTGATAGATAGACGATAGACAATTGAATAGACAGATAGATAGGTAGATAGATAGATATAGAGATAGACAGACAGACAGATAAATTGATAGATAGATAGGTAGATAAACAGTTACATACATAGATAGATAGATAGACATATTGATAGATATATATATATATATATATATTGATAGATAAACACATAGATAGATAGATATATTAATAGATAAATAGCTAGATAGATAGTTAGATAGATAGACAGACAGATATATACATAGATACATAGATAGATAGATAAAAATTAAATAAAGATATAGATAAACATATAGACTAATAGATAGATAGATAGATAGACAGATTGATAAATAAATTAATAGATAAATTGATAGAAAGTTTGATAGATTGATAGATATATAGATTTATAGATAGATTGTTATATAGATTGATAGATACATTGATAAACTAATTGATTAAAAAATTGATAGAAAAATTTATAGACAGATAGATCGATCGATTGATAAGCTGGTAGAAAGAAAAATTAATAGATAGATAGATAGTCAGCTTTTTAGACAGATAGATCAAAAGATTATTAAACATATAGATTGAAAAACAGATTTATAGATAGATAGATAGACATATAGATAGAAAATAGTTAGATAAATAAATTGATAGATATACAAATAGATATGCAGATAGAAAGATAGATAGATTTCCATATAAATAGAGAGATATATAAAATGATAATTATATAGATAAACTGATAGATATTCAGATAGATATATAGCAAGATAGATGCTCAATAGTTAGATAGACATATAGATAGACATATAAATTGACAAATAGATATATAGATAGATAGATAGTCAGATAGATAAAAATATTGCCAGATAGAATAATAGATATATAGATAGTAAGATAAAGAATTATATAAACAAATATAAACATAGATAGACAAATATATACATAGATATATAAACAGAAAAATAGATAGAAAGAAAGATAGATAGATAGAGCGAGAGATAGATATACAAATAAATTGACAGAAAAATAAACAAGACAAAATATAGAGAGATTGACAGATAAATAGATAGATAGACAAATAGATAGTAAAACAGATAGATAGATAGATTGACAAATAGATAGTAAAACAGATAGATAGACAGATAGATAGACTAAACTATAGATAGAGAGATAGAATGAATGATTGGTAGATTGATTATTATATAGATAGATAGACAGATAGATAGATAGACATATAGATAGTTAGATAGATTAATTGATTGATTGATATATTTATACACAGATTGATAGACCTATAAATATTAAAATTTATAGACAAATAGATATTTAAAAATATAGACAGATAGAAAGATAGATAGATTGATAGATAGATAGATATACAAATATATAAATAGATAGATAGACAAATAGAAAGATAGATAGAAGACAAATATATAGATTGATAGAAAGAAAGAAAGATTGATAGATAAATAGTCTTATAGAGAAATAGATAGAAAGATAGATTGATAAATAATAATATATATATATATATATATATATATATAGACAAAAAGATAGATAAATAGATAGACATATAGATATATAGACAAATCGATACACAAATATATAGATACATAGATAAATATTTAGATAAATAGATTAATTGATAAATAGACATATAGATATTTAGATAAATAGATAGATCGATAGGTAGATAGAAAGACAGATAGATAGAAAGAATGATAGAAAGATAAAATCATATAATGATAAATAGGTAGATTGATTGATTGATTGATAGATAAAATAATTGATAGACAGATAGATAGATAGATGATTGATTGATTTATAGATAAACAAGTAGTAAGAAAATATATAGACAAATAGATAAATAGATATATAGATAGATAAATATATAAAAAAATAAATAAAAAAATAGATAGACAAATAGATATGTAGAAACTTAGACAAGTAGATAGAAAGACAGACAAACAAACAAAATATAGATTAATAGATAGACAAATAGATAGTCAAATAGATAAATATATAGACATACAGGCAGGTAGGCAAGTAGTCAGGCAAGATAGATAGATACTAGATAGACTAATTTATAGATAGGTAGACATCCATTAATACATACAGATAGATAGATAGATAGAAAGTTTAACGGATAGATCAATAGATAGATAGAAAGTTAGATAGAAAGAAAGATAGATAGATAGTTAGATAGATAGATATACAGACAGACAGAAAGATAGATATATTGATAGATAAATAGATAGATAGATAGACAAATATAAAGATAGATAGATAGAGACATCGATCGATATATAAATAAATTGATAGAAAGAATGATAGATAGATTTATAGATAGATTGACATATCGTTTATAAATAGATTTATAGATAGATTGATAGGCAATAGATTATTAGACTGATAGATGGAAAGATAGATAGATAGACAGATAGATAGATATATAGATTGATTAATTGATTGATTGATAAATATATAGATATATAAATAGACATATAGATATACTAATAGATAGATTTATAGATACATAGATAGATAGACATATAGATATACATATAGAAAGATAAAAAGATATACATACAGATAGATATAAAGATAGAAAGATAGATAAATTTTTAGATAGATAGAAAATTAGATAGATAGACAATTAGATAGACATATACATAGATAGATGGATATACATATAGATAGATAGATAAACAAATAGATAGATAGACAGACATATAGACAAAAAGATAATTAGATAAATAGATAGATAAACAGACAGATAGGCAAGTAGTCAGGCAGGCACACAATCTGGCAAGTAGGTGGATAGATAGACACACAAACAAACAAATAGACACATAGAATGATAGACAAATACACATACACAAAAATAGACTGGCATATAGACAAATAGATATATATATATATATATATATAGATTCACAGATACACAGAAAGATGAACAGATAGATAGATATTTATATAGATAGATAGATAGTTTGATAGAGAGATTGATAGATAGATATATAGACAAATTGAAAGTTATATAGATAAATATATAGATAGAGAGATAGATAGATAGACAAATATTTAGAAATATAGATAGATAGATAGACAGATAGATATATAGACAGAAAGATTGATAGATATATAGACAATTTGATAAATAGAATGATAGACAAATTGATAAATAGATTAATAGACATATTGATAGAGAGATTAATAGGCATATTGATAGATAAATTGATAGACATATTTATAGATAGATAGATACATAGATATATTTAGAGATGGATATGTAGATACATAGATAACAAAAGAATAGACATATAGATAGACAGATATATAAAAAAATATTAGACTAATATATAGATAGATAGATTGATTGATAAGTAGATATATAGACATATAGATAGACAAATAGACAGATAGACACACAGATCGATACATAGATAGATATATAGATAGATAGATAGAAATATAGATTTAAAAAAAGAAATAAAGATAGAGAGATATATAGATATACATATTGATAGATATATAGATAGAAAGATAGAAAGACAGATAGATATATAGATATATTGATAGGTAGACAAATAGATAGATAGAAAGATAGGCAGATAGATAGACGGATAGATAGATATATAGAAAAATAGATAGAAAGATTGAAATACAGATAGATTTATAGATATATAGACAGATAGATGTAATGTTAGATTGTTAGGCAGTTAGATAGACGAATAGATAGATAGATAATAGATAGATAGATAAATAGATAAATAGATACATAGACAAGTATATAATAGAAAGCTAGACAGAATGATAAACATAAATATATATATATATAGATAGACAGATAGATGCACACACACACACACACACACATATATATATATATATATATAGAAAAATATATAGATAGATAAATAGATAGATAAATCAACAAGTAGATAGACAAATAGACAGACAAAGAGATAAATAAATAGATAGATATATAGATAGACAGATAGATAGATAGACAGATATATAGACAGACAGATAAATAGATAGACAGATATATAGTAAAATAGAAAGATGTATATTTTTGATAGATAGACAGACAAGCAAGTAGTAAGGCAGGTATATAATCAGGTAGGTATGCAAAAAGAAAGACAAATAAACAAATATACACATAGAAAGATAGACAAACATACAAATAGACAAACATATAGATAAATATATAGATGGATAGTTAGACACACTGATGGATAGGGATATAGACAAATAGACATACAAATATATATATATATATATATATATATATATATATATATATATATATAAAGTTTGATGGATAGATTGATAGACAAAGTAGTAGACAAATAGATAGATATATAGATAGATATAAATATAGATAAAGAAATATATAGATAGATATATAGAAAGATATACCGATTATTAGACAGAATGATATACAAATTAATATACATTTTGACAGATAGATTGATACATATATTCATAGACAAATAGATAGAGAGATAGATAGATAGACATATAGATTGATAGACGTAATGATAGATAGATAGTTAGAGAGAAAGATAGATAGATATATAAACAGATTAGTAGATTGATATATATATATATAGACATATTGATAGACAGATAGATAGATAGAGAGATAATTAGATAGATAGAAAGATAGATAGATATATAGTTAGATAGAAAGACAAGTAGATAGACTTATAGATAAACATATAGATATACAAATAGATAGGCAAAAAGATAGATAGACATAATAATTTATAGATAGATAGATAGATAGACATACATATAGATTGATAGATAGACATATATATAGACAGAAAGATAGATAGATAAATAGATTAATTGATTGGAAAATAGATAGACAAATAGATAGATAGATATACAAATAAATAGATAGATAGATAGACATTAGATAGATAGATATATAGATAGACAGATAAATAAGTAGTTAGATAGATATATAGAAAGACAAGTAGATACATTGATAGATAGATAGATAAGACAAATAGAGAGACAGACAGAAAGATTGATAGAACCACAAATAGTTGGATCGATATATAGATATATAGATAGCTAGACAGATAGATAGACAAAAATTTAGATAGACAGAAAGATTGAGCCCTAGATAGATAGATAGACAAATAAATAAAAATATTGATAGATAGATTGATAGCCAGACAAATAGGTAGAAGACAGAAAGATAGATCGATAGATAGATAAATAAATAGAAAGATTGATAGATAGAGTGATAGATAGATAGAGAGATATATTGACATATAGATAAAAATATTGATAGAGAGATTGATAGACATTTTTATAGATAGATAGATAGATTGATTGATTAATTCATCATAGACAGATAAATAGATAGATATATAGATATATAGACTGATTCATAGATAGATAAATAGATCAATAGATTATTAGATAGATAGACAGACACATAGACAAATAGGCAGGTTTATTGATAGATATATAGATAGAAAAATTTAATAGACAAATAGATAGGCAGATAGAAAGATAATTGGATAGAGATATATATAGATAAATAGAAGGATAAATAGAGAGATATTTAGATAGATAGATATATGGATACATAGATAGATTGATAGAAAGATAGACAAATAGATAGATCGATAGATAAATATATAGACATATTTAATAGATAGACAGATAGCTAGATTGATAGATATATAGATAGATATATAGATAGATATATAGATAGATAGAGAGATTGGTTGATAGACAGATAGATAGACAAATCGATAGCCAAATAGAATGACAGATGTTTAAATAGATTATTACTATGATATATATATATATATATATATATAAATATAATTAGATAGATAAATATGAAAATAGATTAACATATAGATAAAGATATATATATATATATATACATATAGATTATCATATAGAAAGATGATATATAGAGAGATAGATAGATAGATAAATATATTGATAAAACAACATATATATAGACAGACAGATAGATAGATAGCCAGATACATTGATAAATTGATATATAGATATACAAATAGACATACAAACAAATAGATAGATAGATAGACAAATAGATAGAAATATTAAATATAGATAGATATACAGATAGATTTAGATAGATAGATAGATAAATAGAGAGGTAGTTAGATAGACAAATACATATACGGATAAATTGATAGATAGGCAGATAGATATATAGATAGATAGACAAGTTGATGGATAGATTGAAAGATAGATAGATAAACATATAGATAGATATATACATAGATAGATAAATAGATAGATTGATAGATACAAATATATATATATAAAGAGATATATATAGATAGATAGATAGACAGACAGACAAACAGATAGATAGATAGACAGATAGATGACAAATATATATACAAATAGATAATAAATTAGATATATAGATGATAGACAAACATGCAAACATAAAGTAGGTAAACAATCAGGTAGTTAGAGAGACATATAGATAGACAAAAAAACAAATAGACACACAGAATGATGGACAAACAAACAAAAAAACAAAAAGACAAAAAAATCGATAGATAGATAGAAAAATAGATATATAGGCAATAGATAGGTAGATAGACAAATAGATTGACATACAGATTGATTTATTGATTGACTAGATAGATACATAAATTGATAGAGAAATCGAAAGATATATAGAAAGATAAACATATAGATACACAAAAAGATAGATAGATAAAAAGATAGATAGATAGAAAAAGAAATAGATAAACAAAATGATAAAAAATCTATTAGAATATTGATATACATATTGAAAGATAGATTTTTAGATAGATTGATAGATATATTGATGAACCTATTGATAGACAAATAGATAGATAGATAGATAGAGATAAATAGATAGAAGATAGATAGACCGATATATAGAGAGAAAGATAAATAGATAAATAGATAGATTGAAAGATAAAAAGATAGATAGACCGATAGATAGACAGATAGATTGAAAGATATATAGACAGATATATAGATATATATTTAAACAGATTATTAAAGTAATATATAGATATATAGAGAGGCTGATAGATAGATAAATAGAAAAAAGATAGATAAATAAATATATAGATATTTAGACACACAGATAGATAGATAGACAGATAGATAGATATATAGATAGATTGATTGATAGATAGACAAGCAAAGATATAGCCAAAAGATTGACAGATAGCTCAATATATAAATAGATAAATATTTAGATACAAAGATAGACACATAGATAGATAGATAGGCAGTAAGGTAAAAGATAGACAGACAAACTAAAAGACTAATAGATAGGCAATCAAGCAAATAGATATACAGCTTTACTGATAGATAGATAGATAGATAGATAGACATACATAAAGAATGATAGAAAGATAAATAGATAAATAGAAAGATTGATAGATATATTGATCGACAAATAGATAGATAGATAGATAGATAGATAGATAGAATGATAAATAAAAGTTTATTAGATAGATTTATAGATAGATTGATAGATATATTGATAGACATATTGATAGACAAATAGAAAGAAAATTAGATAGATAGTAAGATAGATAGATAACTAGATTGATTGATTGATCGATAGATAGAACAACTGATAGATAGATATATAGATAGATAGATAGATACACATATAGATTTATTGATAAATAGACAAATCGATAAATAGACATATATAGATAGATAAATAGACATATAGATAGATAGCTAGATAGATAGATTTATAGAAAGATTGATAGATAGATTAATAGAGAGATTGATATATAGATTGATATAAAGAAATAAAGATTGATTTATTTATTTATAGATAGATAGATAGATAGAAAGATAGTCAGATAAATATTGTTATAGATCACTAGATTATTAGACATATTGATAAATAGATAGATAAATCGATAGATATACAAATAGACAGATAAATATATAGAATGATAGATTGATTGATAGATTGAAAGACAAATTGATAGTCAGGTAGAGAGTTAGAAATATTGATATACATATAGACAGACAAATAGATAGACATATAGATACATAGATAGATATATAGATAGATAGACAGTTAGATAGATAGATTAAAAGAAACATTGATTGATAGATAAATAAATATTTTGATTAAAAGATTGATATAGAGATTCATAGACAGATTGATTGATTGATTGAAAGAGATAGATAGATGAATATATATATAGATTTATAGATATATTAATAGGTCGATAGATTATAAGAATGCTAAATTGATGGATAGTTAGACATATACATAAACAAATATATATATATATATATATATATATATATATATATATATATATAATGAATTTTAATTGAAAAATAGACAGGAAGATAGATATAGAGATAGATAGATAGATAAATAGATAGGCAAATAGATATATTGACACATAGATAGATAAATAGTTAGATAGACAAATAGATAGACAAATAGATAGACAAATAGAAAGACAAATAGATAGATAGACATATAGATAAATAGATAGTTTGACATATATATGAAAATATTGATAGACATATAGATAGATAGATAGATAGATAGATAGATAAATAGACAAATTGATAGAAAAACAAATAGATAGCGAGATAGATTGATTGATTGATAAATATATAGATAGATAGACACATAGATATATAGATTGATAGTCAAAAAGACTGATAGATGGACATACATACAGATAGATATATGGATAGATAAATAGATATATAGATAGATAGATATAGAGATATATATATAGAGATTGATAGATTATTTGATAGACAAATAGATAAACTTATATATATATATATAGATGGATAGAAATCTTAATAGATAAATTGATAAAAAGATTGATAGAAAGATTTATAGAAAGATTGATAGAAAGTTTGATGGACAGATTGATAATAGATAGATACATATTCAAATTGATAAAATGATTTATAGATAGACACACACACACACACACACACACACACACACACACACACATATATATATATATATAGAAAGATAGAGAGATAGAAAGATAGATAAACATATAAATATACAGATAGATAGATAGATAAAAATATATATAGATAGATAGATAAATAGATTGATAGACATATAGAGAGAGATATAGATAGACAGATATATTCATTTATTGATAGACATACGGATAAATAGAATGATAGTAACATAGATAGACATATAGTTAGACAGATAGATAGATAGACAAATGGTTAGATAGAGAGATAGATAAATATACAGATATTTAAATAGATTATTAGACTAATATATAGATAGATAGACAGATATATAAATAGATTATTAGACTAATATTTAGATAGATAGATAGATAGACATATAGATAGATAGATAAATAGACAAATAGATAAATAGATAGATGGATAGATTGATAAATAGACAGATAGATAAATAGATAGAAATATAGATAGATAGATAGACAGATATAGATAGAAATATTGACTAACAGATAGGTATATAGATAGATAGATAGATACATAGATATATATATATATATAGATAGATAGATAGATAGATAGGCAAACAGATAGATAGATAGATAGGCAAACATATAGATAGATAGATAAGCAAATATAAAGATCGAAAGATATAAAAATAGATAGACACAAATAGAAAGTTAGATATGCTGTTAGATAGATATAAACAAGAATAGATATATAAAAAGAGATATAGATAGATATGTAGATAGACAGATAGATAGAATGATAAATAAATAGATAAATAGATATATAAATTGACAGATAGATAGACAGACATATAGATAGATAGATAGATAGAGTGATAGATAGCTAGATGAGTAGATATACTGATAGATAGACTGATAGATAGATAGATAAATAAATAGATAAATATATATAGATAGAGAAATAGATATATTGAAAGATAGATAGACAAATCAAAAGATAGATTGACAGACAAATATATACATATAGATAATAAAACAGATAAATAGAAAGTTAGACAAAAAGATAGATGGGCAAGTAGTTTGGCAGGCAGATAATCAGGCAGGTAGGTATACAGATAGATAGATAAAAAAATAGTCACATAGAATGATAGACAAATATAGAAATAGACAAACAGACAAATAGATAGACAAGCAGATAGATTGATAGACAGATTCATAGAAAGATTAATTAATTGATTGATATACAAATTGATAGATAGATTAACAGAGAGATAGATAGACATACAGTTAGATAGATAGATAGATAGATAAATAAATAAAGAATTATATGCAGATAAATAGACACATAGATTGTTAGTTAGATAGATAGATAGATAAAAAGTCAGATAGACAAATAGTTAGATAGTTACATAGATAGATACATAGATAGATAGACATATAGACTTACAAATAGACAGAATGACTGAAACCTAGATAGATAGCCTAATAGATAGATAGACAGTCAGATAGATATTCAAATAGAAAGTAAGGTAGATAGATACATAGAAAAAAAATGATTGATAGATAGACATATAGAGAAAAATTTATAGAAAGTTAAATATATAGATTGATAGAAAGAATGATAGAAAGATTTATAGATAAATTGATAGATAGATAGATTTATTGATTAAAAGATAGACAGACAGATAAATACATAGATAAATAGATATATAGACAGATAAATATACTTATAGATCTGTATTTTATTAGATAGATATATGAATAGAGAGACAGATAGATAAATAAATAAATAGACAGACAGACAGATAAATAGATAGATAGATAAATAGATAAAATATTTATAGATAGATAGATAGATTGATTGATTGAGAGATAGATAGACAGGCATATAGATAGATATATAAATAGATTCATAGATAAATAGATAAATTGACAAATTATTAGATAGATATATAGATATATAGATAGAGAAATAGATAGATAGATAAATAAGCAGATAGAAAGACAGATAGATTGACAAATAGATGGATGAATAGTTAGATAGATTGATATATAGTTAGACAATTAGATAGATAGATAGATATATAAACAAATAGATAGACAAGTAAATAAAAAGAATGATAGACAAATAGATATATAGATATATATTTAAAAAATATATATATATAGATAAATACATAAATAGACATATAGATAGATAAGTAGATAGGCAGATAGATCACTATATAGATAGATAGATAGATAGACTGATAGATTCACATATAGATAGATAGATAGATTGATTGATAGGTAGATAGATAGATATAAATATAGATAGATAGATAAAAAGATAGATAGAGAGATAGACAGACAGACAAATAGATAGATAGATAAATAGGATAGATAGATGGATAGATATAAAAATATATAGATAGACAAAAAGACTAATATATACATAGATAGAAAGATAGACAGACTAAAATATAATTAGAGAGACTAAAAGATAGATAGATAAATAGACATGTTGATATTTACTTTATCTTTAGAATGATAGAGAGACTGATCATTTTATTGATAGATAGACAGATAGATTAATTAATAAAAGATAGATAAATAAATAGATAGGCAAATAGATATTCAGATAGATATACAAACTAATAGACTAATAAATAGATAGATATGTAGAATGATATATAGATAGTTAGATATATAGATAGATAGAAAGATAGATACACATAAAGATAGATAGACAAAAAGAAAAATACATAAAAAATAGATAGATAGATAGACAGATAGGTAGACAAATTAAAAGAAAGAAAAATAGATAGAAACATAGATTGATAGATTGATAGAAATATCTACAAAATATAGACATGTAGATATAAGATAGACTAATAGATCGATAGATTGATAGACAAATATGTATACAGATAGATAGATAGTAAGATAAATAGATAAATAGATATTTTGTTAGATTGATAGATAGATAAATAGATACACATAAAGATAGATAGACAAAAAAAATACATAAAAAATAGATAGATAGATAGACAGATAGATAGACAAATTAAAAGAAAGAAAAATAGATAGAAACATAGATTGATAGATTGATAGAAATATCTACAAATTAAAAATAGATAGATAGATAGAAAGATAGATACACATAAAGATAGATAGACAAAAAGAAAAATACATAAAAAATAGATAGATAGATAGATAGACAGATAGATAGACAAATTAAAAGAAAGAAAAATAGATAGAAACATAGATAGATAGATTGATAGAAATATCTACAAAATATGGACATGTAGATATAAGATAGACTAATAGATCGATAGATTGATAGACAAATATGTATACAGATAGATAGATAGTAATATAAATAGATAAATAGATAGTTTGTTAGATTGATAGATTGATAAATAGACATAATGATAAATAGATAGATAGATAAATATATACATCGACATATATATAGATAGATAGACAAATATATAAACAAATAGATATATAGAAAGATAGACATATAAATATAGATAGAAAGATATATTGATAGAAGATATATAGGCAGATTGATTGATAGATTAATACATTTACAAATTGATAGATAAAGAGATTGATAGACAGATAGATTGACACATAGATAGAGAGATTGATAGATAAATAGAGGTACAAATAGATAGATAGACAGACAGACAGACAGATAGATAGACAAATAGATAGACAGATAGAAAGACAGATAGATAGTTAAATATATAGATAGATAGATATGTAGGTATATAAATACATAGATCGATTGACATATATATAGATAGATAGAGAGACAAAAAGACTGACTAAAAGACTGATAGATTATTAGATAGATAGTTAGATATAAAAAAATATCGATAGTTTGATTTATAAGAAAATAGATAGATTGATTTATATAATGACTGATGTACAGCTAGATAAACAAATATATAAGTATATTGAGAGATTGATTGATTGATTGATTTATAGTTAAATAGATAAATAGATTGATAAAAAGAAAGATATATAAATAGATAGATATATATAGACATATAGATAGATAGATTGAGAGATAGATAAATTGATAGACGGATAGATAGACTGATTAATAGAGTGATATATAGATAGACAAAAAGAAATATTGACGTAAATATAAACAAAAATTTTGACATATAGATAGACAGATAGTAAAATAGATAGATAGATAGGTAGATAGACAAATAGATACATTGATAGATAGATAGATAGATAGAAAAAAAGATAGATAGATCGATAGAAAGATAGATCATTTCATTCATTGATAAATAGATAGAAAGATAGAAAGAAAGATATATAGATTGATTAATAGATAGATAGATAGATATAAAGATATGTATATTGATAGATAGATAGATAGACTGATAGATAGACAGATAGATAGACAAATTGATAGAAGCATAAACAAATAGATAGAGAGATAAATAGATAGAAAGATAGATTAACAGACAGATAACTAGATTGATAGATCAATAGATTGATAGATCAATAGATTGATAAAATCATATACAAATAGTTAGACAGATTGATAGACAGATAAATAGATATACAGATAGATAGATAGATAAATAGATAGATAGATATATAGATAAATAGATAGATAGAAAGATAGATATAAAGATAGATAGAAAGATAGATATAAAGATAAACATATAGATATAGATATAGATATATATATAGACAGACACATAGACATACAGACAAGTTGGCAAATAAACTTATAGATAGATAGATAGTTAAATTGAAAGATCAAAATATAGATAGAAATATAGATAGACAAATATATAAATAGAAGAAAGACTTATAGATAGTATAATTGATTTACATATATATATATATATAGAAAGGTAAATACATAGACAGATAGATAGAAAAATATTAGACAGATAGCTAGAAAGATTGTTAGACATAATGATAGACATATTGACAGATAGATTAATAGACACACATATAGATAGACAGATAGATGGATAGATAGATAGATCAATCGATTGATATATATATAGATATATTGATATATAGGCAGTTAGATATATAGATAGATAACTAGCTTTCTAGATAGATTGATTGATAGACATAATAATAGACATACAGACAGACAGATGGATAGATAAATAGATAGACACAGATTTAAAAATTAAATGATAAATAGATAGTTAGATAAATTGATAAATAGATTGATAGATAGACATATAGATATACAAAAAGCTAGATTAATAGAATGATTGATTGATAAACAGATAGATAGATTGATTGATTTATATATTGAGAGATAGATGAATGTAATAAAAGAAAATAGAAGAATAAACAAATATTTAGATAAATAGACAGACAGATATATAGACCGATAGATAGACAGATAGATATACAGATTGATAGACAGATAGATAGATAGATAGATACATAGATAGATAATTACTTAGATAGATAGATAGATCGATCGATATACAGAAAGATATACAGATTTATAGGCAGATAGATAGATAGATAGTTTGACAAATAACTAGATAGATTGAAAGATAGAATAATAGATGGACAAACAGATAGATAGATAGAAAGATAGACACACAGATAAAAAGATACAAAGATAAACAAATAGATAGATAATATATAAATAGATTGATAGCCAAATTTATAGACATATAGATCTATAGAAATCTACTCTAATAGAATGAATGATTGATAGACTGATTGATATACAGAGTTATATATTGATTGATTTACAGATTCACAGACATAATGATCGAAAATAAATAGAAAATAGATAGAAAATAGATAGACAGATAGATAGACATATGAAAAGATAGATAAATACACATATTGATTAACAGATAGATAGACAAATAGATAGACATATGGAAAGATAGATAAATACTTAAATTGATTGACAGATAGATAGACAAATTAATAGATAAATATTATATATATATATATATATGTATGTATATATATATATAAATAGAAAGTTAGATAGATAGTTAGATAAATAAATAGACATATAGATAAATAAATAAATAGATAAACACATAGATAGATTGATTGATATACATATAGATTAATAAATAGATAGACACATAAATAGATTTATAGATAGACATATAGATAAATAAATAGATAGACACATAGATAGATTGATAGATAGAATGATAGATAGATTAATAGACATATAGATTAATATATAGATCAAAAGATAGATTGATAGATTAATTGATTGATATATTGATATATTTATTGACAGATATATATATATAGACATATAGACAGACAGATAGATAGATAGATAGACCTATAGATAGACATAAAGATATATAGATAGATATATACATAGATAAAAAAATCGATAGACATATAGATAGACATATAGATAGATAGATAGATAGATTGATAGACATGTAGATAGATAGATAGGCAAATAGATAAATAAATAGATAGATAGACAGATAGACAAATAGATAGATAGATAGATAAATACACAGACATATAGATAAATAGATGGATAGATAGTTAGAAAGATACATAGAGAGAGAGAGAGAGACAGATATATATATATATATATATATATATATATATATTATTTATTTATTTATTTATAAATAGATAGATAGACAAATTGATAAACAAATAGATATATATATATATATATATATAACTTAGATATATAGATAGATAGATAGTTTGAATTATTGATTGATAGAAAAATTCATAAATATATTGATAGATTGATTGAAATACTAATAAATAGATTGATTTATATACAGAAATATACTACAAGAAAAATCAATATAGCAAGGGATAAATCCCTAGCTAAATGTGCATTTTTTGTCGCTAAATATGATATAGCGATGGATTAACGATGGATCGGGTCCCTATCTAAAGTGCTGGTCGCTAAAATTTTGCAAGGGAAATTATCCTTAGCTGGAAATTTAGTGACGTAAAATCCCTTGCTAAAAAAGATAAATTCCCAAGCTAAATTAGCAAGCTAAATAAGATTTTTCATCGCTAAATGAAAATAATGATGGAAGATTTCCCACGCTAAAGAACTTGTCACTAAATTTTAGCGATAGAAATAGTCCCTAGCTAAATAATTTTACCAATGAAAATTCCTGTTGCTAAAATATAGATTTCACTTGCTAAATTAGCTAGGTATTTTCCCAAACTTTTTTAATTTCAAAACAATTTTTAGAATTTAATTTATTTTAAAATTTTTTAATTAAATAATTTAATATTTTTATTTTAAATTGAATAAAAAATGAAACTACGAATAATTTATTATAAACAAAAAATAATATCATTTAATAACTTATTTTAATTTAATATTTTATATAATTGAAACAAAAAAATAACAAAATTTTATTACATCTTTTCATCAATGTATCTACCAACAGTGCATAAAGTATAATATATCCATTCATTTACGTTGTTTTCTCTCCCTCTACTCCTATGATCACCATTTTTTTATTGCGACAAAGCTGTCCGAGTCACGGCACATAATGTGTTGTAAAAAATCCCATCACTTATGCAAGCTTTGTATGAGGAACAATGTGATATCATATCTGTAAGAAATTTAAACCACTTATCTAATTAAAAAAAATGTTATGTTTTGATAAAAATATAATCCTGCAGTATATATGTAAATATATACTAGCATTTCTCTCGTATATATATTACTATAGTATATGTATATAAAAACTATAGTATTATGTGTATATATATACTAATTACAAATATACTCAATATATATGTACATAAAATATTATAGTACTATATGTACATATATACTAACTTTATTCATACGTATATAGTGTATTTGTTGTTGTTGCTGCAGCTCTCGATGCTGCTGCCATTGATGCCGCTACTTCCACTGCTGCCACTGCCGCTGCCACTACCAATGCCCCTGTCACTGCCACTGCCACTACCAATGCTGCTGCCAAAGCCCCTATAGCTACCGTCGCTGTCACCATTGCCTCTACTGCCGCTGATGCCGTCATTGCTTCCGTCGCCGCTATAGCAGCTGTCACCATTGGCCACTATAGTGGCCGTCGTCATTGGTCGCTTTAGTGGCTGCCACCGCAGGATGCTGTAGTGGCTCCCGCTACTGGCCGCTGCAGCCGCCACTTGTGCTGCCACTGCATGCCATAACTGCCGCTGCTGCTACCACCTCTACCATTGCTGCCACAACTTTCGGTGTTGCCGCTGCTTCCGGTGTTGCCACTAACTTCCGGTTCTATCACTGCTGCTGCTCATGCTGTCGCTACCACTATTTCTGCTGCCTTCGCTGCCGCCGCTCCCACCGATGTCATCACCACCACTACTATTTCCACCACCACCATTACTACTGCCGCCACCACTTCTACCACCCCTGCCACTACAGCCGCTGCTACCACCACCACCACCACTGCCGCTACCACCACCACTACCGCCATTGTAGTCATTACTACTGTTGTCGCCACTGTCGTTGTTACTACTACTGATAATAGGCTTTTACATACCTATAATAGGCTAAAACTCTACCCAAAAAATTTATAGACACACAAACATATTCACAGATATATAAAAATATTTATTATAGACATGAACAAATACAAATTAAAGTTGAATGTCATACATCTTCAACAAAAATTTAATTAAATAATTTAATATTTTTATATTAAATTGAATAATAACATATACTATAAATGAAAATTTTTAATTACACAAAAAAAAATTAATTTAATAACTTATTCTAATACAAAATTTTAAATAAATAAAACAAAAAAATAACACAATTAAATTATATCTTATAAATAAATGTATCTACTGACTGTGCATAAAGTATAATTTATCCAAGCATTGACGTTATTTTCTCTCCCTTTGCTCCTCCGATTACTAACTTTCTACTATGAAAAAGCTGTACAAGTCACGGTGTTTCATGTATGTTGAAAAAACCTTCGCTTATACAAGTTTCATATGGGAAACAATGCGATACCATATCTATAAGAAATTTAAACCATTCAATCAAATCAAAAAAAATTTAAAAAAAACTATGTTTTGATAAATATATATTACTACAGTAAATATCTACATATATACTAGCATTTCACTCGTACATATATTACTATAGTATACGTACTTATAAACTAAAGTATTATGCGTACATATATATTGAGTACATATATACTCAGTATATACGTACATAAAATACTGTATTATTATATGTACGTATATACTGACTATATACATAGTATATATAGCATTTTTTGTTGTTGCTGCTACTCCCGCTATCACTACCACTACTGTCACTAGTGCCGCCACTACTGCTGCTGCTTCCGCTATTGCTGCCATGGCAATCGGTGATGCCACTCATCACGTCTAAAAATTACATACGTATATACATACTGATTATATACATACTGACTATATACGGATAATTTATATGTCTAAAAATTATCAGTATAATATCTATATTTATATGTAACTTTATATATTTATATCATTAATCTATAAGTCAAAGGCGCCTGCCATCATGCGTCACTCATCACGTCGTCGCCCGTGTCATGTCCATGTTCTAGGCACCCAAGTCATACATGGCACGGCACATGTGCCTTCGACACAGCACGACACAAATTGTGTTGAGGATCCACTCGGCATGAGCCCACGCATTGTCCTAGACCATATCATGTCGGGTCGGGCACACCTGAACTATGTCTAACTTCGAGCCTAGCCCGGTTTTCCAGCCCATTGATGCCTCTATATAACACCAAATAATTTTTAGTCATGATGAACTTTTTTTACTACCTTTTTACTCCATGGAGGAAATGCCTTAGTAGTTGTCATTCTTGTTGCTGCAACTTTGTACTCCAAAGAAATAGTTCAATGGTAATGAAAATTTTGTCACTGTGACTATTGGTTATAGGTAGTGATTACCTTAGTCATAGTATTATTGCCGCCATAATTTTGAGTTCCAAAGAAGAATTACTTCTGACATGGTATTCTTTGTCACAATAACTTTTCAATCTAAAAGAGATTAAAAGAAATATGATAGAGTCATGAATTTAATATAAACTTATGACTTTCTATTTAAAATAATGCACAAACCTAAAAAAATGTTTTGGGCAAATGAATATATATGATGAATATTAAATTGAGCAGAACTTGGGTTTTTTTGAAAAATTAAGAAATGATTAAATGATAATTGATAAATATTAAATTATATATGATTATATGGATAAATGTCAAGTGCAAATGAATATGTGAGTATATAAATAAATAATATATGCTAAATGAGAAATTTAAAACCCGAAAAATTAACTAATAGAAATGACACCTTTTCTTTTGGATGAAAGATCTCAAAAAAAATACATTCAAAAATAAAAGAAAAAGATATTTAATTGATTAAATAATTTATATTAATAATTAAGAAATACCAGAAAGATCAAGGAACACCTCCATGTGAGAGAAATATTCTTGATATTTCAACTATATTTTTATTCTTTTTTTATTGCTTTATTTTTAATTAGTTTTTTTGGACAGAATATCTGATAAATCATTTCATAATTCTGAAGATATGAGAAAAACTTAGGTAAATATATTTTGAAATGATTATTGTTTCTCAAATTAGAATATCACAGTCACATTAAATTTAAATATGTTTAAACCATCACTAATTTAATGGATCTCATAAGAACTCTAAAATTAAATGTATTTGATCACAATTACTACTAAAATAATTGACTAGTATAAAATTTTATTGTATACATCTATCCTAGGATTAGTAAGTGTGGATTAGAAGAGGGTTAAAAAAATTATATAAAAAATCACATTAAATTTTTATTATTTTCAGAAAATATACTAAAATATTAAAGTATAATTTCTTTATCGAAATAAGAAATCTCATTGAAAAGGAGGATGGGCATTAATAGATATAATAAAATATAAAAACAATCATAAATAATAATTTTACAAAAAATCTATGTATTTACATAAGTATTACATAATGTATCAAATAAAAAACTCTAATATATTTTTTTAATTAATGTCACACTTTAATTAGTACAAATTATTTTTTTTCTTTACCCCTAAAGAACTTTTTAATTGATTAACAAAGCATGACTACTTTACACCAATCTATCTGTCTATCTATATATCAATCTATCAATCTATCTATATATTAATCAATTTGTCTATCTATCTTTCTATGAATCTATCTGTCTATTAATCTCTCTATCAATCTATCTATATATCTATATATCTGTCCGTGTATATATTTGTCTATCTATCTAAATATCTATTTGTCTATCTTAATAACTATCTATGTGCTTATTTATTTGTCTATTTATTTATCTATCTCTCTATCTATCCATCTATTTGTCTATATATATATATATATATATATCTATCGATCTAAATGTTTATCTATCTATTTATCTGACTATCTATCTATCTATTTTTATCTATCTATTTATCTATCTTTCATCTATCTATTTTTCTATATATATATATATATATATATATATATATATATATATATATATATATATATATATATATATATATATATATCTATCTATCTATTTATCTATCTATCTACTATCAATCTATTTATCAATCAATCTATCAATATTTAAATCAAACTATTTATCCATTGTCTATATATCGGTCTATGTATATATCTATCTATATGTTTATAAGTCTATCTATATGGCTATCTAATTGGCTGACTAGTAGTCTATTTGTCTGCCTGTTTATTTGCCTATTTATTTTTCTATCTATATTTCTATCTATCTATCTACCCATCTAAATATTTGTCAATCTATTAATCTATCTTTCAATTTAATAATCAATTTATCTATTTGTCCATCCATCTATTTATCTATCTATCTATATATCTCTTTATCTATTTATTTATATATCTGTCTATAATTTGTCTTACTTTTTGTTTATCAATATGTCTACCTGTTAATCTATAAATCTATCTATCTATCTATCTGTTTGTTTGTCTAACTATATATTTATTTGTGTTTCTATGAGTCTATCTTTGTCTCTGTGTATATATTGATCTTTCTATCTTTCTCTTTGTGTCTCTATATGTTAGTTTTTCTATCTATGCATCTATATATTTGAATTACAATTGTCTATCTTTCTGTCTACTATACTATCCATATAATTGAATGTCTATATGCTTGACTATATGTCTACCTAACTATTTGTCTACCAAATTTGCTGTGTGTTTATCTATCTATTAGACTATATGTCTGTCTATCTATTAATATGTTAGTCTATTAGTCTACTAGTCTATTAGTTTGTCAATCTTTCAATTAGTCAATTTATCTATTTTGTCTATGTGTCCATCTGTCTATCTATTTATCTATCTATATATCTCTTTATCTTCCTATCTATCTATCAATCTCTCTATCTCTCTATCTCTATATCTTTCTATCTATTTCTCTATTTATCTATCTATATCTCTCTCTATCTCATTATCTCTCTATATTTCTATCATCCTATCTCTTTTTTTATATATCTCTTTATATATATATATATATATATATTTCTCTCTCTATCACTCAAACTCTCTACCTCTCTATCTTTTTATCTTTGTATCTATCTATCTTTCTATGTCTCTATCTCTCAACCTTCTTTCTCTATATCTCTCTACATACTTACCTACTTAACTAGCTACATTCCTACCTAGCTATCTCTTTATCTATCTAACTTCTTGTCTATCTATCTATCAATCTATATATCTGTCTATATGTCTATCAACCTTTCTATCTATATGGCTCTCTATCTATTTTGCTATCTTTCTGTCATTTTTCTATCTATCTCTTAATCTCTTAATCTGCATATCTAACTATTTGTCTATCTATCTATCTATCTATCTGTATATCTAACTATCTATCTATATATCAATCTATCTGTCTATTTGTCTATCTATCTATCTATATATTTATTTATCTATCAACCTTTCTGTCTATCTGTCTATATTTCTATATGCCTATCTATATATATGTCCAGCTGTCTAATTGTTTATCTATCTATTTATTTATTTATCTATATGTATTTCTTTATATCTACTGATCTATCTAACTATCTACTAGTCAATCTATCTATCTGTCTAAGTGTATATATATATGTCTATCTATTTATAAATCTATTTATCTATCTATCTATTTGTCTATATGATTATGTGTCAATCAATCAATCTATCTATCTATCTACCAGTCTAACTTTATATTTGTTTATATATTTATTTTATTTCTATCTATCTATCTAACTATCTCTCTATTTATCAATTTCTCTATTTGTCTATGTTTCTATTTGTCTATCTTTCTATTTGTCTATCTATCTATATGTCTATGTGTATATATGTCTATCTATATTTCTAACTATAAATCTATTTTTCTGTCTATATATCTATCTGTATATTTGTCTATTTGTCAATCTATCAATCTATCTATATGTCTATCAGTCTATTAATCTATATGTCTATCTATATATTTTTTTTCTATCTATCTATCTATCTTTCTTTCTTTCTATTTTTCTATCTATCTATTTGTATATATGTTTATCTACATATCTATCTATATATGTGTCTATCTATCAATCTGTCTTACTATTTTTCTATCTGTCTATTTGTATATAGGTTTATCTACCTATCTATCTGTCTATATATGTGTCTATCTGACAACCTGTCTATATGTTTATCTGTCTATCTGTCTATTTGTGTAGCTATCTATTTGTCTTTTTGTGTGTCTATCTATTTATCATTCTTTTAGTATATCAATCTATCAGTCTATTAGTATATTAGTCTGTTAGTCTAGTAGTTTATCAGTTTAATAATATCTCTATTTTTCTTTCTGCAATTTTGTCTGATTATCTATCTATCTCTAAATCTGTCTAACTCTCTATCTCTTTATCTCTCTATATCTTTCTCTCTCTATCTTCTATCTCTCTATTTGTCTATCTATCTACATGTCTATTAGTCTATATGTAAATCAATCGATCTCTATTTTTCTATTTGTCTATCTAACTAACTAACTAAATAACTATCTGTCTGTCTATCTATCTATTTGTATAAC
>JAREIK010000616.1:280614-342985 GCA_029783825.1 Sapria himalayana
TTATTTTAATAACTATATGCCTATCTGTATATCTATATTTCTATATATCACTCTCTATTTATATGTCTTTATGTATATCTATCTTTCTTTCTATCTATCTATATGTCTATCTATCTAGCTACCTATCTATCTATCTATCTATTTGTCTAATTGTCTATATGTATATCCATCTATCAATATATAAGTTTTTTCTGCCTATCTATCTATCTAGTTATCTGTTTATCTACCTTTTTGTTTATCTATTTTTCTATTTATCTATCTATCTCTCTTTCTATCTCCCTATATATCTATCTATATGTCTATTTGTATTTCTATGTATTTGTCTATCTATTAATTTGACTATCTATCTCACTATTAATCAATCTTTTTGTCTATATATCTATCTATATGACCTATCCATCTATTTGTGTATTTGTCTATTTCTATATCTATCTATCTTTATATTTATTTGTCAATCTATCTATCTATCTATCTATTTGTCTTTTTGTCTATCTACAAATCTATATAACTTCCTTTTAGTCAATTCGTGTATTTTTCTATTTGTCTATCTGCCTATTTTTATGTTTATTTATCTATGTTTCTATCTATATATATCTATCTATCTATCTATCAATATATCAATCTATCCATATTTTTGTCTATCAGTATATGAGTCTATTTATATTTGTAGCTATCTCTTAATATATCTATATTTCTTTCTTTCTATGTGTCTAAGTATCTCTCTATCTATCAGTATATCTATTTATCTATATATCTGTATATATATTTATCTATCTATCTATCTATCTATTTGTCAATCGATCGATCGATCTATCTATCTATTTTTTTATCTATCTATCTATTTATCTATTTGTCTATCTATCTGTCTATCTCTATATCTTTACAATTGTCGATTTTTCTATCTATCTATGTTTATCTATCTATATGTCTATCTATCTATATATCAAACTAAAAATCTTTAAATTTATTTATCGTCCTATATATCTATTTATCTATATATACATCTTTCTAGTTTTCTTTTAGTCTACCACTCAAACTATCTATCTATCTATCTATTTAGTTATCTTTCTATCTATATATCTATCTCCCTATTTGTGTATCTATCTATTTCTTTAAATCATTGCATGTTTATCTATCTATTTGTGAAATAGTCTAACTATATTAATATATAATTAAGTAACTATCTTTTGTCTATCATTCTATTAGTAAATCTATCTATCGCTCTATCAATGTTACAGTTAGTATGTCAAATGATCTATTTATCTATCTATCTATATATCTAAATATCTAACTATCTATGTATCTTTCTATCTATTTGTATATCCTCAATCTTTGTATATATCTACATGACTATCTAAATATGTCACTAATTTTCTATTTACCTATTTGTTTATCAATATATCTATCTTTTTTCTAAATGTCTATATGTGTATCAATCGATATATCTAACAATCTAATTCTATATCTTTCAATCAATCTATCTATATGTTTAACTATCTAACTATTTTTTGATTATTAGTGTATCAGTCAATGTATCAATCTATTGATATATATATATATATCAATCATTAATATACATATCTATCTATCTATTTGTTTATCTATCTATTTATCTATCTGTCTGTCTGTCCTGTCGATCTATCTTTTAGTATATCTATCTGTCTGTTTATCTGTCTATTTATCTATCTGTGTATGTGTATATATGACTATCTTTCTATTTACCTATCTATTTATATATTTACCTTTTAATCTATCTAGCATTCTATTTAGCTATTTATCTATCTGTTATGTGTCTATTTGTCTATTTTTTCAATCTTTTTTTTGTCTATCTATATATCAATCTATCTATCTATTTGTATAAGTTTTTATCTGTCTATCTATCTATCAATTTATCTGTCTATTTGTATAAGTTTTTATCTGTCTATCTGTCAATCTGCCTATCTATCTATTTGTCTATTTATCAATATGTCTATGTGTCTATCTATCTGTCTGTCTATCTATCTATCTATCTATATTTCAATCTGTATATCTACCAATCAGTATATCTATCTATTTGTCTATCTATCCATCTATCTATCTAAAAATATGTCAATCTGTCTATTTATCTTTAGGCCTTTTGTAAATCTATCTGTCTTTCTATCTAACTAACTATATATCTATCTGTAAAAATATCTAATATTGTTTCTATCTATATGTCAATCAGTCTATCTATCTATCCACCTATCTATCTATCTATTTGCCTATTTGACTATCTATCTATTAGTTTATCTATCTATCTGATTGTCTATTTATCTATCTTTTTGTTTATCTGTCATATCTGTCTACCTACCTATAGATTATCAATCTATCTTTCTATTTATCTATATGACTACCTGTCTATTTGTCTACATATCTATATGTCTATCTG
Organism: Sapria himalayana; assembly: GCA_029783825.1. Taxonomy (NCBI): domain Eukaryota; kingdom Viridiplantae; phylum Streptophyta; class Magnoliopsida; order Malpighiales; family Rafflesiaceae; genus Sapria; species Sapria himalayana. The sequence goes on from JAREIK010000616.1 coordinate 283,022, forward strand.
CCTATCTAGCTATCTATCTATTTGTTTATCTATATATCTATCTGTCTATCTATCTTTCTATCTATTTATCTATCTATCAACTTGTTAATCTATCTATCAGTCAATTTTTCTATTTATCTATTTATATGTCTATCTATCTAATTTTCTATCTAAATATATGTTTATCTACCTATCGACTTATCTAATAATCTATCAATTGCCTATCTGTCTATCTGTATATTTTTCTATTTAATAGTCTATCTATCTATTTGTATATCTAGCTATTTCTCTATCTCTCTATCTAGTTTTTATCTATTTATCTATCTATCTATATATCTTTTAGTCTATCTATCTATCTTTCTTTCCATCTATTTATCTGTGTGTTTATCTGGATATCTGTATATCTATCTATCTTTCTATTTTCCTATATATTTATCTATTTTACTATCTATCTATCAATATATCTCTATATTTTCCTATCTATCTAAATATCTATCTAACTGTCTATTTGTCCATATGTCTATTTGTCTATGTGTCTACATATCAATTTGTGTATTGATCTATCTCTCTATATCTCCATTTGTCTATATATCTAAGTGTCATGTGTATATGTGTCTGTGTCTAAATATCTATCTTTTTTTATATATAAATATCTATATCGCTGTATATATATATATATATATCAATCTATCTATATATTTATCAATCAATCAATCAATCAGTCTATCTATCTATAGGACTTTCTAAGTATTTGTTAATCTTTTTATATGTATATTTGTGTGTTAGGATATTTGTCTACCTACCTACCTACCTATCCTATCTCTTTAAATGTTTATCTATCTATCTATCTATATAACTATCTATTTATTTATTAATCTATCTATATGTCTATATGTCTATATATATTTCTTTCAATTTATCAACCTATCTATTTATAAGTCTATATATTTGTCTATCTATCTATCTATATGTCGATTAGTCTATCTAGATATCTATATATCTAACTTTCTTTATATCTATCTATCTATCTAACTTTCTTTATATATATCTATCTATCTATCTGTTTATTTGTTTATCTCTCTATCTGTCTATATATCTATCTATTTATATGTCTAATGTCTATCTATCTATATATCTATCTATCTGTTTATCTTCCTGTCATATATCTATCAATCTATTTGTCTATCTATCTATCTATCTAATAGTATATCTATATATTTATATATCTATATATTTATATATCTAATTTTTTTTATGTATATCGAACAATATATCTATCTGTCTATCTAATTATCTATATATGTATATATCTAACTATAGATCAATTTATCTAATTTTCTATCTGTCTATCTATATATTTTTCTATTTAAATATGTTCTGATCTATCAATCTATAAAGCTTTGTAATTTTTTATCTATGTATCTACCTATCTATTTAACTATCTATATATCTATCTTTTTATCAGTCTATCTATCTATATGTTTATCTTTCTAATTGTCTATTTGTCAATCAATCTATCTGTCTATCTAGATATAAGTCTTTCTCTTTATTTTCTATCTATCTTTATATATATTTATTTTTTTATCTACCTATTTGTCTATCTATCTATCTACTTGTCTATCTATCTATCTATTTTTTTAATTATTCTTATGTTTATTTATATACCATTGTATCTATTTTTCAGTCTATTTGTCTATGTACCTATGTGTCTATTTGTCTATTTTCTATTTGTCTATGTGTCTATCTATCTTTCTATCCATTTGTTTAACTATTTATATATCTATCTGTATATCTATCTATTTATCTATCTATCTATCTTTATATCCATCTATCTAATTATCAGTCTATATGCCAATAAGTATATTTGTAAAATTTATATCTTACTATCTGCCTATATGTCTATTTATATATTTGTCTATCTATTTATTTATCATTATATTTGTATGTCTATAAATATATCAATCTATTTATCTATCTGTCTTGCAATATAATTATATATATTCTACCTATTTATATATCTATCTATCAATCTATCTATCTTTTTATTTGTCTATCTGTATATCTATCTATTTGTTTATTTTCTATCTATCAATTTGTCTATCTTTCCATTATTGTATCTAAATAGATTTATCTATTTATATATCTTTCAATCTATCTATCAATCGATCTTTATATCTATCTATTTGCTATCTAACTATCTATCAGTTGATTTTTCTATCTATCTATATCTTTATTTGTCTATTTGTCTATCTATCTATCTATTTATATGTATGTCTATCTATATGTCTTTTTGATTATGTGTCTATATGACTTTTTATTTTTCTGACTATCTGGTTATCTATCTTTCTGTCTAATTATCTATCTATCTTTATTTCTATGTGTCTATGTATATATATATATTTTATTTATTTATTTATTTATTTATCTATCTATATTTTATCTGTCTGTCTATCAATCAATCTATTTATATGTCTATCTATCTAAATATCTATCTCTCTGTCTCACTATCTGTATATCTTTCTAACTAACTAAGTATCTATCAATCAATATATATATATATATATATATGTCTGTCTATCTATCTATCTATCTATATATATATATCTATCAATCTATTTATAATTTTATCTATCTACCATCCTATGTGTCTATGTATCAATCAATCTATCTATCTGTATATTTTTCTATCTATGTGTCTATCATTCTAACTACTTATCAATTTGACTTTCAATCTATATATCTATCTATCTATCTATGTATCTATCATTATATATATATATATATATTTTTATTTATTTATGTATATATCCATCCATCTATCTATCTATAAATCTTATTTTCTTTCTATCTATCAATATATCTATTTATCTATCTGTCAATCAATCAATCAATCAATCTACATATCTATCATTCTATCTTTAATCTATAAATTTGTCTATCGATTTATTAATCTATTTGTCTATCTGTGTACCTGTCTAACTAAATAACTTTATAACTATCTAACTAACTATATATTTATCTAATTAGCTATCGGTCTATCTGTGTATCTATTAATCTATCTATCTCTAAATTTATTTATTTTTATCTATCTATCCGTCTGTATATCTAAATAACTATTTGTCTATCCGACTATATGTAAATATGTCTATGTGCCAAATTGTCTATATGCCTATATCTCTATATGTCTTTCTATCTATCTAACTGTCTATCTATCAATCTATATATTTTTTTATCTATCTACCTAGCTATGTGACTATATGTATATATGACTATCTATCTGACTATCTATATACATGTCTATCTTTTTATCACTCTGTCTATCTATATGTTTATATTTCTACATGGCTATTTGTCAATCTATCTATCTGTCTTTCTCTCTATTTTCTATCTATGTATTTTCTATCTATCTATCTTCAAATCTATTTATTTTCTTATCGACCTATTTGTCTATTTGTCTATCAATCTATTTGTCTATCTAACTATCTATCTATTTGTCTATCTGTCTATCTATCTATTTGTTTAATTAGTCTTATGTTTATCTATATATCTTTGTATCTAATTCTATTCTATTTGTATATGTGCCTATGTATCTATTTTTCTATTTGTCTATGTGTCTATCTATCTTTCTATATATCTGTCTAACTATATATATATACATCTATCTGTTTGTCTATCTATCTATCTGTCTATTTATCTATCTGTCCATCTTTATATCCCTCTATCTAACTATCAGTCTATTTTCCAATAAGTATATTTGTAAAATTTATATCTTACTATTTGCCTATAAGTCTATTTATATATTTGTCTATCAATTTATATATCGATATATATATCTGTCTATATATATGTATATATATATCAATCTATTTATCTACCTGTCTATATATATATGTATGTATATCTATTTATGTATCAATCAATCAATCTATCTATTTATTTCACTATCTGTATATCTAACTATTTGTCTATTTATCTATCTATCTAATTGTCTATCTTTCCATTATTGCATCAAAAAATATATCTCGATTTATATATCTTTCAATCTGTCTATCTGCCAATCTTTATATCTATCTATTAGCTATCTAACTATCTATCAGTTGATTTTTCTATCTATCTATATGTTTATTTGTCTATTTGTCTATCTGTCTATCTATCTATCTATATATATGTATGTTTATCTATATGTCTTTTTGGTTATGTGTCTATATGACTTTTTCTTTCTGACTATCTGGCTATCAGTCTATCTGTCTATATATCTATCTTTCTTTCTTTATATGTGTTTATATATATATATATATATATATATATATCTTTTTATCTATCTGTCTATCTATCTTTTATCTAAATATTTATCTATCTGTCCATCTTTCTAACTAACTAACTATCTATCTATCTATTAATATATCTATATATATATATATATATGTCTATATCTATCTGTCTATCTATATCTATCAATCTATCTAAAATTTTATTTATCTACCATTCTATGTATCTATTATATATCTATCTATCTATGTGTTTATCTATCTAACTATCTATCAATTTGCCTTTCTATCTATATATCTATCATTATATATATATATATATATATCCATCTATCTATCTATAAATCTTTTTTTCTATCTATCAATCTATCTATTTATCTATCTGTCTATCTCTCAATCAATCTACATATCTATCTTTTTATCTTTAATCTATAAATTTGTCTATCTATCTATCTATCTATTAATCTATATGTCTATTTGTATACCTGTCTAACTATATAACTTTATAACTATCTAACTAAATAACTAACTATCTAACTAAATAACTAACTATCTAATTATCTATTTGTCTATCTTTATATATGTCAATCTATCTATATATATATATATATATATATATATATATATATATATATATATATATATATCTATTTCTATATTTATCTATCCATCTATATATCTAAATAACAATCTGTCTATCCATATATATGTAAATATGCTTATGTGCCTAATTTTCTATATGTATATATCTCTATATGTATATCTATCTATCTTTCTAACTGTCTATCTGTCAATCTATATATTTTTTATCTATCTACCTAGGTATCTGACTATGTATATATATGACTATCTATCTATTTGTCTATTTGCCTATATGCTTATCTATCTATGTGTCTATTATCTATATATCTATCTATCATCTATCTATCTATCTATCGATATATCTATCTATCTAGCTATCTATCTATATCTTTGTCTATATACCTATTTGTCTAAATGTCTATCTATCTATTTATCTTTCTATATACATTGTGTCAATGTGTCTAACTATCTTTCTACTTTTTTTATGTCTATCTTTCTATCTAACATAAATTGATATATATATATATATATATATCTATATATTGATCTATCTATCTATCTATCTGTATTTTTATTTTTATGTCAATCTATTTCTCTGTCTATCAATCTATCTTTTTATTTGTTTACTTATTAATATGTCTATTTATGTATCTAATAATCTATCTATCACCTGTGTATCTTAGAATTTTTATATCTATAATTATCTATCTATGTCTATATATCTATCATTCTATCTGTCTAATTCTAAATTTGTCATCTATATATCTATATATTATTTATTTATGTAAATATCTAATTATCAATATATCAAATATATCCATATTTTTGTGTTTTTGTATATCTTTCTTTCTTTCTTTCTAGCTATCTATCTATATGTCAATATATCTATCTTTTTATGCATCTAAGTAACTATCTTTTTATAAATATATCTCATTATCTTTCTATCTATCTATCTATATATCTATATGTCAATTAGTCTATCTATCTATCTATCTATATTTTTATCTATCTATCAATTTTTTTATATATCTGTTTATCTGTCAATTTATCTATTAGTCTATCTCACTATCTATCTATCTATATATCTATATGTCAATCTGAAAAAATATCTATCTTTCTATTTGTCTTTCTATCTATTTGATATCTACCTATCAACCTAAATAAGTATCTCTTTAGTTTTATATTATTGTATTACTCTAAGTATCCATTTGTCAATTTGGCTATCTATCTAACTATCTTTCTATCTATCTATCTATTTGACTATTTATTTATCTTTCTACGAGACTATCTGTGTATGTCCATTTATCTATATATTTGACTGTTTATTTATCTATCGATCTATTTCTCAAAATCATCGTATGTCCATCTATCTATTTGCATAATTGTCTAACTATCTTTCTATATATTACTCTATTATTAAATATGTCTATTTCTCTATTTGTCTATCAGTCTATCTATTTATATTTCAATATGTCTATCTATCTATCAGTCTATCAATTTATTAGTTTGTCTGTGTATCTATCATTCTATCTATCTATCTAAATATTTAACTATCTATTTTCCATCTATCTATTTGTCAATCAATTATCTGTCTATTTGTCTACATGTCTATCTATCTATTTGACTATTTTTCAATTTACCTATTTGTCAATCTACCAATTTATCTTTTTGTCTATCTATCTTTCTACCATTCTATATATCTATTTGTCTATTTTTCATATATCTATTTATCTATTAGTATATGAATTTATCTGTCTATCTTTCTATCAGTCTATTTGTCTACCTGTATATGCGTATATCTATCTATCTATCTATCTACCTATCTAACTATTTGTATATCTATCTATTTGTCTATGTTTCTCACTATCTATGTGTCTATCTATATATATATATATATGTATATTTGTATATCTATCTATCTATCTATCTATTAATCTATTATTCTTTCTATTTGTCTATATTCCTTTTTGTCAATCTATCTATCTACCTTTTTATCTATGTATCTATCTAACTATCAAATTATCTTTATATCTAACACTATATAAGTCTATCAGTATATCTACATATATATTAATCTATCTATTTGTTTATCTATCCACTAATATATCAATCTATCTATCTATCTATCTATCTGTCTATATGACTATATATTTATATATCTATAAGTCTATTTGACTGTTTGTCTATATACCTATATACATATTAATCTATCTGTTTATCTATCTATATGACTATCTTTCTTTCTTTCTATGAGTCTATATATCTATCTGTCTGTCTGTCTATCTGACTATCTACCAATATATATATATATTTGTATATATATATATATCTATCTATCTATCTATCTATATATATATCTATCTTTAAAAAAAATTAATTTTTTATTTGTCTATCTATCTATTTATATTTCAATCTGTCTATTTTTCTATCTATATATGTGTCTATCTATCTATCTATCAGCCTATCTATCTACTTATCTATCTATTTGTCTATTTGTATATTTGACATTCTATGTATTTGTTAACCTGACATTCTATTTATCTATTTCTATATATATCTATATATCTGTCTATATATCTTTCTATGTATCTATATATCTTTCAATATATCTTTTATTTTATCTGACTTTCTTTCCATCTATCTATTTGTGTGTCTATCTATCTATATGTATATCTCTCTATCTTTTTATTTGCCTATATATCTATATGTATATCTATCTCTCTTTCTATTGCATATCTATCTATCTATATATTTTACTATCTATATCAATCTATCTATCAATTTTCCTATCTATCTATATGTATATCTATCTGTCTTTCTATTGCCTATCTATCTATATATATATTTTACTATCTATATCAATCTATCTATCAATTTTCCTATCTATCCATCTATCTATCTATTTGTGTGTATATCTATTTGTATTCTACCTATATTTCTATTTTTGATTTGTTTATCTTTCTATATGTCCATCTATCTATGTGTATATGTGTCTAATTGTCTAAATTTTTATTTCTTTATATAGCTAATATATATATATATATATATATATATATATATATATTATGTATGTGTGTGTGTGTGTATCTATCTATTGTTCTATTTTTCAATCAATCTATCTATCTATCTATTTATTTATTTTTTTAATCAATCAATCTGTCTATCTATATATTTGTCTATCAAACTACTTGTCTATCATTTTAAATGTTTATTTGTCTATATGGATATCTGTCTATCTACCTATTTGTTAATTTATATATCTATATAATAGTCTATATATATATATATATATATGTGTGTGTGTGTGTGTGTCTATAGATATATCTGTCTGTCTGTCTTTCTATCTATCTAATTATTTATCTATCTATCTATGTGCATATCTATTTGTCTATCTATATATCTATCTATCTATATTATTATCTATATATCTTTATATCTGTTTATCTATCTATCTATCTATTTATATGCTCTCTACTATCTGCTTAGTTGTCTATCTCTTTATTTATTTATCTTTCTATCTATTTGTCTATATATCTATATGTCTATTAGTCTATTTATATATTTATATATGTATATATCAATATCTCTAACTCTTTTTATATATTTTTAACTATCTATCTATCTATTTTTCTATCTATATGATTATCTATCTTTAAGTTTATCAATCAATCAATCGATCTATCTATCTACCTTTCTATGTATATATATGGCTATCTATATATGTGTCTATCTTTCTTTATATTTAGCTATCTGTCTAACTATCTTTATATCTATCTATATATGATTATCTATATGTCTAACTATCTTTCTTTATATGTATCTATGTATTTGTCTATTTATCTATCTATCTACATGTCTATCTATTTATCTATCTATCTATCAATTTATCATTCTGTTTATCTATCTATTATTTTGTCTGTCTATATATATGTCTATCTTTCTATCCATCATTGTTCCTATCAGTCTATCTATCTGTCTATCTCTATGTCTGTCTATTTGTTTAACTATCTATTTGTCTATGTGTATGTCTATCTATCTATATATCTATATGTCTATCTATGTGTCTATCTATTTGTTTATCTATAAGTCTATCTATTTGTATATCATTATATCTATATATGTGTCTATCTATTTTTCTATCTAAATAATCTATCTATATGTCTATCTATCTATCTATTTATTAGTCTATCTGTCTATCTATTTGTCTATTTGCCTATCTTTCTATCTATCTCTCTATCAGTTTGTCTGGCTAAATATTTATTAATATATCTGTCTATCTATTTGTCTATATATCTATCTGTTTATCTGTTTGTCTATCTTTCTGTCTATCTATCTATTTTCCTATCAATCTATCTTTATATTTATCTATCGATTTGCCTTTCTATATGTCTATCTATCTATATATCTTTTTGTGTATTATCTATCAATCTTTTTATTTATATCTATGCTATCTTTTTTTCTATCATTTTGTCTATCTAATTGCCTATCTATCTGTTTATATGTATGCCTATCTGTTTGTCTATCTGTCTATCTATGTGTATGTCCATCTGTCTGTATATCTATATTTATATCTATGTGTCTATATATTTCTCTATCTATCTACTTGTATATTTGTCTATCGATTTGTTTATCAATCTATCTATATATCTATCTATCTATCTATTTGATTGTCAATCTATCTCTCTCTTTGTCTATCAATCTATCTTTCTATTTTTCTATCTGTTTATTTATATTTCTGTCCATCTATCTTTCATTCTTTCTATCTATATCTATGTTAATCTTTTTGTCAATCATTTTGTCCATCTATTTTTTTGTCTATTTTTCTATCAAACTAACTAGCTGTCTGTCAATATGTATGCCTATCTATTTGTCTATCTGTCTATCTATGTGTATGCATATATGTTTGTTATATATATGTTTATCTATGTGTCTATATGTTTCTCTATTAATCTATCTATCTATATGTCTATCTATCTTTCAATATATCTTTGTGTCAATCTATTTATCTATCTATTTGTCATTTATTTATCTATCTCTTTGTCTATCTATCTCTTTGTCTATCTATCTCTTTGTCTATCTATCTTTCTGTCAATCTATTTATCACTCTATCTATCTGTCTATTTATTTATATATCGATCTGTCTATCTATCAATCTATAAATCTATCTATTTATCGATCTGTCAATCAATCTATCTTTCTATTTATCTGTCTATTTAACAATCTATTAATCTATCTATGTATCGATCTATCTATCCATCTATCTAACTATATATTTATCAATCTATCTATTTATCTATCTATCTATCTATTAATCGATCTATTTGTGTATCTATCGGTCAAATTATCTTTGTAAATATCTGTCTACCTATCTATCTAACTATTTGTATATCAATATCAATTTATATGCCTATCTATCTATTGATCTTATAACTATCTAGTTATCTATATATCTATCTATCTTTCTATCTATTTAACTATCTTTCTATCAGTCTATCTATTTGTTTATATATTTGTCTATTTATATGTTTATTTATTTATTTATCTATCTTATCCATCGATCTAACTAAATATTTATCTGTCTGTTGGTCTGTCTATTTATCTATCTATTTTTCTATCTATCTATCTATCTATCCATCTATCCATCTATTTATCTATCTTACTATCTATCTTACTATCTATCTTTATATCTATATTTATGTCTATTTATTTTTCTATCTATCTATTGATCTATTTATTTATCTATTTATATGACTATCTATATGTCTATCTGTCTACCTATCTTTCTTTCATTCTATCTATCTATCCATCTATCTATCTTAATATCTCTCTATCTATGTATATAAGTGTCTATCTATAAATCGAACAATTTGTTTGTATATGTATATATATATCTATCTATTTCAAAATCTATCTATCTAACTATTTCTTTATCTATCTATCTATCTATTTGTCTATCTATCTATCAATCTATCCACCTATCTATTTATTTGTCTTTTTATCTCTTTATTTAACTAATTGTATATCTACTACCTATATAACTATTTATCTATTTGTCTATTAATTTATCTATCTATCTAACTATCTATCTATTTATATGTCTATCTGTCTATCTATTTGTGGATCTAACTATATATCAATACGTAAATATGTTTGTATATCTATCTATTTATATATCGATTTTTCTTTATCTCTATAAATCTATATATATGTCTATCTATCTATTTGTGTAACAATCAATCTATCTATCTGTCTATCTAACTATTTGTATATCTATTTATCTATCAGACTATTATCTTTTTATTTGTCTATCTATCTATATATCTATTTGTCAATATATCTATTATTTCTATTTGTCTGTCTATTTGTCTATCTATCAATCTATCTCTCAATCTTTCTATCAATTTATCTATCAATCTGCATATTAATCTATCTATCAATATGAATATCAATTTATCTTTCAATGTATTTGACTATCTATGTATTTATCTATCTATCTAACTATTTATATATCTATTTATCTATCTATCCATCTATTTTTCTATCTATATATCTTTATATATATATATATATGTCTATCTATTTTTTTATATATTTGTCTATCTATCTTTCTATCTTTTTGTCTATATATCTATTTATCTATCCATCAGTATATCTATCTATCTATCTTACTAACTAACTATATGTGTGTCTGTCTATCTATCAATCTGTTTATCTATTTATATATCTAACTATCTATCTTTGGTTCTATCAATCTATCTATTTGTCTATCTCTATATCTATCAATCTATCAATCTATCAATCAATCAATCTATCTATCTTTCTATCTTTCTGTATATCTATTTAAATATCTATCTATCTGTTTACCTATCTATCTATGTATGTATCTTTCTCTCTATCTATCTGTATATATATTTTTCTATCTATCAATCAATCTATCTGTCTATCTATATATCTATATATTTGTATTTTTTTTTGCTAAGAAAAAAGAAATAATAGAAATATATTCTAACAACTGATATCTTACCTTACCCTATTCCTTTAGCCTCCATAATGATCTTACCTGTTTACCATTTTTCCTTTTTTTTATTATTATTCACCTCAGTTTCTGTTAATCCCCTTCAAGACCAGGGAGATTTTAAGATATGAGTCTCTTATCACTTTGAAGAGCAGGGAGTCTTTCCTCTCCAGTGGTTATATTTGTCTCAGCAGCGGGAGTACTCCTGACAGCAACCAGGGAAGCAACAGACAGCAACTATCTCTCCTTTCCCCTGTGCGTCTGGCTCAAATCTTCACGAGATTCCAGCCTTCCTCCTTCGTCGTGTATTCGCTGATGATCATAGAACAAACCAAAGAGAAAACAAAGAAACAACAACCGTGCCTACCAGAACTTTACACCCTACCACCCTTATTCTTGATTAAACTAATACAACATAAGTCAATTATTAACGATTACTCCCCTTTCACATACTGCAAGGAAAGGATAGAATATATATTAACCTGTAAAGAAAATCAAAATACAACCGTTCTGCAGAGATTATCGACTTCTGCCAAAATGCGGAATTAGCAGATTAAATATGCAGAAATTCTAAATTACATACATATTATTTTAACAACCGTTCAGTATAGCTATATACCATTCTGCCAAAATGCAGAATTAATATATACTACCATGGGATCTCCTTCATATATATCCATTTAGCTCCATCTGTTATATCTTCATGGTCTGTTTATTTGTTCTTATATAAGGAAAACCCATTTTATCTAGACATGCTATTCCCTTTAGTTTATTTGGCATGAATTTCTTCTTATAATCTATATTTCCTCTGATGGTGCCTATTTTAGATAGACAATCCGCTAGATTATTGGCTTCTCTATATATATGTATTATTGAGGTCTTCAATTCTTCCAGAAGATTAAGAATAACTTCTAGATCCTCTTCATACCTCCATAATATTTTCTTATTTATTACCGTATCAACTAGTAATTTTGAGTCTACCTGAACTACAATGTTTTTAAAATTTAGCTGCTTACATATCTCTAACCCTGATTTTAATGCTCTAATTTCTGATTCTAACGCCGAGGATGCCCTACTAGCTCTGGTAAATGCTCTATGTACTGTCCCTGTATGATCTCTTATTACTCCGCCTCCTCCTGCTATTCCAGTGTCCCTGCTAAAACTCCCATCCGTATTAAGTGAAAGTTTACCAACCGGCGGAGTATTCCACTGTATACATTTAGCCCATTGCTATTTTATCACTTTGTATGTGAGATCCCATTCATTCTCAAGTTTCTTTTCTTGTTCCAAATCCTGTATTATATCGGTTTTATTATTATTATATTATATATTTCCTTTTTAATATCTTTTATAATTTCTGTTAAGTTCATCCTTATATTTTCATATTTACTTTTGTTTCTAGATTTCCAAATGCACCAGATAATTAGATGCGGCAGTTTTTGACTAAGCCATTTCCTGGCTGGGCTTTTCATGTTTACTTTTCCTCATTTTTTCACTTTATCTATTAATCCATCTTCTATTTTACATATTCTTTTTTTCCCTTCCATCTCTCTCCATATTTCTGCTGCAATGGGACCATTCGAGAGCAAGTGATCAGTTGTTTCAACCGCTTGAAAACAGCATTCGCATCTTGAGGCCATGTTAATCCCTTTCTTTTGTACATTTCTATCTACCGGTATGGCGTTCAATAATGCCTTCCATGTAAATGAGCGCATTTTTTGCGGGACATTTTCTTGCCATACCCATTTAAATAGAGTTTGTACTGGTTTTTTCTTTCTAACCAAATCTTTTGCCGATTTGAGAGAAAAGTTTCCTTGTGGTGTTAACATCCATTTCCAGCCACTCTTTTTTAGTATAGAGTGTGAGTCTACTATCTCTTTTTGTTTTTCCATTGACTTCCAACTGTTCGAAGCTTTCTTGGAAGTCTTATTTTTATTATCTAAATATTTTACCCTCATATATTTAGCCCATAGATTATCACTTTCTTTAAGACTCCACCAGCTTTTACAGTCCAAGGCAGCTGCCGAGTCCTGAAGGCTCATAAGACCTAAGCTTGCTTCCTCTTTCAGGTAACAGATACTTTTCCAGTCCTTCCAGTGTAGTTTATTTCTGCCTTGTTTTTTACCCCATAAGAAGTTTGTCATTTCTGATTCGAGTTTTTTAATAAATTTTTTTGGGGGATGTATCACTGATAAAATGTGTGTGAATGTGCTTTGTAATACATGTGAAAGCAGCGTAATTCTCCCCCCAAATCCAAGGAGCTCTTCTTTCCATCCTGCTATTTTCTTTCTTAATTTGTCTTGAAGGTAAGTTAGATATTCTTCCTTCAACCTCCCCTCATATATCGGACAACCTAGATACATTAATGCCCCTTTAATTTCCGCGAAACCTGTGATATTTTTTATTTTATCTACTAACTTTGGTTTTGCATTTTTTGTAAGCATAAACTGACATTTATTTTTATTATCCATTTGTCCTGTTTCTTTTTCAAAGATTTGCAGAAGATCCATAAGATTCATTAAAGACTTTGTGCTAGTATTAGTAAATATTATAAAGTCATCTGCGTAGGCTAAACACCCTATTCTGGGTGTATTCCTTGGTTGTCTGAATGACATTATTTTACCTTCGGATATTTTCTTGTTCAAGTTTCGTATTAATAGTTCTATATATATATCAAAAAGAAGGGGGGATAACGGATCCCCTTGCCTTAGACTTTTATTTCGTTTAAATTCATCACTTAACTTACCATTTACCAGGACTCTTACCCAAGTGCTTGAAATACATCTATAAATTAAATCTATGGTCAGCTCAGAGAAGCCGAAACTTCTTAACACAAAGCAAAGGGTATCCCATTCCACTCTATCAAAGGCTTTCGATAGATCTAGTTTGACCACTAAGTTTTTACCTCTAGCTTTACCACCTATTTCTTTCATCATTTTTGATGCAAGTTTTATATTATCAATCATTAATCTATTTTTAACAAATCCAGTTTGTTCCTGAGATATTATAGTAGGTAAAATTAAGCTTAGCCTATTTTGTAATATTTTGGCCAATATTTTATACATAGCATTACATAAACTTATTGGTCTATAATCCTCACATTTCTGTGGTGATTCTTTTTAGGAATTAGTATTATATAAGATTTTGCCCATGATTTTGGGATTTCCGCCCCTACAAAAAAACTTGCAATTGCAGGGACTAGCTCAGTTTTAATCGTGTTCCAGTTTACCTGATAAAAATAATTGTTCCAACCATCAGGTCCTGCAGCACTATCTTTATCCAGGCTAAAGACAGCTTCTTTAACTTCTGGTTCTTCTGGGATTGATTCCATTAATTGATTTTGGGCTTCCGTAATGGTCATCCTAATCTCCTGCATTAGAGAATTATCAGTCCTACTTGACTGACAACATAGTTGATTTTCAAAGAAATTTTTAAAGAGAGCACCTATTTCCTTTTCCTCTTCTACCCATTTCCCTTCTTTATTTATTAGACCTTTAATTTTATTTTTTTGAGATTTTATATTAGACATATTATAACAGAATTTAGTATTGCGATCCCCATCCTTTAACCATTTTATTTTTGCTCGTTGTTTCCAATAAATTTTTTCCATGTGTAATTTTAATCTCAATTCTCCTTTAGCCTTGCTCAATTCTATCCGAGTTTCATTGTTATTCATGGAGTCAAAATTGTCCTCCGGCTTGGCTACTTTTTCCTCTAAGTTTTTTAGCTCCTGATTTAATTTTCCAAAAACCTCTTTATTCCATGTTTTTAAACAAGCTTTTAGCCTCAGAAGTTTAATTGATAGAACTTGCATCGGTTTTCCCTCTGCTGGTTTTTTCCAGGACTCTCTGACGAGTCCTGCAAAGCTCGCATGCTTTACCCACATATTTTGAAATTTAAAATTAGATGTACTACCCTGGTTACTATGAATCGTGATAAGCAGGGGGCTATGGTCAGAGCAAGTTCTATTAAGGTGTCTAAGCCACGTAATCCCTTGTGAGGTGACCCACTTTATGTTACACATAATCCTATCCAGTCGGGCCCAGATGACTCCTCTTTTTTTCCAATTATTGCACCAGGTATATCTTGAGCCGGTGAAATCAATTTCCTTTAGATTCGTAATGGCTATTGTATCATTAAATTGTTTCATGGCTACCTTATCAGGCGGTTTTCCTCCCTTCTTTTCTTGAGAGTTTCTTATTATGTTAAAGTTGCCCCCTATAAACCAAGGTAAATTTCTACTTGCTATATCTTTCATTTCTTCCCATAAGGCCAACCTAGATTGTTTGTCATTTTTTGCATAAACTGCTGAGATTATTTGATTTGTGTTCTTATCTAATTTGAAATGTACTATTTGTTCAGTATCTTTTATTATTTCAATTTGCAATTTACTGTGCCATAAAATCCAGAGTTTACTATTTAGATTAGCATACGCCTTATTAAATCCTAAAATTTCTCTATATTTATTTAGTTGATCTTGCAGAACCATTGGTTCTGCAATAATCAATAGTGAGATTTTGTGTTCTTTAATTAAAAGTCTTAACCTATTTATCGTGGGGCTATTAGCTATCCCCCTAACATTCCAATATAGGCATTTATCCATTAAAAACTAATTTGGCTTGAGCTCGAGTTGTGCGCTTAGATTCATAAGAGCTATTAGCATATTTTTTTGTGTTTCTTACTGTTTTAGGAGTGTGAGAAATTTCACACCTAATCTCTTTGTATTTTACCTGCTTTCCAAGTGCCATGGCCATTTGCTTTAGGGCCTCCATGGATTGGGTTCTCGAAAGATTCCCCCAATCTTCATTATAAATATATATATCATCCTTTGCTTTCGCCTCAGGCTCTTCTTGAGATTCTTCACTCTTATGAATTGATGGGCAACTAAAAATTACCGAATCTTCTTCAGGAAAACCCAGAAGATCCTCATCTATCCACGCATCATCTTCAAGACTTTCTTTCAATACAATTCTTGTTTTAAATGCTTTTTTTTTATATTTTCTCTTGTGTTTTACCTCCTCCCATCCTTTATTTAAGCTAACCTCATTCTCTATCCCCACATTCTGTTCTTTCGAGATTCCTTCATCCTGTGTAATGTTTGAATAATCTGGAGGGATGCTTGAAATTATTCCTTTATTCAGATCTCCCTTCGGCTGGATATTTAGAACCGAAGCCTCCTCTTTCCTTACCCATTGCATCTCCTTCCTACCTCCTCCCTCATTCTGCTGCCCGTCTTCTTTTCCCACCTTGCACGATAAAATATCATGCCCGAGCCTCTTACACTTTGTACAGTAGGAAGAGAAGCTTTCGGGGATGACAGTTTGCCAATACCCCTCGGCCTGTTCCCCTTCCCCACTACCTATCCATACTTTATCAGGCGGTTTAGTTAAGAGGTTTAGCTCGACGCATACACGAGCTTTATTCGGCCTAGACATGGTTCTTGTGGCTTCATCTCTTAACATGGGCTTACCCAAGCACGATGAAATTGTATAAAGAGAGGATTCAGAGAAGAGATGAAGTGGCAAATAAGGCAATGTAAACCATACCGGAGCTATAGGAGGCTCTTCAAGAGGAGTAAACTCTTTTGTCCACTTCAGTATACGCATGGGAAAGCCATCAACTTGCCATATTCCACGCTGCCATAGACGATATTGATCTTCTAGTAGAGAGCATTGGAGCACGACATGCTTGGCATCGAAATCAGCAAATTTCACCTTCCCCTTGAGCTTTAAATTGTCAATGAATTTCTGAACTCCAATCGCACGAGGCCTACCGTGAGAGAACTTACCAACGAGCGTGTATTCGAATGGCTCTAAGAGCCTACGAGATTCCTCAGCTGAGAAGATGATGGCCGGGAGCCCGTTTTTGTTCCCTTGGATACGTGAAATCGGCATGGTTCCCTTTACCATCGAAGCAAACGACTTATTTAAACATAAGTCAGATTTTTCCATACTCATCTTGTTTTGGACTAGGTTTGAACAGTAGTGGAGTCACAATCTGAATCCCAGAGCAGTTTGCACAGAAGTTCCCACAACTGTTGACCGAACCGTTTACTCCAGAAAACTAATATTTCTGGAGGAACCAAGGCTTAATAACACAGGAAATCCCAGAAGACTTAATAACCGTTTACTCCAGAAAACTGATATTTGCACAGAAATCACAAAAAACTTAATAACACAGGAAAAAAAAACGCGAGAGGAACCAAGGCTTCCGGCTTCTACTAGCTTAATATTTCTTACCCGTGTTGTTGTTCCTGCTCGCCCGTATTACTTCATGCCCATTTCAGTTTACCTTTTGATAAATATTCTTAATTTCGCAAGAGAATCAATGAACACTTCGTTGCGTAAAAACTAGCAATTACTCATAATAACGCTTTACAAATTTAACATACAATAGCAGTTCACTAAGCAATTTATGCGATATTTCACCCAACAATCCACATTAACAGTTTATCCAAGATATTAAAAAGATGAAATTGTTATAGAAAACGCAAGAGAAGTTAAATCAAACAGCAATATACGAAGAAATTCACATAACAGTTAATTTAAGGTAAATCGCGAGAGAGAAATCTAGAGGAAACCGCAGGAGATTTTTCGCCGAGTTATCGCCGAGTTTTCGTCCAGCAAGGGTTTTCGCCGAGAGCGTTTTCGCGAGAATGTTTTGATAATTTGATAAATTTTTTCACGAGAGAAATCTATATATTTGTATTTTTATCTATCTATATATCTATCTATATATCTATCTATCTATGTATCTATATATCTATTTGTATAATAATCTTTCAGTCTATCTGTCTATCTTTCTATCTTTCTATCTAACTATCTATCAATCTATCTATCTAAATATCTATATATCTATCTATTTATCTGTCTATCTTTTTATCAATTTATGTATCAATTTTTCTATATTTCTATTTGTCGTTATATCTTTCCATCTATTTGTCTTTTTATATGACTATCTATCAGTCTATCTCTCAGTCTATTTATCTATCTATCTTTCTATCTAATAATTTGTCAATCTATCTTGATATCTATTTATTTATCTGTCTATCTTTCTATCTATCTATCTATCTATCTATCAATAAGTCTAACTATATCTTAATCAATGTCTATCAATATGTCTATCAATCTGTCTATCAATATGTCCATCAATCTATCTATCAATATGTATATCAATTTTTCTATCAAACTATCTATCAATGTGTCTATCCATTTTGTTATCAATGTATCTTTCTATCTGTATATCTTTCTATCTAACTATTTATAATATCAATATATCTAATAATCTTTCTATCTGCCTATCTATCTATTTGTCTATCTATTTGTCTATCTATGTGTCTAACTATCTGCCTCTTTATTTTTCTATCCATCTTTCTATCTATTTGTCTATCTATCTAACTATCTATCATTCTATATAATTTTCTATCTATCAATCTATCTGTTTATCTATCTATATATCTATTTGTCTATCTATTTATATATTTGTATATCTATTTTTCTATCAATCTATCTAACTATATTTTATCTATCGATCTATCTATCAATATATCTATATCTATATATCTATCTATATGTTTGTTTACTTATCTATTAATTCTATCTATCTACTCTATCTATCTTTCTATCAATATGTCTATCTATCAGTATATCTATCGATCTTTTTATCTATCTATCTTTTTATCTTTCTGGATATCGATCTGTTTATTTATATATCTAACTTTTTGTATGTCTATCTGTCAATCTATTTATCTATCTATACAACTATCTTTCTATTTATCTATTTATCTACATATCTATCTGTTTATCTATCTGTCTCTCTTTATGTCAATCTACTTGTCTATCAATCTATATATCTATTTATCTATATGTATATTTATCTATCTATCTATCTATCCATCTATATATCTGTCTGTCTATCATTCTATCTATCTATATGTCTATCTATCTAATTATCATTCTATATGTCTATCTTTCTATCTATCTAATAATTTGTCTATCTAACTATCTTTAAATCTGTCTATTAATCTGTGTCAATTAATCTATCAATCTATCTTTCATTCTCTCTATCAACTTATCTATTTCACTATCAATTTGTCTATCTATCAATCTATAAATTTATCTATTAATCTATTTATCTATCTAACTTACTGTCTATTTATCTATCTAACTTACTGTCTATTTATTTATCTATCTAACTATCTATTTGATTATCGATATGAATATATATCATTTTGTCTATCTGTTTATCAATTATTCCATCAATCAATATATCTGTCTATCTATATGCCTATCTTTCAGTCTTTCTGTCTTTCTATTTATCTACTATCTATAAATCTATCTATTAGTCTATCTATCTATCAGTCTATGTATTAGTCTATCTATCTATCTATCAGTTTATAAATCTATTATATTTTTATATATCTATCTATTTGGCTATATATATTTCTATCTATCGTTAAATATACCTATATGTCTATCTATCTATCTATATATTTGACTATCTATTTGTCTATCATTTATCTATCTATTTAAGTATATTTTGATCTATCATTCTATCTATTTATCAGGCTATCAATTTGTCTATACATTAGTATATCAATCTGTGTATCAATCTACTATCATTATGTCTATTATTAAATCAATCTATATGTCTATCTATCTATCGATCTATTTTACTATTTGAGTTTCTATCTATCTATCTATCTATAGATCTATATATCTATCAAACTGTCGATCTATACGTCTATAAATTTATCTATGAATCAATCTATTATTATATCTATTAATCTATCAATAAATATACTTATCATTCTATCTATCAATCTATCTATATATCAATATATCATTCAATCTATCTATCTATTAAAATATCTTTCTATCTATTTAACTATTTATCTAACTATCGGTCTATCTATCTCTTTATCTATCTATCTTTCTATATATAAATGTGTTTATATATCTATCTATCAATATATTTTTCAATCTATTACTCTATCTCTTTATCTAACATTTTATCTATCTATATATCTGTGTATCTATGTATCTATCTATCTTTCTATCTTTCTGTCTATCTATCTATCTATTTATCTTTCTATATATCTATCTATATATATATATATGTCTATCCATTTGTCTAGCTATCTGTCTATCTATTTATCATTCTATTTAACTATCTATTTTTTTATCTATCTATATATCTATGTATTTATTTATTTTTGTACTAATCTATTGATCTATGTGTCTATCTATCTATCTTTATGCCTATATATATATATATATATATATCGATCAGTCTATCTATCTATCTATCTATCTGTTTATTTATATGTCAATCAATCAATCAATCAATATCTCTATCTATCAATTTATTATCCATTTATCTATCAATCTATATATCAAACAATCTATTAATCTATCTATCAATTTGTCAATCTATATTTCTAAAAATTTAACTATTAATAAATCAATAAAAGTATCTTTAATTTTGGATATTTTTCTTTCTCTCTATATATCTATCTATATATTTATTTATCGATCTATTTGCTATCTATCCATCTATCTATCTGTCTATCTATTTATCTATTTATCTATCGACCTATCTATCAAACTTTTTATCTATTTGACTATCATATTGTGTATCTATGTGTCTATCTATTTATCTATCAATCTATATTTCTATCTATATATCTATCAATCAATATATCTATCTATCCTTTTGATTATCTATGTCTATATATATATATATATATATATATATATAGATCTTACTATCTAACTATCTATTTATCTCTCTATCTACGTATCTATAAGTCTATTTATATGTCAATCAATTTCACTTTATTTCTATCTATTTATATTTATATATATATATATATCTATCTATCTATCTATCTATCTTTTAATAATCTATATATCTATATGCCTATCAATTTGTCTATCTATCTATCCAATTGTCTATCTATCTTTATATCTTTTTGACTATCTATTGCCTATCTATTTGTCTATCTATATGTCTATCTATATATCTATCTATCTATAAATCAATCTATCTATCTATATGTCTATCTATCTGTCTATCAATCTATCTGTCTATCAATCAATCAATCTATCTATCTATCAACTTGTCTATCTATCTATCAATCAATTTGTCTATCTATCTGTCTATTTATATCTATAATAATCTATCTATCTATCTAATAATCTTTCGATTTATTTATATAAAAATCTATCTATTTATCTATCTGTCTATTTGTTTATCTATCTTTCTATCAATATGTCTATCTTTGTATCTTTTAATTTATCTATTAATCTATATAACAACTTTTTAACAATCTGTCTATCATTTAGTCTATCAATCTATCTATCTATCAATTAGTCTTCCAATCTTACTATTTATCTATCTTTCTTTCTTTCAATCTATTTTCCAATCTATCTATCAATTCTATCAATTTGACTGTCAATATGTTTATATATCTATATTTCAATTTTTCTATCAAATTATCTATCTATTAATCTTTCTGTCTGTGTATCTATTTATTTTTATGTTTGTCTATCTATCTGTCTGGCTGGGTGTCCACCTTTCTATCTATCTGTCTATCTAATTATTAATCTATCTATATCTCTATTATTCTACCTATCTATCTGTCTATCTATTTATCAATATGTTTATATATCTATCTATTTATTTATTTGTCTATCTATCATTCTTTCTATCAAACTATTTATCTATAGGTATATCTATTTATCTATCTATCTATTTATCTACTTATATATTTGTGTATTTATCTATAAATCTGTCTAACAATTTATGAATCAATTCATCAATCTTCTATTTATCTATCCTTTTGTCTATCTATCTATTTATTTATCTATCTATCTATTTATCTATCTATTTATCTATCTATTTATCTATGTCTCTATCTATCTATATATCTATTTATTTAAATGTCTATCTTTATGTCTATCTATATGTCTATCTTT
This sequence comes from Sapria himalayana, assembly GCA_029783825.1. Taxonomy (NCBI): domain Eukaryota; kingdom Viridiplantae; phylum Streptophyta; class Magnoliopsida; order Malpighiales; family Rafflesiaceae; genus Sapria; species Sapria himalayana. The sequence continues at coordinate 305,845 of JAREIK010000616.1, forward strand.
ATGCTTATCTGTCCATCTATTTATCAATTTATCTATCTATCAGTCATTCTATCTATCAATATATTTATCTATCTATCTGCTAATCAATCTATCTATCTGCCTATCAATCTATTTATCAAACTAGCTATTAATTTGTCTATCAAACTATATATTAATCATTCAATCAATCTGCTTATCAATCTATCGACCAATCTGCTAATAAATGTGTGTATCAGTATGTCTATCTATTTGTATAAATATCTTTCTATCTGTCTGTCTATTATTTGTCAATCAATCAATCTGTCTGTCTATCTGTCTATCTATTTATCTATATGTCTGTCTATCTATTTAACTATCTATTTATCTATATATCTATATTTCTCTTTATCTTTCTATCTTTAGTCTATTTATCTATCTATCTATTTGTCTATCTATATATCTATATGTCATTCTTTTATCTATATATTTATCTTTCAATCTATATGTCTATCTTTTTGTCTATCTATATGTCTAATAATCTTTCTATCTCTCTATCTAATAATATTTCTATCTAACTATCTAAAATCAACTAATTATTTGTCTATCTATCTATCTGTCTATAAACCTATATATCTATATCTATATCAATCTGTCAATTAATCTATCTATCTATCTATAAATCTATCTATCTTTTTGGATATCAATCTGTCTATCAATATATTTATTTATCTAACTATCTGTCTATCTATTTATCTTTCTATCAATCTATTTATCAATCTTACTATCAATCTTTCTAACTATCTGACTTTCTATATATCTATTTATCTATCTATTTATCTGTCATCTATCTATTTATCTATCTATCTGTCATCTATCTATCTATCTGTCTATCTTTTTATCTATCAATCCATCTCTATGTCTATATATCTATATATCTATCTGTCTATATATCTGTATATCTATCTATATGTGTATCCACTAAAATACAAATCCGATATAGCAAAAAAATTCAATAGCTATATGGGCTTTTCTCATCGCTAAAATATATTAATGACTGATTAATGATGGAAATTATCCCAAGCTAAAGTGCTTGTCACACATTATTAACAATGAAAAAAATTTCCTAGCTAATTTTCTATCAATGAAAATTCCCGAGTTATTTTTTTTCCTAGCTAATTTTTTTCGTAATTAAGGGTTACAGAAAATCTTCTAGCTAAATTAGCAAAGAACAAATCACTAGCTACTTTTAATTCAAATACTATTTTCACTTTTTTATTTTTTTACAAAAAAAGTGAATCCATATGTTTTATATTAAATTGAATAAAAACATATACTATAAACCATTATTTATAATTAACACAAGCTATAAACACTTAATGAATTATTCTGATACAATATGTTACATTGTTAAAAAAACATAACATATAGGTATATATGTTTCTACCTTTCAGCAACTTTATTGTTCCTATCATTCTAAGATGCGATAAATTTGATAAGTCATCTCTTCTTCTTCATCAATGTAACTAATGACAATGCATAAAGCATAATTTGTCAGTGAGATTGATGTTGCTTTCTCTCCCCCAACTCCTCTAGTCACCATTTTTATGTTACGAGAAAACTATCTGTGCCGACGACTTTGATTACGTCTCAAATTCGTTGGGCAAACTCACCTTCGTAAAATATGAATCAAAGCCTATTATGTTTTAATTCATTCACATCACTCTCATCAAAACACATTTCTAATATAATCAAGCAAAAATATAGTCATATAGTACAATCAAACTTAAAATCACACCAGCCAACATCAATCCCTTGTGCATTTGTTCTCTACATTATGTGATCCATAACCAAGCATATATGCATGGATGGACATGTATAACTCTATGAAAAAATCAACCTTCCACATGTTTAATGCAAGTGTAAAGCAATCCAAACATTTTAATAATAATAGAGAGTGGATTCACAAATGCACAAGGGATTTGGAAATATAACCTTTTGTTGCATATAACTGATACTTGTAATGATTTTAGAGAGTGGACACAATTGCCATCTCTTGAATTCAACACTAACTCATGCATAATTTGTTAGCTCACTAAAACATAGCTAGAGTAGAAAACACATCCTCAAAATGATCAAATATATAAATCGAATAATTAAAACAAATTATGAAGTTGCAGTTCATCTTTGGAATCATCACCATGTACTTCATCTGCCACCTCACTAGGGTTTGTTTTCGTTTCTCATTCAGAAACCATTTTTTCGGCAGCATCATCTTCACCAACTACATTAGGGCCGATGTCAACGCTAGACATAGACTTGATGGAAATGTATATTTGAGAAGTGAATCGTTTAAGATCATCAAAGTTGAAACCACTCTCCATTAACGTAGTTTGGTACATTAGACTGGCTGTTTGTTCAAGATATGGTTTGGCAGCAAAAGCATGGGAGGTAAAGATCATGCAAGCCCAAGATATATATCAACCCACTTGTCTCCCATCACAATATTCTTGTTCCCAAAAGATGATGACAATATTATTGATTACGTAAATGAAGATGGGATATTGGTTGAACTTGCAAGGCACGATTGATGCATATGGAATAAAAAAAAATTAAAAACCAAGCCAAGGGTGCTGCTAGTTCTTGGACTATGAAATCACCCAAGAGAATGAATGGTAAAAAAAACAAAAAAACGAGATACAGTTGGTGGATAACAGAAGAGGCAGAAGAGGAATGAGATTTCGACCAGAGCAGCCTTCACTGCTCTGGTCGAAATAAGATTTTTACACAATTTTTACACATATAGGAATTGTTGTATTCTCTAAAGCTTTCTTTACAGCATATGGACTCACAAGAATACTTAAGATCTACATAATGTTGAGCAAAGAATACCATCAATTTTTACACAGATAACACACCAATATTAATAAAAATAAAATTAAAAAGCACATAGCTTCATTGCACTAATGAGCTATGCAATTCCTCCACACGTAGATGGGGTGGCAATTGATGTTCCATTCATCAGCATGTGCTTTTGGAGAGTCCATAAGGGCACTAGAATCACAGCACCACGAGGAGCACTTATGTTGACCCCAAAATCATCATTAGCTATTGGCCCTCTGCTCAACTTGCATCCATCTTCAATTTTTAATAGCCATAGCTCATACTTCATTAACAAGATCAACAAAATGATCATAATCTAGAAGTAAAGTGGGCTCGCCATAGCTCATGTTGATAAGATCACATTTATGCTACATAAAAGCAAGTGTTTTCACCATGTGAATGTTATTATCTAGAGTAAATATGAATGAATAATAAAAGTTAGCTAACCTCAACTGCAACTATCAGGGCCCATGCCAAGCTAGTCCCTATTTCCATTGACCCCAAGCGTGAGTCTCCAATATTGCATGATACTAGTTGTGCCCCAGATGCAACTCCATTGAGCAATGACTCCTTATATTGAAGAGAGAGATGAAAATGTAAAACCACCATGAAGGAATAAACCAACTGCAACCGAAAAGTGAGATATTTGGGGGTGGAAAGTAGTAGCAATAGTAGCAACATTTGTACCATGAGCAGAGGAGTCATTTATGATGCTCAGAGTATTTTCCTCGTCATAAATATTATGAAAAATGTAGAAACATCTAGCTTGCTAAATATTCAAAATTTACTTTCCTCCGTGAAAGTGTAATTAACATCACATCACAACCAAACCCAATGATGTCCATTTGTAGGAAAACTAGGCACTAATAATCTAGAAACAAAGAACATATGAAGCTAATTGCTATATATATTTCATGGATATATATATATATATAGCAATTAGCTTCATATGTTCTTTGTTTATGGATTTTTAGTGCCTAGTTTTCCTACAAATGGACATAATTGGGTTGGAAAAACTTCAAAAGAAGCAAAACTAGTAAAAAAATGGTAGTTTATGAATATTGTCTTTCACATTATTAGGGTTTATTTTCTTTAATTTTCTAATTACAAAATTATGATTATGAGTTTGTATGAGTTTTTTATGAGTTTATTATTAACATGAAATCAAATGAAGAGGTGTGAGCATGCAATAATAGGGTGACACATCTTGTGATAGTTTGGCATGCATTAATAGGGTGACACATCATATGACAGTCTAGCATGCAATAATAGGGTCATACTTCATGTGAAAGTCTAGCATGCACCACATAGAAGTCAGCCATGCACTAGTGGCAATTTGGAATGCTCCACGTGCGTGTGTGCAGCAGTCTCAATGCATATGTAGTGTGAAACAAATTAGGTGGCTATGTGGCATGTACCATGTGATTGTGTGCATAGTGGATGCGTGTGTGGAAAGGTAGTGGGTAGTTAAATGCATGTAGTGTGTCTTGCTTTGTGAGGTTGTGTGGGCAGTGATGCATGTAATGTGTTATGGTAGTGTGCAAAATAAATATAGTGCTGAAAAATTAAAAAAATTATAAAATAATTTAGTGTGTGGGTTATATTTTGGCTGATAGATATTTTGAATGCACCAATTTGTGTTGGTTCACACTAAAAGAAGTAATTTGACTTTCTTCTGGTCACATCTGACTCTCCCCTTCTTGGTGCAGGCACAAACTGCATCAATTTTAAGACTCAAACAGCACTAACACAAACACAAAACTCTCAATTCATAGCAAAGACATTTCAAAAAACAAAAACAAAGACAAGATTAAAATCAAAATCAAAAAGCAAAATCTATATCAACATGTGACACTTGAAGGCATTAACTTTCAAAATTGATGCCATGTTTGCATAGTAGATATCCTACAAAGAATCATGGTTAGGTTAGTGGGTCAAGCAAAGAATAAAACCAGTATCAAGAAAAACACTGCCACCAACAAAATATCTTTCTGTTTAGCAACACATAGGCAAAAATCATGTGCCCACAAGTTGTTCAATGTTCCTCCTAAAATAAGTGAGGAGATAAGAACTTTGAAACTGAAAATCTAGTGAAAGAATTGTGTTGGAGTAGCTCTTTCAACTTATCATTGAATATTTTTCTCCAGATATATGATGGATCCTTTTAAAAAACATGAACATTTAACTATTAATTGAAATTGAAGAATTGCACCATGGATTCTCATCGGGAGGAGGTGAAGATGATGGATGTTGGCATACCTATAGATTATTTTTTTTATATATCACACATCTTCTTTACAACATCAGAACGGAATTATGCATCTTCACCTGTACCAAAAAAATTCTACGAGAGCATATGAAAGTGGAACAGGAAGCCAGAAATCCATAAGTTTTCTTCTTCTCTTGTTTCTATCTTAGCTTTGATTCATCATCCAAAGCAATGAAGCAATAATATTTATTTAGACACATTATGAATTGACTTCACCATGACATATTTAACCCTAAAAAACATTTACCTATCTCATCTCCTTTCTCCTTTTTCTTCTATTCCTTGATCTTTAAAATAAAGAAAAACCAAAAATAGTTCAAAAATAATTCTTATGCAAAAGCTTCATGGTTAAAACATAAATATAACATATTTTCACCATCATTTAAAACAAAATCATCCTTATTATTAGCTGGTGCATTTGTGCTAGCCTCTCCTACGTGGTTTCACTATTGGAACTCGGAATGCTATCTATCAAGTTAAGGCTACTAAATATGACTCCATATAGGACGTTTGCTATTGCATAGCAATCTTACTTTCTTTCATCTCAATTCACTTATTTCATTTCTTGTATTTCTTCTTTTAAATGAGTAATATGCTCATATTTCTCTTCTTTCTTTTCATGCATTTCTTCTTTTAAATGAGTAATATACTCATCTTTCTCTTCTTTCTTTTCATGCATTTTTTCTTTTAAATGAGTAATATACTCATCTTTCTCTTCTTTCTTTTCATGCATTTCTTCCTTCAATTGGTAATCTACTCAACCTTCTCTTTTATTTCTATTTTCATATCTTCAAAATATTCATTTGTTTCCATTACTTGCTGTTCAACCGCCTCATCCACCACTATTGTGACAGAGGAATTAGAAGCATGACTGCTACAATAAAATGTCACTCCCTTCGAGTTGATGTCATACATTCACTGCTTCTTCTGACCTTCTATGGTCACCAAATAGATAGGGTCATAGTCAATTGGTTAAAGATCCATAGAACTTTCAATTGAGAAGTAGCTATCACACGTTCCTCCACAAGTTCATGTGATATAACATAAAAATACTGTTATAGATATACATAAAATAAATCTAATATTTTTCATTCCACACAATCTTCAAAATTTACGATAGTATTCTAAAAATTTATTAATATAATAGATCTTACAGCAATCATCTTAGACTTGTTATCAATAAACACTTCATTCGTTTTCTTTACATGCATCTTCCTGAAAATCACATAAAAATTGGGATCTAAACCTAATTGTCCAGCCTAAAGTATGTATTTATTAAGTCAAAGATTAACAAATGTTAGAAAAGTTTAGCTAAAATAATTAAACCATGCACATATTTGATTTATTTGGACTATTAGACCAACTATTAAATATATAAATGTTTTAAACTTATAAATTATACCAAATCTCTGGTGTGCTCAATGCTTGACTTTGACCCTGCTGTGTGGCAAGTCATTCCTATACCTGGTCCAACTACCTTAGTCCATCAGTTTTTGCTAGATATTTCTAATTTTTTCTTAATATATGGCTCCTCCCAATACTTAAGCCACTCTGATCACTCATTCTCGGGTATAAAATTATGATTATCTTTTAGAATCTTTAATTTATGGACAAAATCTGAGTACTATTCCGCAGCTTTGCTCTCCCATAATAACTTTATCTGTCCATCAAATTTGGGTGCCCATTTGTATTGATTCTACATATAGAAAATAAAAAAAAATTCTGTACTAATAATGACATAATTATTAATGCTTGAATAAAAACCAACATAATAGTTAACTAATTAAATAATTAATTTTCAATGCTTTTGCTTATTTGTTTTTACCCAAAAGTCATAAAGTTAGTTTCTCTTGTCGATTCAGAAACTTTCTTCCACGAGAATACTTTAGAATCAACCATGTTTGAAAGTCTTTGTAATTATAGCCAAACACTTGTGAGATAGAATGATACTATAAAAATAAAAAAATAAATTTGAAAACAAGCAAATCATAACTATATTTAAAAATAAAACCACAAATAGGAACATCATAATTTTTAATTCAAGTAATATTTACATTATCTTATATCTCTCATCCACAATCTCTATTACTAAATTAGAACTACATGTAGAGGAAGGAACATCATTTGATGATGTCAATGGTGCTATAAATGGGGGAACTATCAGTGTAAAATGTGGTGTAGAAGATGGTGATGGATCAAAAGTGTGTGCAAGAGCAACAATGGGTGGTGACCTTATATCTGATAAAGGTGATGGTAAATGTGTCAATGATGGTGATGGTGATGGAGACGGTGATGGTGATGTTTATGTTGAAGTCTAGATATGGTGGGTATGAGATGGTATTTATTGTACAACATGATGTAAAATACTATATGAATTTCGTCCATTTCTACATCCACGTCCACCTTTACCACTCCCACGTCCTTTAGGCACCATTTTCTATAAAAAAAAAATAAAAACATAGAATAGATAATAGAGATATAAAGAACATCAGCAATGTATTTCAACAAAATATATCAAGTCTTTGAAACTATAATATTCTAATACAATTATAAAAGTTTAATTATCTGCATCACTATCATTCTCTAAAAGATCTTCTGACATTTCATCTGATTCTGATGAAAGTTCTAACTCATCTTCAAATAAAAAATGATCATCTTCAATTTTTATTAGGACACAATTTGAGTCACATAAATTTTCTAGATCTTCATCTACATGCACAGACTCAATATAATATATGTAATCTTCTTGGAATACAGATTTAATAGCTAAGTTTGTACTTCTTTGTTGAGATGTTGGCACTTCAAAATTTAATTGAGTTTTGATTTTGCAAATGGCCCATCACACTCTTATCACGAGATAAACTCGGATATGTACAATAATATACTTAAGTGACGTGAATTGCCATAATAAGTGCCTCATATCGATTAAATCTGTGTTTATGGTTAACATCCACTAGCTTATAATCTGAATGAATATTTTTGTACCCATGTTTCATGTAGAATCAAACCACTTGCATATTAATAATACAATCATGTTATTTTCAATTCTAAGATACTCCACCTCAATAACTTCTACTAGTTGATCATTATAATCAATTTCATTTGCACTATAACTTGAGCCTTTAATGAATACAACACTAATCATAGTTGCTTTAGAAGAACCGTGCCCTATTGTGTGAAATTTATATCCATTGACAAAATATGCTGGATAGATTGTCACATATCTAAATGGGACTTTACTTAGATTCTGTATGAATATGTTTTTGATGTTTCTTCACTACATACATATGATTCAATATCCTCATTTTGATCAATGTTCATAGCATTTGTACTTTCCCCATGATAAATCTAAACAAAATAATTTGGTACAAAGTCATATTTAGCCACATGGTAACTAATAATGTTTAAATCACGAAAAGACATATTCTGACACTTGTATTTATTACATGGAAAATATTATCTCAATCCATCTATCTCAGTTGACTAGATGCAATGTTGATGAAAGTTTCTAGCCCACTCAAAAAAATTTTATTCAAAATTCCATTCATAAACCTTTTATTCATCCACTAGTAATATGAACTCATTTTACCTTGTTATATTTGTAAAGAATAATGCTCAATCATAATTCCGAATGAAACATACAATGACTTTAAATTATATGAATAATTAAAAAAAATAACTTATAGATGAATATGAAAAGATAATATATTGTGAATATCTAGGAATGCATTTGTAGAATCTACATGAAGAAATAGAACCGTTATTTGCATGCTAAAGATTAAAAGATATCATTATATTCCTAGATAAAGGGAGCAAACCACATGAAATGACAATAAAGGGAAATAAAAAAGAAAGAAATTGAGAGAGACTGAGAAATCTATATGGTAGTCTGAAGGAGAGGAGAAATGATAATATTACCTGGTAACAAGAAGAGGTAGATTTTGTAGGTTGCTTCCGTAGTCCCATTTCGCTTCTCCTCACTTCCTCTTCTAAAAATAGAAAAAATGTTTAAGTGCTTGAATGCCTTAGTATTTTTATTTTTCATGAAAACTATAAATAAATATATGGATGTAAATATATAGAAAACAAATAGACAAAAATATAAAAGTAAACTAGAATTATAAAAATTAAATAATTTAAATAAAAAAAATTGAAATAGATTTATAGTTAACAATATGATATTATTTCAAAAATAAATAAAATAATATTATATAATAATAAAGTATTTCATATATATATATATATATATATTATGGTTATAAATTTTTATAAATTCAAATTATTTTTTATGAATATAATATGGAATAATTATTAAGGCATAAAATTTCATATTATTTGATATAATTTATAATTTATAAAATTCCAAAAATTAATTAAAGTGAGAAAATCAATAAAAAAACTTATATTTATTATTTTAATAAAAACAAAATATTATAAGTTAATAAAAAAGAATTATTCAATTGTTTAATTCATATAAATTTTAGAATGGACAAAAAATAAAACATGAATTCAAATCAGTTTAGGGTCAGTTTGGCAGTACTTTTCAAAAGTGTTTATAGGCCAAAAATAATTTTAAGTGTTTTTAGGACAAAAAAATTTCATGAGTACTATTTTAAATAACTTTTTTAAAACCTTAAAAAAAATACTTGAAGTGTTCCTTTAAAAAAATACTAAGATATTTATTTTTTAAATCATCAAATTTTTTTTGAGGTAATTAAAATATCTATGTATTTATCTTTAAATATCAACTTATTTTCTTTTAAATTTTATAAAAAATTTGAATTTTTATTATTCAAAAATATCTAATCTTTTTGTAAATATTTTTTTAAAAGATTACTATAATCATAAAAATATATTTTTTTTTCAAATAATATAAATATTTACTTGTTTATTCGTTAATTCAGATATTATTATAATTTTTTTATTTAATCATAATATTAATTATTTTAGCTTTTTAGTAGAGTAATTTTTATGTATGTTCATTTATAAATTAAAATATCATAAAAAAGGATTATAATTATATAATTAATTATTTAATGTTTTTAAATAGAAATATATAAATATCATAATAAAATATTTTAGAAAAATAATTTTTAAAAGTTTTTAAAAATTTTATAAACATAAAAATAATTATTATAGTCTTTATTAATATACATTTTTATTAGTATTTATATATTTTTGAAATTATTTTTTTATAATATTATATTTTTATAATTATATGAGGAGAATGTATCTTTCAAGAATAACTCATCCATATACCATGCAATAACTTTAATATACAAAATCACATAAAAAATTAAAACAAATAATAAATAAAAAAAATTAAATAATTAAATATTAGCGACGGAAAATATTCTCATCCCAAATAGCTAAAAAAATCCCTAGCTAAATGTATTTATTTTGTGAAAATTATCATTTAAGGAATAATCACTTGCAATTAAAAATAAAATCTTAAAAAAAATTCATATAATTATTTAGCGACAGATTATGTACTGATTTAATTAGCTAGTGAAATCAATTGCTAGAGCCATAGCTAAAATTGGCACCATTCTATGCATGAAAATTTACGACAATATTAGGAAGGGATAATTTTAAATTGAAAATTTTTTTCACAAATCCGTTACAAATTTGTAATTTAATGTAAAATCAAAATCACTTTCTTTTCCCAAGTAAATACCTCACTAATAAGCTAGGGATTTGTTCATAGTTAAATTTTCATAGATAAACTAACATTTTCTTATAGTGATCTATCTGTATATCTTTCTATCTGTCTATCTATCTATGTGTTTATCTATCTATATTTCTAACTATATATCTATTTTTCTAACTATATATCTATCTGTCTTTCTATCTGTCTATTATTATATTAATATATCGTCTATTTATCAATCTATCTATCTATCTATTTGTACACACACACACACACACACACACACACACATATATATATATATATATATATATATATGTCTATGTATGTGTCTATATTTATATCATTCAATTTGACTATCTATTTATATTTCTATCTATCTATCTTTCTTTCTATTTGTAGTTTTATCTAACTATATATATGTCTATCTATCTGTATGCCTATCTATCTGACTATCTATCTATCTATATTTTGTCTATCAATCTGTGTATCAATCATTCAATCTATCAATCTATAAATCTATCTTTCAATTTATATATAAATCTATATATTAATTAGTCTATCAATCTGTCTTTCAATCAATCAATCTATTTGTCTCTCTATATGTGTATCTATCAATCAATCAATATATCTAACAATCTATCGATCAATTTGTATTTATTTCATTCAATTTGTCTATATTTGTCTATATATATATCTTTCTATCTATTTTTATATCAAACTTCCTGATGGTCTATATGTGTGTGTATCTTTCTATCTATTTATCTATCTGTCTGTCTTTATATCTATTTATCAGTCTAACAATATGTCAATCTATGTGTCTATCTATCTATCTATCTATATTTCTATTTATCAATCAATCAATGTAACTATCTATCTAAATGTCTATCTATCTGTGCAATTATCTATCTATTTGTCTATCTATCTATTTATCTATCTATCTATCTATTTGTCTATATGACTGGCTATTTGTCTATATATATATATATATCTATCTAGCTAATAATCTATCTATCTATATATCTATTTGACTATCATTCTATTTATCTATATTTCTATATATATATATATATCTATTTCTATATCTATCATTCAATCAATCTATCTATCTATCTATCAATCAAATTGTTTATCAATATATCAATAAATCTATCTATGAATCTATGTCTATAAATCAATCTATCAATCCATCTATCAATATGTCTATCAATCAATCAATCTATCGGTCTATATATATTTTTATTTATATGTCTATCTATCATTATATCTATTGATCTATCTATCAATGTATTTATATATCTATATAATTATCTATCAACCTATCTATTTATGTGGCAATCTATCTATCTATTTGTATATCTATCTATCTATTTGTATATCTATCTATCGATTTATCCGTCAATCTATGTAAATATATTTATCTGTCAATCTATCTGCCTATCTATTTATATATTTGTCTATCTATCTGTATATCTATCTATCTATCTATTTATATACCTATCTATCTATCTTTATACTTATCTATCTATATATCTGTCTATATATTTGTCTATCTATATATCTTTCAATCTATCTAACTATCTATTTATCTATCTGTAAATCTATCTATCTATCTAATTTTGTATATATCTATATAAATATATATGTAACTATCTATCTATCTTTTTGTCAATCAATCTATTTATATATCTATCTAAGCATCTATATGTCAATCTATCTAACTATATTTTTGTTTATCGATCTATCTATCTAAATATCTATCTATCTTTCTTTCTTTCTTTCTTTCTATCTAATTATATATCCATCTATCAATCTATCTATATATGTATCTGTCTATATTTCTTACAATATATCTATCTAAATCTATCTATCATCTATCTATCTATATGTCCATCTATTTAACTATCTAATTATCAATTTATATATCTATATGTCTATCTATCTATGTATCTATATATATGTCTAATTATTTGTCTATCTATCTATCTATATATCTATATGACTCTATATTTCTCTATCTATCTATCGATCTATCTATAAATCTTTATCTCAATCTATTTATATCTATCTGTTTATCTATCTATCTATCAAAATATTTATCTCTCTATCTATCTAAATGTCTATCAATCTATATATCTTTCAATCTTTTTGTATAACTATTTGCCTATCTAATTCAATATCTATTAAATTATCATTTTGTCTCTATATCTCTCTATCTATGTATGTATCATTTTATCTTTCTGTCTATCTATCTATAAATCTATATGTCAATTTATGTTTCTTTCTAATATTATATCTATCTATCTATCTGCCTATCTATCAATCTATCTATCTATAAATCTATCTATCTATTTGTAGAACTATTGATATATATTTATGTATTTATCTATATATTTATCTGTCTATCGTTCTATATATCTATCAATTTGTCTTCTATTTATCTATCTATCTATAGATTTATCTATCTATTTATATTTATTTCTATCTTTATATCTATCGATCTGTCTATAAATCAATTAATTTGTCTATAAATATGTCTATCATTCCATCTAAAAATTTGTCCATCTCTCTATCTGTCTGTCTATCTATCTATCTATTTATTTGTTTATCTAGCTATCATTTTATCTTTATATATATTTATCTATCTATCAGTCTTTCAATCTGTCGATAAAATTATCTATCTATCTATATGTCTATCTATCTATATGTATGGGTGTCTATTTGCCTATGTATCAATCTATCTGTATAAATGTCTATCTGTTTGTCTGTCTATATATATATCTATCTATCTATTTTTTGATCTATCTGCCTAACTTTCAATCTATCTATCTATGTATTTTTTGTCTATCTATCTATCTATCTATTTGTCTATATATATATATATGTATCTATTTACTTATCTATATGTCTGTCTATCTAACTATCTTTATATCTATCTTTCTATCTATCTTTTTATCTATCTATCTATCAATTTATCTCTTTATCTATCTATTTATGTAACTATATGTGTCTATCTTTCTATCTTTCTGTATATCAATCTATCTATCAAACTATCTATCTTTCTATCTATCTTACTATCTATCTATTTATCTATCTTTCAGTCTACCTATTTGTCTATAAATCTCTCTATCAAATTGTTAATCTATCAATCTATCTATTTGTGTATATGCATATCTATATGTCTATCTATCTATGTATATGCCTATGTGTCTATCTAATTTTATATGTGTCTATCTATATTTTTATTGATCTATTTATGTATATATATGTTTATCTATATGCCTATCTAGTTGTATATCTATCATTATATCTATATGTCTATCTATCTGTATATCTATTTGTCTATTTATCTATATATCTATCTATCTATATATCTTTTTATCTATCTATCTGTCTGTCTATTGATCTTTTTGTCTATATTTCTATCTATCTATCTATATGTCTATATATCTGTCCAATAAACTATTAATTTATTTGTCTATAAATTTGTCTATCAATCAATTTATCTATCTATCTATCAATTTATCTATTTAATTATCTCTTTGTTTATTTATCTGTCTATGTATTTGTCTATCTATCTATCTGTCTGTGTGTCTATCTATCTATCTATATATCTATCTATCTGTCTATCTATCTATTTATCTTTCTATCTATTTGTCTATCTTTTTGTCTATATATCTGCCTATCTATCTATCTATGTATATATCTATATATCTATCTATATATCTATTTTTCTTCCTATCTATCTATCTATTTGTGTATCTCTCTACCTAAATATTTGTCTATTTATCTTGCTATCTTTCAATCTATCTATCTATATGTCTATCTATCTATCTATATATCTAATTTTCAATCAATCAATCTATTTATGAATCTATCTATTGATATATATATAACTATGTATTTATACGTCTATTTATTTGTCTATCTATGTATATATATTTTTTACTATTAATCTATCTATCATCTATATATCTTTATGATTATCTATTTGTCTAATTATCTATTTATCAATCTATCTATGAATTTGTCTATCTATCAATATAACTATCTATCTAATAATATATATATATATATATATATATATATATATATATATATATATATATATATATATATCTACATATCTATCTATTTGTCTATGTATCTATTATATATTTGTATATCAATATGGATATCTTTCTGTCTAATTATTTATATATCTATATGTCTATCTATCTATCTATTTGTCAACATGTCTGTATATCTCCTTGTCTATCAATCTATCTATCTAAAGATATAAATAAATAAATATATATATATATATATCTATCTATCTATTTATGCATGTATCTATCTATCTATTTTTCTATCTGTATATTTATATCTATGTCGATCTATTTATCTATCTGTCTAAATGTATATATATCTAACTAAAAATTGGTATATCTATGTATCTATCTTTCTATCTATTTGTCTATATATATCTTTCTTTTTTTATCTATCTATCAATATGTATATCTATCTACCGATCTATCTATCTATCTATCTATATATCTATCTTTCTTTCTATCTTTATGTTTATCAATCTGTTTAGAATTCATTTATTAATCTGTCTATCATATTGTCAATATAAATGTCCATCTATCTATCTATCTTTCTATCTATGTGTCTATATATCTGCCAAACTATATGTCTATCTATTTTTCAATCTATTTGTCTATGTGTTTATCTATGTGTCTATCTATTTGTCTATATATCTATGTCTCAATATATATGACTATCTATCTATTTATCTATTTATGTAACTATCTATATATGTATTTGTCTATCTATTTGTTTATCTATTACTCTATCTATCTATCTATATTTTTATCCATTTATTCATCTATCTATCAACATATCTATCTTTCTATCAATCTGTCTATATAGATTTCTACTCATCTATCTATCAATCATTCTGTCTATTTTTCTATCTATCTATATTTCTATTTGTCTTTCTTTCTATCTTTTTGTTCGTATATCTATGTGTTTATCTATCTATCTATATTTCTTTTATTTGTCTAATTATCTTTCTATATATATATATATATATATATATATATATATATATATATATATATCTATCTATCTTTCTGTCTATATTTTTATCTATATTTTTTTCTATCTATTTGTATATCTATCTGTCTATATATATTTCTATTTATTTATTTATCGATTTATCTTTCTATATATCTATCTATGTATCGATATATCTATCTATCTATATGTCTCTCTATATATCTATTTATTAGTCTATCTATCTATATGTCAATATATTTGATTGTCTATGTATCTATCTCTATGTCCATCTATCTATCTATGTATCTATCTATCTATATGTCTCGCTATCTATCTATCTATCTATGTATCAATCTATCTATGTATCAATCTATCTATGAATCTATCTATGAATCTATATATCTAAATATCTCTCTCTATATGTCTCTTTATCTGTCTATCTATCTATTAGTCTATCTATCTATATATCTATATATTTGTCTGTCTATATATCCATCTACATGGGTATCTATCTATCTATGTATCTGTCTATCTATATGTCTATGCCTATCTATGTCTCTATCTATTTATGTATCAATCTGTTGGGTAATTGCACTTCCACGGGTAGTGAGATTAAGAAACAGAAAACAATAGAAACACAGAAACAAGCAATATATATATCCCAATCCAACTGCATCCACGACAGAAATATAAATTATTTCTCTATATATCTAATTATTTCTATATATACATATACAGCACTATCTATCTATATATCTAATTATTTCTCTATCAATCTGTCTATCTATCAAATTGATAGATAGATAGATATATAGACTAAGAGATAGACAAATAGATAGATAAATAGATAGACCTATACATAGATAAATAAATAGACAAATAGATTTACATTAATATAAATCGATAAATACACATATAGATACAAAGAAAGATTGAAATATAGATTGTGAAATAGATAAATAGATATATAGATATATAGATAAATACAAAGATAGATAGATAAATAGATAGATATATAATTATATTTATAGATAATTAAAGGGATAGACAGGCAAATAGATAGATAGATAGATAAACAATTAGCCAAGTAAATAGTCAGGTAAGAATATAGAAAGACAGATAGACAAATAAATAGACAGAAAGAAAAATAGACAAATTTACAAAAATGATAGATAGAGAGAGATAGATAGTTTGATTAATAAATTGATAGACAGATACATTGATTGATTATAGTTATATTAAAAGCTCTATTGATACAAATAGATAGATAGATAGATATACAAATAGATAAACAAAAAGATAGATAGATTTATAGATAGATAGATAGATAGAAAAAAAGAAAGACAAATAGAAAGATAAAAAGATAGATAGATGGATATATATATATATATATATATATATATATATATATATATATATATATCAATAGATAGGTAGATATATAGATAGATAGATAGATAGGTAGATAATTAGATAGATATATACATAGATTGACAGACAGATAGAAAGATAGATAAATAGATATATAGTCACTTTGAATGATAGAATGATATATAGATTGATAAAAAAATTGATTGATAGATTGATAGATTGATTAATAGCTAGATTAATAGACAGATTAATAGATAGATTGATAGATAGATCAATATAAAGATTAATTGATAGATTGATTGATTTATTGATAGATTGATAAACAATTTGAAAGATAGATTATTATATAGAATTATCGACAAAGTGATAGATAGATTGATAGATAAATTGATAGCCATATATATTGATTGACTAATAGACAAAATGATAGACAAATTAGATAGATTGATAGAAAAATAAATAGATAGATTGATTGATATATAGATAGATAGATAGAAAGATGAATATATCTACAAATAGATATAAAGATACATAGATAGACACATTGATATTCAAATTGATTAATAGATTGATTGACAGATTGATTGACAGATTGATTGATTGATTGATTGATTGATAGACAAATAGATAAATGGATAGATAGTTAGATTTATATATAGATCGATAGACAGATTTATAGAAATATTTATATATATAAATAAATAGATAGATAGAAATATAGATAGAGAGATATATAGATAAATAGATAAATAGATATATATATTATTACATAGATAGACATATACATAGATAGATAAATCTATTGATGTATAGATATCAATCTATCAATCTATATATCAATATGTTTATTTATCTATATGTCTATCTATATATAAATCAATTATCTATTTATTTGTCTATTCACATATCTAACTACTTATTTATTTATCAATCTAATTATTTAGCTATCTAACTATTTATCTATCTAACTATTTATCTATCTAATTGTGTATATATCTATAAATCTATATATCTATATATCTATCTATATATTTAACTATATTTTGATCTGGCTTTCTATCTATATATCTATCTATTATATGAATATCTAACTATTTGTCTATCTGACTATCTATCTTTTATTCTATTTGACTACCTATCTATATATTTATCTATCTTCCTATATGTAAATCTATCTATCTATTTTTCAATCTATCTATCTATATATCCATTAAGCTTTTGAGCTGCTCTTTCGCCACCTAATCTCTCAACTAAGAACTGAGATAGGGGATTGGATGGCCTGAGAAAACTTGCTTGTTAAAAGAAGATAGGCTGCTCAAACAAAAACAAATGGGCAATGGGCTTTCTGCTATCTATATGTCTATTCCTATATATTCCCATCTATCGATTTGCATATTCGTGTATATGTTTATCTATATATTTGACTATCTATATAACTATCTATCTATTTATTTATCTATATATCAATCTATTTGTCTATCTATGTATCTATATATATTTCAAACTCTCTTTATGTCTATATGTCTATTTGCTTATCTATATATCTAGCTATCCATCAATCTATCTATCTATCATTGTATCTATCTATATATCTATCTATGTATCTATATATCTATCTATGTATCTATCTATTTATCTATCTATCTATTTACCTATTTGTCTATCTATCTATTTGCATATCTATCTATCTATCTATATATCTTCATGTCTATCTATCTATCTATATGTCTGTCTATCTATCTAAGTGTCTGTCTATCTATCTATCTGTCTGTCTGTCTATCTGTCTAATTGTCTATCTACATATCTATCTATCTTTCTTTCCTTCTATCTATCTTTCTTTCCATCTATCTATCTATCTAACTAAATGTCTATGCGTCTATCTAGCTATCTATATATTTGTCTATCTATCTATCTAACCTTCTATCTATTCGTGTATATATATATATATATATCTATCTCTCAATCTATATAACTATCTATCAGTCTATCTATGTATATCTCTAGCTTTCTATTAGTCTATCACTAAATCTATTTATCTTTCTATCAATTTATATTTTTATCTATCTGTCTATCTATTTGTCTATCTATCTATCTATCTAGTAATCTATATGTCTATCTATCTATATATCAATCTATCTATGTATATATTTGTCTACCTATCTATATATCTATCTTTTTATTTGTTTATTTAATTAAAAGTGTATATGTCTACCTATTAATCTATCTAACTATATAACTATTTATCTTTCTATCTATCTATCTAACTAAATATATGTCAAACTATCTAATTACCTTTCTTTCTATATTTCTAATTATCCATCTGTCTATTTGTCTATCTATCTTTATATTTGTCTTTTTATCTAATTCTCTTCCTTTTTATCTTTCTAGCTATCAAACTGTATATATATTTATCTACATATCTATCTATCCATCTATATATCTAGTTATCTAACTATCTATATTACTATCCATCTATCTTTCTAGTTTATTGATCTATATGTAAATCATTCTATCTAGCTATCTATTTTTTTCTATCTTTATATATGTCTTATCTACCTATATATTTATGTATCTATCTATATATTTATGTATCTATCTTTATGTTTATATATCTATCTGTCAAAATGCACATATATCTATTTATCTATCTATCTATTTAGGTATCTATCACTCTATGTGTGGATATGGATATTTATATATCTATCTAATTGAATATCTATATATGCATATATCTATTTGACTTCCTATTTATAGATCTATTGATCTATAAATATTTATATCTTACTATTTATCTATATGTATATCAATCTATTTATATATCTATTTATCTTAGTTTTTTCTATTAATCTATCTTTATATATATATATATATATATATATATTTCCATCTCTCTATGTGCCTATCTAATTATGTCTTTATCTATCTATATATGTATGTATATGTCTATCTATCTATCTATCTATTTGTCTATGTGTCTATTTATTTATCTGTTTATCTACCAATATTTCTATTTGGCGATCTGCCTATTTATCTATTATTCTATCTCTATCTATTGATTATTTATAAATCTATATATATATCTATCTATCTATTTGTCTATTGGTTCATCTGTCTATATGTCTATGTGTTTATTTATCTTATTGTCTCTCTCTATCAATTTATCTATCTATCTATTTATGTGTCTATCTATTTATCTATCTATTTATTTTTCTATCTATCTATTTGTCTATTTAGCTATATATCAATCCTTCTATCTATCTAACAGTCTATCAACTATCTGTCTATCTATAAATTTCTATTTTAGTTTATTTTTCTATCTAGCTATTGTATTTCTATATATTTGTATATCTATCTATTTTTTATCTACCAATCTAACTATCTATTTGTCTATTTTCCTATCTATCTATCAATCTATCTGAATATCTATCTATCTATTTATTATCTATGAGTCTATTTATCTATATATCTATCTTTCATTCTTTCTATCTGCTTATCTACCTACCTACCTATCTATCTATCTATCTATCTATTTATCCATCTGTCTATCTGTCTATTTATGTATTTGACATTCTATCAATATGTATATCGATAATTCTATTTGTCTACCTATCTATTTGTTTATTTGCCAATATGAATAACTATTAATCTATATATTAAATTATCTTTTTATCTATCTATCTATCAATTTAGTTATCTATCTATCTTTCTTCATAATTGTAAATCTATCAAACTGTATATATGTGTATTTTCTATCTATCGATCTATCTATATATATATCTATCTACTTTTCTGTCTATCTATCTATCATTATTTCTACTAACTTTCTAACAATCTATCTATTTTTCTAGCGATCAGTCAGTCTGTCTATGTGTCTATCTATCTATATATCTGTCTAACTAACTAACTATCTATCTATCTATTTTTCTATCTATCTGTCTATATATCTATTTTTTGATTTGTCTAATTATCTATTTGACTATGTGTCTCTTTATCTATCTATCTGTCTGTTTGTCTGTCTATTTGTCTATGCATGCATCTATGTATCTATCGATCTATTTATCTATTTGTCTATCTATCTATTAATCTATAATTGTATCTGTCTATATGTGAAACTATCTATTAGTTTATGTATCTTTGTGTCTATGTGTTTATATCTTTATCTATCTATCTATCTTTTTGTCAAAGTATCTATATGTCTACATGTCTATCTATCAATCTATCAATCTATCTATATATCTATTTGTCTATCTGTATATATATATATCTCTCTAGCTATCTATTTGTTTATCAGTCTACTTATTTATCTCTTAATCTGTCTATCTATCTTTCTATTTGTCTGTCTGTCAATTTGTCTATATATCTTTCTGTCTAACTATCTTTATGTCTTTCTATCATTCTGTATGTATATCTATTGATCTATTTATTTGTCTATCTGGCTATTTATCTATATGTTTATTTGTTTATTTATCTAAATGTCTATATGTCTTTTTATCTATGCAACTATCTAACTCTATCTTTTGATCTATCTATCTGTTTAATTATCTATCTATCAAAATATCTAAATGTCTATCTATCTATCAGTCAATCAGCATATCTGTCTATTTATATATACATCTGTCTATCTTTATCTCTATCATTCTATTTTTCTCTCTAACTATTTGTCTAACTATTTACCATTCTAGCTATCTATCTATCTTTTATCTATCTATCTATCTATCTATCTGCCTATCTATCTATATAATTGACTATTTATTTGTTTATTTATCTTAATGTCTCTATTTCTATTTATCTATCTATAAATCTATGTAACTACCTTACTATCTATCTTTCTATATATATTAATCTATCTATCTATCAAACTCTCTATCTATCTATCTATAATTCAATCTATCAATATGTTAAACTATTTAACATCATTTTAGTGTATCAGTCTATTTGTCTATCAATCTATCTATATGTGTATCTATCTATCTGTCTATCAGTTATTTGACTATCTATCAATTTGTCTATCTATCTATCTCTTTGTCAATCTGTATATTTTTTTATGTCTATTTGTCTATCTATATATCTATATAGCGATATGTTATCTATTTATCAATCGATCTATCTATTTTACTATCTTTCTATCTGTCTTTATAAATATGTATCTATCAATCTATGTATTTATCTATCTATCGAAATATATGTCTATCTATCAATTTATATATCTATCTATCTTTAAAAATATCTATTTGTTTATCTATCTATCTATCTATCTGCATGTCAATTTATCTAATGGTCTAACTATCAAGTGAATTATCTTTCTTTCTATCTGTCTACATGTATATTTGTCTAAATATCTATCTATCTAATGATTTAATAATCATTCAATCTATTAGTCTATCAGTATATCTATCTTTTTATCTTTCTATATATTTGTTTATCAGTTTTTCTGCTTATTTATCTATCTACCTATCTTCCTATCTGTCTATCTATTTATCCATTTTTTTTCTATATAATATATATATCTATTTATCTATCTATGTATTTGTATATATTTAATCTACTTATCTTTGTATCTGTCTATCTTTCTATGTGAATATCTATCTATATATCTATCTATTTAACTATCTATAAATATATATGTCTATCTATCTATATACTTTTCTGTCTATCTATCTATCTTTCTTTCTTTTTTTCTATCTTTCTATTTGTATATATGTTTATCTATATCTATCTATTTGCTTATATGTCTATATATATTTATGTCTTTCTATATATCTCTTTATCTATCTCCCCTCTCTACCCCCTCCTCTCTCCCCCCTCTCCCCCCTCTCTTCCTCCCTCTCCCCCACTCTCTCCCTCCCTCTCCCCCCACTCTCTCCCTCCCTCTCCCCCCACTCTCTCCCTCTCCCTCTCTCTCTCTCTCTCTTCTTGTCTCTCTCTCTCTCTCTTCTTGTCTCTCTTTCTCTCCTCCCTCTCTCTCTCTCTCTCACTTTAATGATCTTCTTACTTTAAGTAATTTTTAGAATTTTATAATTTATAAACTATATAAAATAATATGGTTTATGCCTTTAAATTTATTTCATATTATATTCATACAAAATAATATGAATTCATAAAAATTTATAACCAATTATATATATATATATATATATATATATGAAATACTATTTTATAATATCATATTATTTTTTTGATTTATGAAATAATATTATAAATTTATTCATATATTATAAATAATATGAAATGTTATAAATTTTGTGTGGATATACATTTATATAATTTATTCTTAGTTATATTAAATAATATGTTTTTAATAAATCAAATAATATGAAAATTTGATTATCAATTATTAGTTTTCATGGTTATTAGTATTATTATTATTATTTCTTCATTTTTATAATCATTAGTAAATTTTTTTATTTCAGAAATTCATTTTATTAATTTATAAATAATATTACAAAAAATAACCATTAAAATTTCATAAACTATTAACCATAAATTTATTTATTTATGACATAATTTCATTTATGGTTAAATAAAAATTTATTTCATATATTAAATTTAAATAAATAATTTTTTATAATTTTATTTTACTTTTTTATTTTTGTCTCTTTTTTTTTATATTTATAACCATTTTTTTAATTTTTGTTTCCTTGAAATATAAAAATGCTAGGGCATTCAAGCACTAAACCTATATTTCTGATCTTTGCAAAGAGATAATAAAAAAAGCGAGAGCTATTTACAAGTCTACCTCTTCTTATAACCAAGTAAAATTATCAATGTTCTTCTCTTTCAGAATACTAATTACATTTCTCTCTCTTTCTCTCAATTTTATTTTCACTGGTGGAGTTTGGTTTATAAAGATTAATCAGTTTTTATGCTTTTTTTCATTTTCCCCCAAGTTTTCTTCATCTTTCTTCTATTTTCACATTACTTATATAATTTTGACTCTCCACCATGAGTGAAACAACAATTGGGTAGTGTAAACTTTGTTCTTTTAATGATTAATTTTTTACAGTTTTATGTATTTCAAATAAAAAAATGAAGAGCAAGGTACTATAATTTTTTATTAGTAAAAAATTAATAGAGGTATTGTAATTTTTAATATTAAAGAAATTCATCCTATTTTAATAGTAAAATAGGATGATAAAAAGAATAAAAAGTCTAGTTGAAGAGTAAGGTACTATAATTTTTTAAATTCAAGTTCTATCATATCTTTGTCCTGTAAAAAAAAGTATGCTTAATATTTTCTGCTTCTATAATAAAAGAATAAAAACACAATGTTTATGGCTTTTGTTTTGATTGTCTCTTAAAATTTATGTCATTATTATTTTTTCTTCATGCACAATTTGATAGACGTAGCCCCCAAATAATATTATTAAAATAGGAATTTTATTTGTTTCTATACATAGTTTTATTTAAAATTGATTGTGAATAATTATTTGATAATGATATTCTAGTCTATCATGCTTCTCAACTCTAAAAAGAATAGAAAACTAAAAAATTATAATAACTAAAAATTAAAATATATAGAATTCAAATAATAATTATATATTGCTATTTTTAAATTAAAACAAATTAATCCAAAATTAAAACCAAATAAACTAGATATACCCAACTATTGGCAGTCCTAACTATAATATCCTAAAAAAGTCAAGTGACTGGAAATTCAAAATTTAACTAGGCCTATTTTCTATTAATAGTTTGATTTTTTTTATAGATCCTTAACATATCTATTTTCATTAGTGATCTAAATTTTAAGTGATTTAATTAAGTTGAATATTAAAAACTATTTAAAAGTTAGCCTTCATGACAACTATAAATATATGATGCTGATTATAGCCACAATATATCATGTATAAGTGTGACAAAATTCATTAAAATTAGAAATTTGACTTAGCTATTTAGATTATAGGCAAAAGTTAAAATGATTAACTAAAAGTGAAATATATTAATAATTAAAATTTAATTATTATTAACTATGTATGTGCATCCATATGAATCGATACTCAATTGGTTATGAGTGTTTCATAAAAAGTCAAAAGATGATAATTTAAAATGATGATAGACTTAATATATTTTGTGTTAAGCTAAATTTTGGAAAAATGCCATCTAGAAATAATTAGAAATGAATTTCTTTTGAGTGTTACATATAGATATAATTACTAGCAACTTAAAATGATATTTAAACTAGTTTTTAATAAACTTACTTGAAACTTGCAAAGACATGCTTTCATATCTAATAATAGTAAATTAATAACTATTGTTGTGATATTATGGTAGAAAAAAAATTGAAGACTACTAAGTGTGAGTGTATATAGATTGAATACACCAAACAAATACACACAATTACAGATAGACTAAGGTAAATCCTTCTGATTTATAAGCCAAAATAAATAACATTAGTGTTAATCATGTATGAAAACTACTTGAGTGAGAGTTAGCCAAATTAATTGTCCAAGCTAAATTCTTATGATTATTTTAATAATACACACTCACACATAGATGATTAACACAATTGTTGTTAAATGTACGAGTGTATAGATTGAATGCAAGTTTAGCTTCTAATTATAATTGATGATTATCATTTCTTGTGTATTCACTACACCAATTTTTTCTTCATTAGTTTCATTAGGAAACTTTTCTTTTAACCAAGGCTTCTATATTCACTACATTAATTTATTCTATAAAAATTTAATTAAAAGAAAATCATATATTTTCTGGTATATGATTCAAATGAGTTTACAAATGATGGAAGTTTTGACTCTTTATTGTGCTTGTGTTAGAGATAATATTTTGGGTTAAGCCAAAATATTTATTATTTTAATTGGAAATTAAGTTAGATAAAACTATTATCTCAGAGAGTTTTCTTGCTCACATTGATTTAGTAGGCTAAAAATACTCAACCTAGATCTTTGTTGCTCATTTAATTGGCTATTAAATGAGCAATGATATTAGTGATTAGAATCATACATGTTGAAGAATGAGTTTGGAATTTTATAATTCATACATCTTTTGGTCAAAACAATGGATCATCATTTTGAGAATGTGGTAGGGTTGAACTACAACATGATGAACTTATCTGCCTCATCTTTTAATTCTTCACATGAAGCAATTTAACTAAGTTTTTTTTGATTTGTGATTTCTTAATGGTCAGTGTGAGCTCGACATCATGTTCCATCTAGAAAAGGCACATTTTATGTTGGATTAGATGGTCACAAATGGTGCATCATGGAGACGAATAAGTCTAATATCCTCATCCCAATCCAACTGATGGAGAAATCATCGTGATAATGTTTTAAATGTTTTATGCAAACTAATGTACTATTTCTATTAATTTTCATGCATATAATAGATGAATTTCATGTGTTCATGGGCTTAATGTTTATGTGTCATTCAACTTTAATTTATAATAAATGATAAAAATAGAATATGAATTATGATTGTTCTTGCTCTCAAATTTCATAACATTTTCCTTAGCAAATCTTTCATGGAATGAGTTTATATCTTTGATAATTCTCTTATTTTTTATAGCTTTCACCCTTAGGCTCTTTTATGGTTCAAACAACAAGTTGAACAATGACTCTTCTTAACCAACATTTCATTGTTTCTTTCTCTACAAAAAATTATTCTTTTTTTATTTTTTTAAAGTTCTAATGGTCAGAGTCTATGATATCACGTTAGAAAGTAAAAATGAAATAACATGACTTTATTAACCATGATTCGTGATTAGATATAACCCTTGAGATTGGAGCACCCTAACCACTATGAGTAGCTCATTGACTGAACTATATACAAACTAGAGGTATATCTCAACAAAAAAAAAGATAATCAAGCATTTTATATTTTTATCTGTGCCAACTACTAGATTAACGCACAATGCAAAAATGTCTTCTTTCTTCTTAATAAAGAATTGTAGCTGCTAATTGTTGTTTGGACTAGTTAAATATCTCTTATAGATGACTTTACTTTCAAGAATACTTCACAGAAGCTTAGTGAAATTCATTGGATATTGTCAAGTGAGAGGCAATATGCTTGTTTATGAGTTTGTGCACAATGGAACATTGAAAGAGCATATTTATGGTAACTAAAATCTTATATAAAATTCAATCGATATCAACTGAGGTAGTCATTAATGCATGTAACATTGATAGGCCAGTTCACAAATGGAGAAAGTATTAATTGGATCAAGCAGTTCGAGATTGCAGAAGATGCTGCAAAAAAATGTTTTTTAAAGTTCTTATCAGTGTTTGATTTATTTTGCAAGCATATACTGTTATAGAAATTATATTATTTGCCTTTTCAAGGATTGAGTTTCTTCATATGGTTCATGTTCATGCAATTATTCACAAGGATTTAAAAACAAGAAATACTCTTCTTGATAAAGATATGAGAGACATTGCAAACGTGTTGCCGCATTACTTGCTGGTAAGCCAAATATTCGTGATTTCATTTAACTAGTAAAAGCCTTTTTTTTAAGTAACAGCTAGTAGTGAGAATGGCCCCTTCTTTTTTTAATTTCACATCTTAAAAGGAAAAATAATCATATAATGTTGATTTATTCTTATCCCATTGCAAATGTGATGAGTAAAAAATTGTAGAATGTTCTTAAAAAAAACAATTATTGCTTTTAAAAATTATTTTTGTTCCCATTAATTGTATTTTGCTAAAGATTTATTTTTTGATAATCAGTTTCACTTCCATGGTCATTATATGACTGTGGAAAATTGAACCATTATGGGAGACAAAAAGGCCGCTTCAACTCCATCACAATCAAAACCTTTGATACTACAATTATCCTTCTTGAATAAATGGCAAAAAAAAAATATGCACTTTGAAAAAGGAGGAAAGAAAAAAAATATGGTTAAGCATGTTCTAACTATTTTCCAGCATGTGGCTTAGTGTTAGTGGGTGAATGGTCCAGCTGGCAACAATGTCATGAGATGTGGTGCTGTGGATGCACAACAATGGTGCATAACTACCTGGAAGTGCACAGTGTGTGCGTAGTGCAATGAACTTGCATGTGTTCTTCATGTATTGGATGTGCACTATGTGTATGTTTGATGCAGCCATGGTGCAGTGTGTGCAACATGTGGGTTATGTTCGTTGTGTTCTTTTTTTATATGTATCAAAGAGAGTGATTTTCCATGTAGAATCAAGCGAGTAAAAACTATATAATTATTATGAAAGTGGCAACTTCTTTCGTGGTTCCATCACTATTTGACTACTACAGTAAATGTTAAAAGTTAAGTGTCTAATGAAAAATATTATATTTACTTTATTTATATCTAGCATAATTTTTTATTTTCTATTTTATCATATTAACTTGTGGAGGAGGATGTGTTGTTGGATTGTTGTTGCTCTATGAAAACTCTTGATTGATGCTAATCTCGATTATTTATGATGGAGAGAGAGAGAGGGATATTAATTGCTCGCTACATGTTTATGATGGAGCAGGAAGTGCTTGAGATATGAGTTGTAGATTAGGAAGAAGCGATGGGGCTAGAATCTAATACGTGTAATGACCGCGGTGCTTGTGAAATCCCAAAAAAAATGAAAATAAAAATAATATGATTTTGTTTCTAGATAAAAATGGGCCAAATAGTAATTTTGCAATAAAAAATAAAATAAAAATTTTAGAATACTGATGATAAAATGGATTTCATTATTGAATTCAGTTTAGAAAATATAGCTACGGTGCCAAATTTCATCAAATTTTGAGGAAGTTAGAATTTAATTTTTTTTTATTTATTTAAATAATTATTGGAATAAATAAATTAATTAAAAAATAAAATAGAAACAGAAGACCACACCACGACGTCATCATGTGGCTGCACATTGCATGGTCATGTGTAAAAAAAATAAAAAAAATTATAATAATAATAATTTGTTTAATAAAATAAATGTCAGGAATCTGGAAAACGGGATGATGCTTGATGAGGAAAGAAAAATAGAAATATAATTCTAGAGAGAGAGACAGAGAGAGATATCACAGTGCAAAGGAAAAAAAATATAAATAATCAATATATTTTATTTTGATCGTAACAGATTATTATGGACTTGGAATAGAATTGTCCAAGAACTAAAATTGCTCTACGTGACAAGATCTTCAGTTTGATATCAAATTTATAAAGTTTCCATGAAATTTTATAGAAAGTAGTGGTTTTCTCCTATCAGAATTTCTTTCTATTTAAAGGCCATAAATGATCATGTTTTATATTCCAATTCGAATTATTAAAAATATCATTGAAAATGGTAAATTAATGAAAAGTTTATGTATTTCATTTAGTAAAATTTAGTGTAGGTGAATTGGGTTTGGATTGTTATAGTTGTGTCTGAAATATGATTTAATCGTAAAGGACATAATTACATTTCATATGCAGAAAAACATTCCATATAAATGAGTGGGTGCATTATATATATATATATATATATATAAAGGTATATGGATTGCATTTGGCAAAATCAAATTGGGATAATGCCCATACTGAGTTACACGGTATTTTTCTGGAGCATGACTAATATAAATTTGTAAACTCGAATTGAGACAACGTCTAACCTGAGTTACATGGTGGTTTTTTGAAAATATCCAAGGAAAAAAATATTTTATCAGAAAATGTCCAATATGCTTTTTGGATGAGGTCCATATTTCACGGAGTAAATCTACGAAAAGTATATTTTGTTCGGAGAAATGTCCAATATGTTTTTCAGAGGAGGTCCATATTTTTTGGAATAATTTCAAAAATAAATAAATAATAAATAAATATATATATATATATATATATATATATATATATATATAATATGTCACACTTGGCTTCGGCATGTGTGTGAGAGTCGATAGGACTCAGGAATATGGGTATATAAACATTTTATCCATAATTGCATTCATGTAAATATTATACTTGAGTGAGTATTGATATATATCCATGATGTTTTACATGCAATTAGAAAGAGAGTAGACTTGTAGGAGTTTACTACTACTAAGCTTTGCTCACTCCGTTGCGGGGCCTCTTTCAAGTACAGGTCCAAGATAGATGACAGATCCATATGTGAGATCACACATGTGAAGAGAAGCTAGGTTGTGGCTTGAATAATAGACTATATATTTTAATTCCCCTGAGCAAATAAAATGAAAAAAAATGTATGGTACATTGACAAAATTTTATTTTATTACACATTATATTATATGATTGAATGAAATGGGACCCAATTGGATGGGGTATCATAGTGTTGCATTCAAACAGTGCTCAGTTTGGAATGACACATGCATGGTTATTCACAGGAGGTGCACTCGCTTGTGTCATCTCTCTTTGTTTGCTTTTCTTATGGTTTTTTCCTAGTTATTTAAGTTTTTTTGTAGTGGATGCTGGTGTTGGTTGCTCAACTACAACAATAAGGGTGCATGATGGACAGGCAAAGCTCCCTTCTTTTCTTACATATTTGCTCCATTTGTTTGCCCAACTGATTCTCATTTGATTTTGCTGCTTCTCTCTGTATTTCACCTTACATTAGGTGTCTATTATTTCATGTGTTAGTTGTCTTGTTTAAAAAAAAGTTGATAATTGGTTTATGTATCATTTTATGTATATATTCAATTGATGGCATCATCTCATTTTGCTAGGTTTGAGTTGTTGGATATGGTGAATAAATATTCATCTTCATTAGGGAAACTTGGAACACACAAGTGTGGTATCTCGGAATTATAAATTGAGTTAGCTAATGGGGTTAGATTCAGACGCTTGGAGGCTCCAACGAGTGTCTTGATCCTTAATACTAAAGGAAAGAACATGGTATTGGACTCGGACCTGGGAACCCATCTCTGGAAAATACTGCATGAATCAATTTCTCATTGAATGCTGGTTCTTATTTTTGTATTTGTTTCTAATTACTTCTTCTAGTATCCTATATTATTTAATTAATTTTTTGGTTTGTAATTTTGTTGATTAGTTTTCTCTCTTGTTTTTTGTTTCATAACTCTACTTCATCTTCTCAGTAAAAAATGCAAGCCTCTATTTGCATTTGTAGACAAAGCATCGATTAAGGACTAGAACATGCTCGATGACAATTAATGTTTTGTATATGCAGCCCCTAAAAAGAATGAAAAGGTAATGATAAAGTGCTTGAAATTGAGAGATAAATTTGTTGTGGAAAGAGGTGTCAAAATAGGTTGGGCCGTGTTGGCATGATCTAGGGTTTTTGTGCCCAATCAGGCTGGCATGATATGCTAGGCACATCACGGGCCCATGCCCCAAAATTTGCCCAGGTTTGGGTTGGTTCGACTTGGTTTGCGTTGGCTAGTTCAGGTATGGGTGGCAATTTTTTTAAAAAAAATTAGGTTTTTGGCACAGGACACTCTCGCCCGTCAGGCCTCGCCAAGCTTCACCCATCGGGTGTCGGCTCATCATCCCTCCCATAATGACCATGCTCAGTGGATGGTCATAGGTGTCATGCCTGGCACAAGACGCGGGCCGAATCCCTTGGCCCGACACGACACGATTAGTGCCTAGGTTGTGCCAAGCACGGGCCTTGGCATGATATTATAACATGTCGTGTTGACCTAGGCACAACTAAACCATGCTGAGCCCAGGCCAGGCTTGAGCCGACCCGATCCATTTGACACCTATAGTTGTAGATGCTTTAGCTGCTAGATCTGGTCAACCATCCCATCTAAAAATTAAGTAATATTTTCCTTCACATGCATTTGCTTTTGTTTTGTGTTTAGAGTTGGGCTTTCATTAGTTTATTATATTGTGGCTTTGATTCGTGATTTCAGTGTTAATAATGTTGTCGAGGAAGTTCAAAAAAATTTTTCTAAGCAATACTAGATGCAATACAATAGTAGATGTCTTATATTGAGTTACAGTTAGCAGCCTTGATGAGACAGATAGCACATAAAAGCCTAGTAGAGAAACCACATATGAGAGCCTAACACAAATGCATCAGCTAATGATAAGGATGATGATTTTGTTTTAAAAGATTATATACCATTGTTATATTTTTGTTTTAACTATAAATTATTGATTCATAATAATTTTTGAAGTATTTTTGGGTTTATTAATTATAAAAAATGGTTTATAATATATATTTTTTATTCAATTTAATATAACATTTTAAAATACGCAATAAAATTTTTTTTAAAAAATAAATTGTGAAAATAGTTTTGGAATGAAAATAGATAGGGATTTTTCCCATGCTAATTTAGCTAGGGATTTTTTTGTACATATTCCATGGAAAAATATTAATTACTATTCTTAATTATGATTAAAATTAGGAAGGGAAAAAATATAATAAGTTAGGGAATTTTCGTCATTAAAAAATATGCTAGAAAATATTTTTTCTCGTAAATATTTTATGACGAACACTTTAGCTTGAAATAATTTACGTCATTAATCCATTGTTATTATATTTTAGCGATGGAAAAGCCCATAAAGCTAGGAAAATTTCACAAGCTATTTGAGCTTTTTCTTCAAGTGAGACAAATAGATAGGAAGATAGCTAGAAAAGTAGATAGACAAATTGATATGAAAACATATAGATAGATAGGTAGATAGATAGACAAATAAATATATAGATAGATAGTCAGTTAGGTAGATAGAAAAATAGATAGTCAGGTAGGTAGATAGAGAAATAGATAGACATGTAGAAGGATAGATAGACATATAGAAAGATAGATAGACATATAGAAAGATAGATAGATAGATAGATAAAAAGATAGATAGACAGATAGATAGACATATTAATAGATTAGTTGTTAGATAGATAATTAGATAGATATATAGACATATATATAGATAATAAGAAAGATAAACCTATAGATAGATAGATCGATAGAAAGATGGATAGGCAAATATATAGAAAGGTAGAATGATTGATAGACATACAGACAAATAGATAGATAGATAGACATATAGATTAATAGATAGATAGACAAATGGTAGACAAATAGATAGACAAAATAATAAATATAATGAAGATAGATAGATATAGAGATAGAAAGATACACTAATAGATTGATAGATAGACATACATACAAATAAACATATATACAGATAGTCAAATAGATATATAGATTGACAGATAAAAAGTTAGGTAGATAGATAGACAAATAGATATACAAATAGATAGATAGATAGATTAGATAGACATATAGATTAATAGACAGATTGATTGATTGATTGATTGATTGAGTGATAGACAAATTGATAGACATCTAGATCGATTGATTGATATGCAGATTGAAAGATAGATAGAATGTATGATTGATATACATAGATAGATAAATAGATAGATATACAAATAGAATAGACAGATTAGACAGATAGATATATAGATAGATAGATAAAAAAATTATTAGACAAACAGACAGATAGATAGAAAGATAGATAGATCGAAAAATAGATAGATAGATAAATAGATAGATAGATAAATAGATAGATAGATAGATAGATAGATAAATAGATAGATAGATAGAAAGATAGATAAATAGATAGATAGAAAGTTTGGCAGATAGATACACAGATAGATAGACAAATAGATAGCTAGATAAATAGATAGATAGATAGATAGACAAATAGAAAATACAAATTTATTACAAAAGATAGATATATAAATAGATAGATAGATAAATTGATATATAGATTGATAGATATATATATATATATATATATAATATATATATATATATATATATATATATATAGAAAGATAGATATATAGACTAATAGATAGACAGATAGATAGATTGTTGATAGATGGATAGATAGATAGATAGATAAAGAAAATGTTCGACAGATAGATAAACAGATAGATAGACAAATTAATAGACCAATAGATATATAGAAAGATAGATAGACAAAAAGATGCAAAGAATATTAGATAGAAAGATAGATAGACAGATATATAGATAGATAATTGATTGATTAATTGACAAATAGATAGACAAATAGATATATAGATAAACAGATAAAAATTAATAGATTGATAGAAAGATAGATATACAAATAGATAGATAAATAGATAGATAGATAGATAGATATATATATATATATATATATATATATATATATATATATATATAGACATATTGATAGACTAGTCGATAGATAGATAGTTTGATCGATAGATATACATATAGATAGATAATAAAAAAGTTAAACCTATAGATAGATAGATAGATAGATTAATTCATTGATAGACAAATAGATAGAAATGTAGATTGACATATAGATAGATAGATAGACAGATAAATAAATAAATAAATAAATAGATAGATTAAAAAATAGATAGAAAGACAGACAAATAGATAGACAAATAGATAGATAGACAGATAGATAGATAGATTGGTTGATTGGTTGATTTATTAATGACATATAGTTAGATATAAAAATTCACAGATAGATATATAGAAAGATAGATATAAAGAAAAATAGATTGATATATAGATTGACAGATAAATATACAGATTTATATACAAAAAGATAGATAGATAAATAGATAAATAGATAGACAGATATATAGACTAATAGATGTCGAGATATATAGATTAATAGATAGACAAATAGATAGACTAAAAGATAGATAGATAAATAGATAGATAGATAGACTAATAGATAGATAGATAACTAGATAGTTATTAGACAGATAAATTGATAGATAGATAGATAGAGAAATAGTTATACAGATAGATGATAGATAGATAGATAAATAGATTAATAGACTAATAGATAGATAAAAAGATAGATAGACAAATGGATACACAAAATGATAGAGAAATAGATATACAATTTGATATATAGATAGATTGATTGACAAATAGATAGACAAAAAGATAGATTGATCAATAGGCAAATTAAATATGACAGTGTGATAGAAAGATAGATATAGAGATAGATAGATTAATAGATTGACATATAAATAGACAAATATATATAGAATTAAGATAGATAGATAGATAGATAAAGATATAGATATACAAATAGATAGACAGATAGATAGAATAATAGAAAGATAGATAGCATAGAGAGATAGATAATTAACCAGATAGACATATAGATAAACAAAATGATAAATAGATTAATCGACAAATATATATATATATATATATCAATAGTTAGATAGATAGATAAATAATTAGATAGATAGATAGACAGATAGATATATTGATAGATATATAGATATATATATTGATTGATAGACAGATTGAAAGATAGATAGATTATAGAGAGACAAATAGATTCATATATAGATAGATATATAGATAAATAGATAGATATACTAATAGATAAACATATAGATAGGAAGATAGACACAAAGTTAGATAGATAAATAGACAAATCGATAGACAAATAGATAACCAGATAAATGGACAAATAGATAGACTGATAGACATATAGATAGATAAATAGTTTGCTAGAGAGACATATAGAAAGAATGATAGATATCTAGATTGATAAATAGATAGATAGATATATAAATAGACAAATAGATCAGATAGATAGTTAGATAGATAAATAGACACATAGATAGACATATTGACAGACAAGTCGATAGATAGATAGTTAGATGGAAATATAAATAGATAGTATAAAATATAATCTTATAGATAGCCAGATAGATTGACAAATTGATAGATAGATAAATAGAATGATAGATAGATAAATAGAATGATAGATAGATAGATAAATAGATAGACAGATAGTTAGTTAGTTAGTTATATAGATAGACGGATAGAAAGATTATTTTTTGGATAGATTGATAGTCAAATAGATAGATAAATAGATAGATAGACAGAAAGATAGATAGAAATATATATATAGATAGATTGACAGATAGATTAATAGATTTATATATAAACAAATTGATAGATTGATTGATAGCCAAATTGATAGACAATTTGATAGATAAATTGATAGACACATAGATAGATGGATTTATAGGTAGATTGATAGACAAATAGATTGATTGATTGATTGTTTGTAGACATATAAATAGACAAGTAGATATATACATAAATAGATAATTAAATAGATAGATATATATATAGATAAATAAATACATTTTTAGATAGTTTGATAATGAGATTGATAGACATATAGATAGCCAGATAGATAGATAGATAGACAAATAGTTAGACATATAGATAGTCAGATAGATAGTCAGATAGATAGATAGAAAGATAGATAGAAAGATATATAGATAGATAGATAGATAGACAGACATATAGAAATATTGATAGATAAATGGATAGAAAGTTTGATAGTCAGATAGATAAAAAGATTGATAGACGGATAGATATATAAATAGATTGATAGATAGACAAATATATAGATAGTTAGATTGATAGATATATATAAATATAGAATGATTGATAAATAGATAGATAGACTTATAGATATATATATATATATATATACACACACACACACATAGATAGACAGATAGATAGGTAGATTTAAAAATAGATAAATAGATAAATAGATAGATAAATAGATAGACAAATAGAAAGATAGAGTGACAGAAATATAGATATACAAATAAACAGACAAATAGCTAGACTCATAGTTTGGGAAGGTTCTGTGTCTAAATTTTTCCATCACTAAAATTAGTTAGGGAATCAAAATTTGATCCCTATCTATATGTGTATATCTATCTATGTGTCATTCTATATGTATGTGTCTGTGTTTAATTATATGTATCAAAAATATCTATTAATTTAGCTAGGGAATTCTCTTCGCTAAACTATTTTGCTCGGGAATATTTATATTGTTAATTTTTAGTGAGGACTTTAAATTGAAAAATGTTTTTTCTTTTAGTGCAATATGTCTTTCTATCAATCTATCTATCGGTCTATCTCTCTATTTTTCTATCTTTCTATC
This sequence comes from Sapria himalayana, assembly GCA_029783825.1. Taxonomy (NCBI): domain Eukaryota; kingdom Viridiplantae; phylum Streptophyta; class Magnoliopsida; order Malpighiales; family Rafflesiaceae; genus Sapria; species Sapria himalayana. Next base: position 342,875 of record JAREIK010000616.1, read on the forward strand.
GATACGCATAGCTATCTATCTATATATCTCTTTATTTGTCTATCTCTGTCTATATCTATTTATTTGTCTATCTGGCTTTCTATATCTATCTATTTGTATATCTATCTATGC
>JAREIK010000616.1:348451-372098 GCA_029783825.1 Sapria himalayana
ATCTATGAATTTATCTATTAGTCTATGTATCTTAGTGTCTATGTGTTTATCTATCTATCTATCTATTTATCTATTTATCTATTTGTCTATGTGTCTACATATCTATTGATCTATTAGTCTTTATATCTATCTAACTATTTATCTGTCTAACTATTTATATGTATATCTTTCTAGCTATCTAATAGTTTATTAGTGTATGTATTTATCTATTTATTTATCTATTTATTTATCTATTTATTTATCTATTTATTTATCTATTTAGTTATCTATTTATCTTTCTATTTGTATGACTATCTATTTATCTATCTATCTATCTGTCTAGCTATATATATGTCTATCTATCTACCTATTTGTCTATATGTCTATATATCTATATGTTTATTTGTTTATTTATCTAAATGTCTATGTGTATACACACACACACACACACACACACACACACACACACACACATCAATCTATCTATGTTACTATCTAACTATCTATCATTTTATTTATATATCTGTATAATTATCTAACTTTCTTTCTTTATATATATATATCTATCTATCTGTCTATTTGTTAAACTATCTAACTACCTTTTAGTCTATTGATCAATTTGTCTATCTCTCTATCTATTAATCTATGTATCTATCTATTTGTCTAACTATCTATTTGTCAATCTATCTATGTGTCTATGTATCAATGTGTCTATTTGTTTATATGTCTCTCTATCTATCTAACTATCAATCTATCTATATATCTTTCTATTTATCTATCTATTTATCTGTGTGTGTGTGTGTGTATCAGGCTATCTATCTAAAAATTTGTTTATCTATCTATCTCTCTACCTATTATTCAATCTCTCTCTTTTATATCTGTCTATATGTATATTAATATTTCTATCTATCTGTAGGACTATCTATATTTCTATCTATCTGTTTATATATATATATATATATATATTTATTTATTTATTTATATTTATCTATTTATCTATCTATTTGTATATCTATCTATTTTTCTATCTTTTAATTAATCTATTTATATATCTATATATTTATCAATCTATCTTTATATCAATCAAACAATCTATTTATCTATTTATCGATCTATCTATCTATTGTATATCTTTATATCTGTCTATCTTTCTATTTATCTATCTATCTATTTGTCTATCTAACTATCTATCTATTCTATCTATTTATTCTATCTATCTATTCTATATATCTATTCTATCTATCTATCTATTTGTATTTCTATATTTCTATCTATCTATATATGTTTTGGTCTATTAATATATCTATCTATCTATATATCTATATTTATATTGTCTATATATCTATCTATCTATCTTTATATTTATCTATCTATCTATCTATCTGATTCTTTATTTGTCTATCTATATATCTATCTTTCTATACGTATATATGTCTATATTTCTGTCTATAAATTTATCTATATTTCTATCTAACTATCTATCTATATATATTTCTATCTAACTATCTATCTATATATATCTTTAATCTAACTATCTATATATCTTTCTCTCTATCTATTTCTATAATGATCTATCAATCTATCTTTCTATCTATATATCTATCTATCTATTTATTAGTCTATCTATCTCTCTATTAATCTATCTATTTGTCTATTTATCTTCCTATCTATCTTTCTATCTATATTTATATCAATCTGCCTATCTATCTGTTTAACAAAAATGTCTATCAATCTATCTATTAATTTGTCTATCAAAATATCTGCCTATCTATCTATGTATCTATATTTCTTTCTTTATCTATCTATCTATTTATTTATAAGTCTTTCAATATGTCAATCAATCTATATATAAATGTCTAGCAATCTGTCTATCAATCTGTCTATCAATCTATCTATAAATCTTTCTATCAACTTAATTATCTAAATGTCTACTATCTGTATATCTATTTGTCTATTTATCAATCTTATATATCTATTTATCTATCTAACTGTCTATCTATTTATCTATCTATCTATTTATCTATCTATCAATCTATCTATCTATTAATATATCTTTCAATCTATCTATCTATCTATTGATCTATCTATCTATCTCTCAATCAATGTGTCTATCAATCTATCTATCAATCAATCTATCAATCTCTATATCAATCTATTTATAAAATATGTATATTAATCTATTTATCAATCAATCAATCAATCTGTCTATCTATATATCAATGAATCTATATGTCTATATATTTTAATTTTTATCTATCTACCAATCTACTATCTATCTATCTAACCATCTATCTTCCTATATATTTATCTATCTATCCTCTATTTATCTATCTATATATTTATCAATCTATTTTTTTATCTATCTGTCTATATATTTATTTATCTATCTATCTATATATCTGTCAATCTATTTTTCTATTTATCTATCTGTCTATCTATCTGTGTATCTATCTTTCTACTATATGTCTATATATCTATTTATCTATCTATTTACATATTTATCTATCTGTCTATAAATCTATGAATCTATTTGTATATCTATCTACATGTATAAATATTTTTCTATCTTTCTATCTATAAACCTATCTATCTATATATGTATGTGTTTATCTATCAATCTATTAATTAATCTATCTATTTATCAAATATCTGTCTATCAATCTATTTAAGAATTTGTCTATCAATCTATCTATCAATCTAATTATAAATATATCTATCAATCTATCTATTTATCTAAATATCTATCTCTCTATTAATATATTTATATATCTACCTATGTATCTATCTAGTAAATATCTATCTATCCATCTAAATATTTTTCTATCTATCTATAAATCTATTTATCCATCTATCTATGATTCTATATATCTGAATATCAAATTTTTAATTCATCATACTATCTATCTGTCTCTCAATATATCTGTCTATCTATATATCTATGTGTATAATTATAAGTCTAACAATATAACTATCTATCTTTCTATCTATCTAACTATTTATCAATCTTTTTATCTATCTTTTTATCTATCTATCTGTTTATCTATCTATCTAAATATCTATCTATCTTTTTGTTTGTCGATCAAACTAACTATATGTCTATTGATAATCTATAAATCTATCTATTTGTCTATCTATCTATCTATCTAATTAACGATCTATTAGTTTATTAATCAATCAATCTATCTGTCTATCTTTCTAACTAACTATCTATCTATCTTTCTATATATATATTTGTCTATCTATATGTGTATCTATCTGTCAATATATTTGTATATCTAACTATTCTATATGTATATGTATCTATCGACTTATCTATATATTTATCTAATATTTGTTGTTCATTCTTTTAATCTATCTATCTATATATCTATCTATCTATTAGTCTATAAATCTGTATATCTATGTAACATCTTTTTGTCTAACTATCTAATCATCTATGTGTCTTTCTGTCTATCTATCTATCTATAAATCAAACAATCTATCTATCTATCTATCTATATTTCTATATATCTCTCTATCTATCTGTATATCTATCAATTTATCTATCTATCTGTATATATATCTGTCTATTTGTATGCCTGTATAACTATCTATATTTCTATCTATCTATTTATCAATCTATCAATCTATAAGTCTATCTATCTGTCGATAATTATTTTTATCAATCAATCAATCAATCTATTAGTTAATCTATTTATATATCTATTTCTCTTTCTTTTAGTCTAACTATCAATGTAACTACCTATCTATCTATCAATTTATCTATCTATATGTCTATCTATTTTTCTATATATATATATATATATATATATATATATATATATATATATATATATATATATATATCTATTTATCTATCTATTTGTTTATCTATCTTTCAATTTGTCTATTTATTTGTATAATTATCTATCAATCTATCTGGGTATATATTTATCAATCTGTTAGTCTATCTATCTAAATATCTAGCTATCTATCTGTATATCTATCTATTTGTTTATCAATCTGTCTATCTATATATCAATCTATTTATTTATCTATTTGCTTTTGAATGTACCTAGCTTTTTGACTATATATCTAACAATCTATCAATCTTTTAGTATATATATATATATATCTGTCTGTCTATCCAAATATATTTATATCTAGCTGTCTATGTATATGTCTATTTATCTATCTATCTTTCTTTCTATCTATCTTTATATCTATCTATTTATCTATCTGACTATCTATCTGTCTACATATCTTTATATCTATCTATCTGTCTGTCTATCAATTTTTTTATTTATCTGTCTGTGTATCAATTTGTTTATATATTTGTCTATATATATATCACTATATAATTCTGTTTAACTATCTATCTATAATTTTATCTAACACTATAACATTATATAAATCTATCTGCCAATCTATTTATGGATAGATCTATCTATCTATCTATCTATCTATCTTTATATCTATCTGTGTATTTATCTATCTATATATATGTCTATGTAGAAATATATCTATCTATATATCAATATATCTATATCAATATATATATATATATATATATATATATATATATCTGTCTAGCTGTCTATCTACGTATATGTCTATTTGTTTGTCTATATGTCTATCTTTATGTTTGTCAATTTGTCTGGCTAATGATTTGAATATCTATCTATCTGTATGTCTGTCTATCACTCTGTCCATCTATTTGTCTATTTGTCTATTTGTCTATATATTTGTTTATTTATTTGTCAATCTATTTGTCTATCTATTAGTCTGTATATCTATCTATCTAACTACCTATCTAGATGACTGTTTATCTACCTATTATCTATCTATTTATTTATCTATCTACCTACCTACCTCTCTGTCTACCTATCTATTTGACTATATATCTATTTGTCTATATATATGCTTATCTATTTATCAATGTGTTTATTAATCTTTATATATATATATATATATATATATATATATATATATATATATATATTTATCTATTTGTATATCTATCTCTATTTCTATATGTCTATCTATCTATTTTTCTAATAAGCTAACTAACAAGCTATGTATCTATCTTACTATCTATCTATTTAATAATCAATCAATCGATAAATCTATCAATCTAACAATCTATCTTTCTTTCTTCTAATCTCTCTATCATCTATATATCAATCTATTTATTGATTAATCTAATAATTTGTCTATTAATCTATCTATTAATTTTTCTATCTATCTATATATCAATCTTTTTATCAGTCTAATTAACTTCTATCTATCTATTTATCTATCTATGCATCTATCTATCAATATATGTGTGTATCGATCTATCAATCAATATATATATCTTTCTTTTTATCTATCTATCTTTCTTTCAATATATCTCTCTCTCTATATATCTATCTATCTATATATCTGTATATCTTTATTTCTTTGTATATGTCTATCTATCTTTCTATCTATAAATGTTTCTATCTCTCCATCTATCTATCAATATATCAATGTATCTATCTATGTATCTATATGTCTAACTATATAACTATCTAACTAACTTGTCTTTCTATCTAACTATCTATTTGTTTATCTATCTATCTATCTATCAATCTATCTATCTATCAATCTATCTATAATTCTATCTATAATTCAATCTATTTATCTATTTGTCTATCTATATGTCTATCTATCTATCTATTTTTCTATCTAACTTCTATCTATTTTTCTATCAATCAAACTATCGTTCAATCTATAGATCTATTTGTCTAAATAATTATCAATTTCTTTATCTAAGTCTCTATCTATCTCTCTATTTGTTAATCTATCTATCTATCTATATATCTATGTTTTTATCTAACTATCTATTTATATATCTGTCTCTATAATTTTCTATCTATTTTTGTATCTATCTATCTATTTATCTATCTATCATTTCTTTTATTTATCTATATATCTATCTACCTATCTATCTTTCCTTCTTTTTGCCATTCTATTTCACTATCTTTCTATCTATATATCTATATATTTATCTATCTTTTTATCTGTATATCTAGTTATCTATCTATATATCTATTTATAAATTTATCTATCTGTATATCTATCTATCTATCTATCTCTCAGCTAATCAATCAATCAATCAATCTATCTATCTATCTAATAAACTATATATATATTTGTCTATAAATCTTTCTATCTATATGTCTATCTAGTAGTAATCTATCTATTTATCTATCTATCTATTTATTTATTTATATATCTCACTATCTATCTATCTTTCAATTTGTCTATCTAATAATCTATATATCTATCTTTTTATGTATATAACTATCTATCTTATTATGTATTTGTCTATCTATCTGCCTATCTATCTATCTATCAATCTATCTTTTGGTCTATCTATCTATCTATCTGTCTATATATATTCTATCTATCTATCTATATATCTCTTTATCTATCTATATATAAGTATATCTTTCTTTCTTTCTATCTGTCTATGTATTTGTCAATCAATCAATCTATCTATCTTTCTTTCTATATATTTGTGTATCTATCTATCTCTATATCTACCTATCTCTTTATCTAATTATCTATCTATCTATCTATATAACTGTCTATTTTCTATATATCTATTTATCTATCAATTTTTCTATCTATTTAAATTTATAATTATCTATCTTTCTTTCTATCTATTTATCTATATATATATATATCTATGTATCAATATTTCTATCATTCTTTTTATCTTTATATTTATATATATGTCTATCTATCTATATATCTATCTGTCAAATTTTTTTTGAACTATCATTCTATCTATCTATTTATCAATTTATCTGTATATCTATATATTATTCTATCTATTTATCTTTCTATCTATCAATCTTTCTATCTATCAATCTTTCTATCTATCAATCTTTCTATCTATTTGTCTATCTATCTGTTTATCTATATATTTATCTATTTGTTTATCTATTTGTCTATTTATATGTAAATCTATGTGTGTGTCTGTGTGTGTGTGTGTGTGTGTGTGTGTATATATATATATATATATATATATATCTATATATCTATATATCTATCTTTCATTCTATCAATCAATCTATCGATCTAACTGTCTATGAATCTATCTATCTATCTATCTAAATATCTATCCATTAGTCTGTCTATCTATCTATCTATGTTTCTATCTATCTATCTGTCTATCTATCTATCTATTTGTCAATTTATATGTCTCTAAATCTATCTATCTATTAATAAATATATCTATTAATCTATCTATCAATAATTTATCTATCTGTCTATTAATCTAACTATCAATTTGTCTATCTATCTATCTAAATATCTATCTTTCTATATGCCCATCTTTTTGTCTATCTATCTATATTATCTAACTATATATATATATATATATATATATATATATATATATATATATATATTTCTATCTATCTTTCTATTTATCTAGCTATATATCTGATTTGTATATCTATATATCAATATATATATATATATATATATATATATATATATATATATATATATATCTATCTATCTATCTATATATATCTCTACATAACTATCTATCTATCTATTTATCTATATGACTATCTTTTTGTCTATCTATCTATCATTCTATTAAACTGTCTATCTATCTATCTTTTAATCTATCTATCAATTTGACTATCAATAAATCTATCTCTATGTCTATCTATCTATCAATCTATCTATCTATCTTCTGTCTATCAATCTGTCAATATATCTATCGATCATTCTATCTGTCTATCAATCTATATATTAACATGTCTATCAATCTTTACATCAATCTATGTATAAATCATTCTATCAAGTTGTCCATCAAATTGTCTATCTATCTGTATATCTATTTGTCTATATATTTGTCTATGAATCTTTTTATCAATCTATCTATCTATATGTCAGTCTATCTTATCTATCTATATTTCCATCTGTCTATTTGATTATCTGGCTATCTATTTGTATATCTATCTATCATTCAATCTATCTATATATCTGATTATCAATTTGTCTATCTATCTGTATATTAATTTTTCTATCAATCTAAGTTTCAATCTGCTTATAAATCTATCTATCAATATGTCTATCTATATGTTTATTTATATATCTATATGTCTATGAATCTATCGATGAATCTATCTATCTAGCTTTCTATTTATCTATCTATCTATCTATCTAATTATCTTTCTTTTTTTCTATCTGTCAATCTGTATGTGTGCCTGTCTATTTGTATATCTATCTATTTATCTATCAGTATATGTATCTATCTATCTATGTGTCTTTCTATTAGTCTCGCAAAGTATCTATCTATATCTTTATTTATATGTCTATCAATTTATAAATCTATTTGTCTATCTATCTATCAATTTTTCTTTCTATCTATCTGTCTAACTATATGTTAATCTATCTATCTATTTATCTTTCTATATATCTTTATATCTATCTATTTATCTTTCTGTCTATCAATCTATCTATCAATCTGTTTATCAATCTGTCTATCAATTTATCTATCAAATTGTCTTTCAATTTTCTATCAATTTGTCTTTCAATATGTCTATCAATCTTTCTATCAATTTTTCTATCAATCTATCTATCATTCTATTTATCTATCTGTCTATAAATATATCTATCTATATATATATATATATATATATATATCTATCTATCTATTTATCTATCAACTACCTTTTATTTATCTATCTATCTATCTCTCTATCTATCTTTTTTTCAATCTATAAGTTATTTTTTTTATTTATCAATATATATTTCTTTCTATCTATCAATATGTCTACGATCTATTTATGAATATCTTTATCAATCTATATATCAAACTGTATAAATATATATCTAACTACCTATCTATCTATATATTTATCTATCAATTTTTTTATTTGTTTGTTTGTCTGTCTGTCTATCTATTTGTTAGTATGTCTGTCTATCTATATGTATGCATGCCTGCCTGACTATCTTTCTACCTAACTGGCTATCTGTCTATCTATATGTATGTCTATCTATATATCTACATATCTATCTATATTTCTATCTGTTTATTTTTCTAACTTTATATCTGTCTATCTGTTTGTCTATCTTTCTATACAATCTATCTGTCTATCTATCTTTACAATCTATCTGTCTAATTAACTAACTTAAAATCTATCTATCAATAAAATCTATCTATCTGTCTATCTATCTATCTATCTATGTGTCTCTCTATCTTTGTGGCAATCTCTCTTTTTATCTATATGGCTATTTATCTATTTATTTATCTATCTATATATCTATTTGTATCTATCTATCTATCTATCTATATGTTTATCTATATGTCTGTCTGTCTTTTGTTTTTCTATATTCTGCATGTCTATCTTTCTGTCTGTCTTTATGTCAATCTATCTATCTATCTACCTATCTGTCTATCTATCTATCTATTTATCTATCATTCTAATTATCTATCTATATATCTATATATCTATATATCTATCTGGCTGTCTGTGCGTCTATCTATCTATCAATCTATTTTTCTATCGATCAATTGAATTATCTATCTATATGTCTATCTCTATTTCTATCTATTTATCTATCTATATATCTGTATATCATTCTATCTAGTTGTCTTTCTATTTTCTATCAATCAATCAATCAATCAATCAATCAATCAATCTATCTATCTATCGGTCTGTCTATCTGTCTATTGATTTTTCTATCTATCTTTATATCTCTTTATATATTTATCTATCTATCTATTTATATATCTATCTTTATGTCTATATATATATATATATATGTCTAACTATCACTATATCTATCTATTAGTCTTTCTATTTCTCTATCTATCTATATATCAATCTACCAATCTATCTATCTATCTAAAATTCTATCGATATCTCTATCTTTCTATCTGTGTATCTTTATGTCTATATATATATCTATCTATTTGTATATCTTTCTGTCTATCTATTTCTCTATCAATCTGTCAATCATTTAGTCTATTAATCATTTTATATAGCTGTCTATCTATCTAGCTGTCTATCTATTATCTATCAATCTATCTATCTATCTATCTATCTATCTATTTGTCTATCTGTCTATCTATCTATATTTCTATTTATTTCTTTATCTTTCTATATATTTATCTATCTATCTATATATCTATTTTTCTGTCTATCTAATATATATATATATGTGTGTGTGTGTGTGTGTGTATATATATATCTATCTATCTATCACTCTATCTATCTATTAGTCTTTCTATTTATTTATCTATCTATATATCTATCTACCTATTTATCTATCTCTCTATTTAAAATTCTGTCGATCTCTCTATCATTATATCTGTCTATCTGTCTGTCTATATATTTATCTATCTTTTTGTATGTCTATCTATCTATCTATTTTTCTATCAAACTTTCTATCAAATCATCTATCAATTTTTCTATTAATCTGTCTATCAATTTGTCTATCAATTTCTATATCATTCTATTTAACAATCAATCAATCTTTCTATCTTTCTATCTATTAGTCAATCTATCTATCTATCTATCTATTTATTTATATAAATATATATAAATCTTTATATCTATTTAATTGTCTATCTATCTATCCATTACAAAAAAAAACCAAAATAGCTAGAGAAATATCCCCAACTATTTGTACTTATTTCATCATTAAAATAGAATAGCAATGGATTTACAATGGAAATTATTCCAAGCTAAAGTGCTCATCACAAAATATTAATGAGAAAAAAAATTCCCTAGCACTATTTTGAATGACGAACATTCCATAGCTAATTATATTTTTTACCTTGCTAATTTTGATTATAATTAAGATTAGTAATTAATTTTTTTGACTGAATATATATCAAAAATCCCTAGCGAAATTAGAAAGAAAAAAAATATCTAGCCATTTTCATTCCAAACCTATTTTTACAATTTTATTTTTTTACAAAATATTTGATTACATATTTTTAAATTTTTATATTAAATTGAATAAGAACATATACTATAAACCATTTTTTATAATTTAAAAAGAGCTAAAGTAGTTCAGAAATTATTCTGATACAATAGTTATATAGTTAAAATAAAAACATAACATAGGTATAAAATCATTTAAACCTAAATCATCATCCTCATTATTAGCAGGTACATTTATGCTAGCCTCTCCTATAAGGTTTCTCTGATGGAACTCGGTATGCTATATCTCACGTCAAGTCCACTAACTATGACTTCATATAAGATATCTACTATTGCATTACATTCTTAATTTCTTTCATCTCATAATTCACTTCTTTAATTTCTTGTATTTCTTCCTTCAAATGAAGCTAATATTTTTTACAACTATTATTTCTTTTTCTATGAGAAAAAATGCATTCTACCATGAATACCTCATCATTAATGACCTCGTACCAGCTAATTATAAAAACAAATGCATTTCAAACGAAATAGCAATGCACACTTATGTGGCTGGGACATTATATATGGATGCCAATAGTAAATCATTTTTAGCCAGATGATTATGCAGCACTTGATAACTATGAAATTACAAAATGAGAAATTCTACAATATACAAATGGCATGAAAACCAAACATATTACTACTCCAATTAAGTTCTTGCTGAACAAAGAATTTCAAAACTATTTAATTTATGTTTTATAATTAGATTACAAACAAACATATTAGGTTCGCGATGTACATCAAAGGATGATATGCCATAGGTTTGAAACTTAACATGTATAAATTATATAATTTTTAAGAATAAGATTGTTGAGATATGAATATCACCCAAATTTCAAGCAAGGCAGGAGCCTTGCTCACTAGATATGATTTTTACTTGTTTACTTAGATTACAAACAAACATACACATTAATATTTACACAAATTAGAATTAGAACATACACATCTAGTTCAATAATTTGATAATGAGATATTACCAACTAGTCATAATGGGTGAACATAAACAAATGAGCACAAAAAAACAAAAAAAAAAACAACGGATAGATTAATTCAAGTGTGTATCTTACATTCAAAGGAACAAGAAACACATAAAAGTAATATGAGGAATGAGAGAATAGAAAAACAAGGCTACATATTGCAACAGTAATGGTGAATGAAGTATGAGCAATCAAATTCAAGTAAAATGAGTTCTTCCAAACTTTTGAATTTTCACTAGCTAAATAATCCAAAAGCTGAAAAAAAGAAAAAAATTGAATGGAGAGATCAACAACATACACAATATTAAACATTAAAAAACTACAATCATACAATACAATCAAATATAAATCACACCAGCCCACATCAATCCCTTGTGCATTTGTTCTCTACTTTATGTGATCCTTAACCAAGCTTATATGCATGGATGGACATGTATATTTATATGAAAATATCAACCTGCCACATGTTTAATGCAAGAGTAAAGCAATCCAAAATTTTTAATAATAATATATATAGACACACATTCATGCACACACACAAGTGCATGCATGGGGGTGCACACACACATGCATGAACACACATGCACACATGAATTCACACAAACATGCGCGTGCACACACACGCATTTATGAGTGTGTGTGTGTGTGGAAGATGTTAATTTAAATATCATATTTATGCAATGATTTAATTTTCCATGAACTCACACTTCTGCTTAATTCCTATTAGGTTTAGCCCTAGTTCTTTTTTCTTCTTATATCCAAGCAGTCTCACACTTCCTAATCGGTATATTAGGAGGTCTATATTAAACTATCATCATCATAAAATTGCATTCTTAATATTAAGAGCCACTATAAATAGAACATATTATGATTTCTAAGGTTGCACAAGTATAATACACATAAATTGGGGCCAAATAGATTAATTACAGCAAGATCTTGCTGAATTGGAGGTGACAGGTAGGCTCCAAGACATATGACTTTGACAAATGACACAGCATGCATCAACCTTAGCTTGACACAACAGATACCCAATGAACAATACCCACAAAAAAAACAAAAACACTAATAATTTATCCAACATAACATTCACATAAATTCTTGGCATTTTCAATTTTTAATGAAATCCCATCATTTATAATCTCGTCATTCCTCTAAGCCTTCAACTTGGCAAGAACAAGAAATAACAAGAATGATATTTCATTAATTAGAGATAATACTTCGAGCAAAATAGAATAAAAAATATACACCATGTGGCATGAACGAGGTTGAGTTGTTCGCCCACCTAGGATGATTTTTAGATTAGACACTCCATTGAGTAGAGATAAAGTGGTATATCAAAACTACCTAGACTCTTTAGTCAATATAGATACCATTCACGAATATGAGAATCAAGGTGGGTCCCCCACCAAATTCAGTTCTCTCTTTTCCTGTCAGAGCCGATATCAATGCAATAGTGGTGCCAAGATTTATCATACTTTCATATTTAGAAAAGCAGTTGAGCTCCATAAGAGTCCATCATATTCAAACCATTAAGATATCCAATGAAGCACAGCTCAGAAGGGATCATCTTCTCATCCTTGAAAAAAAATGCAACTTCTTCTTCTGTAGCAGGTACTTGTCTGCATCATCTGTTGTCCTACAACTAGCATCTTGGGCCTCTTGCTAGAATGTACAGCAAAATTAGGCAAGATAGATAAACAGTGCCATCACACTGAGTAAAGAAATCTCATTGAACATGTTATGTTTGTTTTAAAACATGTATATGTATATATTTATATTCATGTTTTATAGATTACATTCAAATTGGAAAATAATTATACTTTAGACACTATCTCACAAATTTACCAAATCTTTAACTTCCCAAGTAATATTTGGTAGCAAGACAAAATCATAATTACCTACCTTCCTCCATGAAGAAATCTTCTATTTCTTCAGTGTTAACACCAAAAGACCAATGGATAGAAGTTTTTCTGTTAACAAAAACATGTGTCACACTTTTACTCTCTTTGGTATCACCAACCACATTTAATACTAGAATATCTATTTTGTTCCATCTATCATTGAAAATACAAGAGGATGCCCAAAATCTATATTTAACAAAATAAAGTAACAAATTAACAACCTTGACTACCCCACATGGAAATCCATTATCGATCTGGTCAACCTCCTTCACAAGCTTTCAAGGAGTTAGAGAAAAAAAGTAATATATACGAACTAGGATTATTACTTTTATCTTGTTCATGTCTTCTCGTAGCATCTACAACATGAACAATATTTTCTCATGAGAGCAAAAGCTTCATTAATCTTATCCACTAACAGATTATGTGTGATCAACCCATTTAACTTGTTCTCCTTATTCAGGTACACATCTACCAATGATGGAAGATCTGATTTAGGTTTCCATCCTTTAAATAGAGATCCCTTCAATCATCATCTACCAAAAGAAGAGAATAGAATGAAGATATATTTGGTTTCACTTTGGTACTCCTAATGTAATTGTTGGGCCCCATCCATCACAACAGAACTCAAAGGCTAAAGTGGTTATTCTTGAGTCTCCTACACATTCGAAAGAGTAATCTTTTCTTCCATGTATGATCCTTTTGATTATCTTAATAATATGGATTAGTCACGTTGTGGTTTGGGCGGGTCAAAACATTGGCTACCTCAATGCATAGCTGACATATTTTGTATAGCTGTGTGGCCGAGTTCACTTTAATAGGACATCCAAAGTGGATTACTATGTACTCAGCAAAGCTTGAGATGGCACAGTAGTGAAACTTGAGCTTGCCATTGATCTAGAAGTGAGTCTTTTGATCATAGTGCATCAAGCCTCATTGTTCTAATCCTAATACATTGCATACATTTTCTTTGCTCAATTTGTATTTCTTGCCTGTCAATTTCAAAGTAGTGATGACATTGCGAAAATGGGAAGTGTAGAATACTTTGATCACATTTTGAATTCGTGGGCGGACTCACCTTCATAAGATATGAATCCGAGCCTGTTATGTTATAATTCAATCACACCACTTTCATCAAAACACATTTCTAATATAAGCAAGAAAAATATAGTCATACAATACAATCAAATATAAAATCACACTAGCCCACATTAATCACTTGTGCATTTCTTCTCTACTTTCTGTGATCCTTAACCAAGCTTATATGCACGGATGGACATGTATAACTATGTAAAAATACCAACCTGCTACATGTTTAATGAAAGTGTAAAATAATCCAAGCATTTTAATAATAATAGAGAGTAGATTTGCAAATGCACAAGAGATTTGAAAATATAATCTTCTAGCACTTATGACCGGTACTTGTAATGAGTTTTAGAGAGTGGATTCACAATTGCAAACTCATTAAAGTTAATATCTTTCTTGCCGAGATAATGCTATATGGAAATAGAGAAACATTCACAGAAAAGAAAAATTGCCACTTACATATTCTAACTATAATCTATGTCGCATATAAGAGATGATTTCTTCAACTGCACATTTGCCTTTGAGTGACACTGAATATTTGATCAATGTGCCCTATAATCGGAAGAATTAAAAAAATCAAACCTAGCTAAACAAGATAATGTCATCAATTGAATAGACTCAACAAATAATACACAAACCGATTATCAACTTGAAAAGCATTAATATTCTTATAAACTCGATGATACACAATTATTATATAGGAAATCGATTAGGTTATCGATCATGTTTAATATATTTTAATTTTATAATATTAATATTTTATTTATTTATTTATTATTTTAAGAATAGAAATTTTATTTTAAATTTAATAATATTTTTTATTTTATTTTTATTTTACTATAATTATTTACTCAATAATTTAATTTTTATAAATTTTAGTAGAGGCAAAAATAAAACTTGTTTTAAATCAACCTTAGGGTCATAGTAATTTTCAAAAGTGTTAATAGGGCTAAAAATAATTTTAAGTATGTTTAGGACAAAAAAATATCATTAGAAATATTTTAAAAAACTTTTTTAACCTCTAAAAAAATACCTAAAGTATTCTTTTAATAGGTACTTTTGAAAAGTTTTTATTATACCTCATCAAAAGTTATTGGATGTAATGAAAACATCAATTTATTTATCCATAAATATCAATTTATTTTATTTTAAAATTCTAATGTAAAATATGATTTTTTAATAATTCAAATAATTCAAATCTTTTAATAATAATTTTTAAAAAATTTTATATAATCATTATTTTTTTTTAAGTTTTATTAATTTAAATATTTACTTGTTTATTAGTTAATTCAGATTTTTTGAAAAAATATTTTTTTATAATCATACAAATAATGATTTTAGGTTTTTATTAATACATATATATGTGTATGTTCATATATTATTTCAAATATTTTTAAAAATGTTTATAATTATAGAAATAATTATTTAATATATGTATTAATACAAATATTCTAAAATTTTTATTAAGTAATTCAAAAAATAATTTGTATATTTAAAAAATTTTATAATCATAAAAATAGGTATTTTAGTCTTTATTAATATAAATTTGTATTTATATATTTTTGAAATTATTTATTTATAATATCCTATTTTTATAATTATATGAGGAAAAGGTGTCTTTCAAGAATCTCTAATTCATAAACCATGAAAAAACTTTAATATACAAAAATTATATCGAATATTAAAACAAATAATATATAAAAAATATATAAGTATAGATTAGTGACGGAAATAATCCCCATCCAAAATAGTTTGGGAAAGATTACTAACTAAATGCAAATATTTTCTAAAAATTATTATTGAATGACAAATAGCTTGCAATTAATATATAATCATAAAAAAAATTTTTAGAAATTATTTAGCGAGCTTTTTTATCGAGCTAATTAGCTTTGAAAAATGCATATCTAAAGTCATTACTAAATTGCCGCCATTCTTTGCGACAAAATCTATGATAATATTAGATAGGGATATTTTTAAATCGAAAATTTATATCACTTATCCATCACAAATCCATCGTAAATTTGAAATTCTATATAAAATAAAACATCTTTTGCTATTCCATAGCTAATCATATAAAAATTAGCTAGTGAATATTTATCTAGCTTAATTTCAATAGCTAAAAAACAATTTATTGTAGTGATCTATCTATCTGTCTGTCTGTCTATGTATCTTTCAATCAATCTATATATGTATCTTTGTATCAATCAATCTATCTATCTTTTTTCTATCTATCCATCCATCTATTGATCTGTCAATCAATCAATCAATTTATCTATCTATCTTTCTATCTTTTTATCTATCTTTTATTTATTTATCTATCAATCTATTTATCTATTTGTCTATATATTTATCTATCTATCTATCTATCTATCTATCTATCTGTTGGTCTATATATTTTTCTATCTATCTATCTATATATCTATTTGTATATCTATCTATATATCTATCTGTCTATCTATCTATCTATCTATCTAACTATCTATTTATCAATCTATCCACCTATCTGCCTATCTTTTTGTCTATCTAACTATCAATCTACATCTTTATCTATCTGTCTACATATCTATCTACCTATCTTTCTATCTATATTTCTATCAATATGTCAATAAATTTATCTATGTATTTGTTAATCAATCTCTCTATCAATTTGTAGATCAACCTATTTGTCTATCTGTCTATCTTTCTACCTATCTATATATCTATTAATTTGTCTATCAATCAGTCTATAAATCTATCTTTAAATCTATCTATCAATCTATCTATCTATCTGTATATCAATCTATTTATCAATCGATTTATCAATATGTCTATTTATATATTTATCATTCAATCTATCTATCTATCTATATATCAATATGTCTTTTAATCTATCTATCTATCTATTTGTATATCCATCTATTTATATATTTATTTATCAATATATGAATCTATTTGTCTATCTATTTGCATATATATATATCTATCTATCTATCTATCTAGCTATCTATCTATCTATCTAATTTCTGTCTATCTGTCTATTGGTCTATCTATATTTTTATTTATTTGTATATATATATATCTATCTATCTAACTATTGATCTATCTATCAATTTGTCTATTTATATATCAATCTTTCTATCTATCTACCTGTATATTTATATGTCTATCTATCAGTCTATTTATCTATCATTCAATCTGTCTATCTAACTATCTAATTATCTATCTGTCTATCTATTTGTTTATCTATCTTTCTATCTATCCATCTATCTATTTATCTATGTATCTATCTTTTAACAATCTGTCTATCTACCTATCTATCTATCTATCTATCTTTTTGTTTATCTATCTATTTATCGATATATATATATCTATTTGTATATTTATCTATCCATCTATCTATCTATCACTCTATTTATATGTCTATCTAATTGTCTATATATCTATCTATTTATTTGTCTCTCAATCTATCAATAAATCTGCCTATCAATCTATCTATAAATATAACTATCAATATGTATATAAATCTATCCTAAATGAATCTATCAATAAATCTATCAATCTATATATTAATCTGTCTAACTATATATATCTATCTATTAATCTATCTATAAATCTATTTATCAATCAATCAATCTATCTATCTATCTATCTTTCTATCTAATTATCTATCTATCTATATATCTATCTGTCTATCTATGTATCTTTTAATTTATTAGTCTATTTGTTCTTTATCTATCTATCTATTGATCTATCTGTCTATCTATTGATCTATCTGTCTATCTATCTATCTATCAGTCTATCTATTTGTTTATCTATCTATCTAATTATTTGTATATATATTTGTCTATCTATTTTTAATCTATTTGTCTATATATCGATCTATCTATCAATCAATCTATCTATCCATCTATCTATCTTTTTATCGATCAATTTATCTATATGTATATCTATTTGTATATCTATCTCTGTATCTATCTATCTAACTATCTATGTATCTATCTATGTGTCTATATATTTGTCTATCTATCTATCAATCTATTTGTCTATTAATTAATTTATCTATCTATCTATCTGTCAATCAATCAATCTATCTATCTATCTATTGATCTATCCATCAATTTGTTTATCTACCATCTATCTAAATGGTCTATATTTATGTCTATCTATTCAATCTATCAATTTTTTATGTTTATTTCAATTAATCAATTTATCAATCATTCTATCAATATATCTATAAATCTATGTAATTATCTGTATATTACTCTATCTATCAGTTTATCAATCTAGTTAACAATCCGTGTATCAATTTGTCTATGAATTTGTCTATCAATTTATCTATCTATTTGTATATCTATCTATCTATCTATCTATTTATATGACTATGAATCTATGTATCAAACTTATATCTATATGTATATCTATATAACTTTATTTCAATTTGACTATATGTCTGTTTATTTATGTATTTATTTATCTATATGTCTATTTATCTATCTATCTATATGTCTGTCTATCTATTTATCAATCAATCAGTTAATGAATTTATCTATCTATCTATTAATCTATCTTTCTTTCTATTAGTCTATCTATCTGATTATCTATTTGTTCATCTATCGGTCTATCTATCTATCTATCTGTCTATCTATCTATATGTCTATATATTTATCTATTATGTATGAATCTCTCAATCTATCTATCTATTAATTTGTGTATCAATTTGTCTATCAATCTATCTATCAATTAATCATTAAATTTGTCAATTTATTTATCTATATATCTATCTATTTGGCAATCTATTTTTCTATCTATCTATATATTCATCTATCTGTCTATCTATCTATCTGTCAATCTATCAATATATCTTTCTATCTATCAGTATGTGTGTGTGTGTGTGTGTGTGTATATATATATATATATATATATATATCTATCGATCTAAATATTAATCTGTCTATCTGTATATCTATCTTTCTATCTATATATCAATATATCTAAATGTCTATCTATCAGTCTAATTATCTGTCATTAAATCCAACTATCTATTTTTCTATCTATCGATCTATCTATGTATCTATGTATCTATCTTTTAACTATATGCTATCTATTTGTCTATATATCTGTCTATCTATCTATCTATCTTTTTGTCTATCTATCTGTTAATCTATCTATAAATCTATTTGTATTTTTATCTATCTAACTATTAATCTATCTATCACTCTATTTATACGTCTATCTAATTGTCTTTATATCTGTCTTTTAATTTTCTTTCAATCTATCAATAAATATATCTATCAATATATCTATAAAACTATCTATCAATTTGTATATAAATCTATCCTTCAATCAATCTATCAATAAATCTATCAATCTATTTATCAATCAATCTATCTATATTTATATATCTATCTATCTATTAATCTATATATAAATCTATCTATCAATATATCGATTTGATATATCAATTTATCTTTCTAACTATTTCTCGGTCTATCTATCTATATATCTATCTGTCTGCCTATGCATCTTTCGATCAATTAGTTTATTTATCTTGTATCTATCTATCTTTCTATCTATTTGTCTACCTACCTATCTATATAGTTATTTTTATATCTATTTAAGTATCTATCTATCTATCTAACTATCTATATATCTATCTATGTGTCTATGTATTTATCTATCTATCTGTCAATCTATCTATCTATTTATTTGTCTATCTATCAATCTATCTAACTATCTATCTATCCATATGTCTATCAATCAATATATTTATCTATCTATTAATCCATCCATTAATTTGTCTATAAACCTATCTATCTAAATGATTTATATTTATGTCTATCTATTCAATCTTTCAATTTTTTATCTAACTATCAATTAATCAATCTATCTATCAATCTGGTTATCAATCTATGTATCAATCTGTCTATCTATTTGTATATCTATCCATATATCTATTTGTATATGAATCTTTGTATCAATCTATTTATCTATTTGTATATCTATCTATCTATCTTTTAATTTGTCTATCTATTTGTTTATCTATCTATTTATCATTCTTTCTTTCTATTCTCTATCAATCTATCTATAAATCTGTATATTTATCCATCTATCTATATGTCTTTCAATCTATTAATCAAATAATTTGTTTGTCTATCATTCTATCTATCTATTTATTTATCTATCTGTCTATATATTTTTATATATATTTATCTATTTATGTATCTATCTATCTAATTATCTAACTAACTATCTATTTATCTACCTATTTATCTATCTATCTATTTGTCTATATATATGTCAATCTATTTGTCTATCTATCTATCTATATATCATTCTATCTATCAATCTATTTATCAATCTATTTATTAATCTATCTATTAATTTGTCTAACAAACTATCTCTCTATATGTCAATCTATGTATCTATCTATCTATCAGCCTATCAATTTGTCTATATATATATCTATCTATCTATCTATTTGCATGTATATATATTTGACGATCTATTTGTCTATCTATATGTCTATATGTCTAACTATTTACATATCTATCTATCGATCTATCAATCTATATACTAAATTGTCTATCAATCTGTCTCTCTATTTGTCTATCTATGTGTCTCTATATCTATCCGCCTATTAATTTGTCTATCTATCTCTTTATAAATTTATCGATCTATATGTCTATCAGTTTTTCAAAAATCTGTCTATCAATCTATTTATCAATTTATCTATCAACCTATCTATAAATATGTCAATTTATTTGTATATAAATCTTTTATCTATCTATGTATCAATGTGTTTATAAATCTATCTATGAATATGTCTATCTATATGTCTATCAATCAATCAATCAATCAACCTATCTATGTTTATATATATATATATATATATATATATATATATATATATATATATATATATATATCTATATATCTATATATCTATATATCTATCTACAAATCTATTTATCAATTTGTGTGTGTGTGTGTGTGTATATATATATATATATCTATATATCTTTCTAACTGTCCATATGTCTGTCTATATATCTATATGTCTATCTTTTTCTCTATCTATCAATATATCTTCTATCTAATAATCAATTTGTCTATCTATTAGTATATCAACTAGTTAATCTATCTATCTATAAATATATCTATCAATGTGTATATTAATCTATCTATCTTTCTATCTATCAATATGAATATCTATCTTTCTTTCTATCTATGAATCTTACAATCAATCTTTCTATTGATCTATTTATCTCTCTATCATTTTATCTTTTCAGTTGTCTTTCTGTCTATCTATCAATCTATATCTATATCTATTTGACTATAAATCTATATATATATCTACCTATCTTTCTATGTATTTGTCTATCTATCTATCTTTTTATCTATCCTTCTATATGTCTATATATATATATATATCTGCCTATCTATCCATCTATCTAATTGTGTGTGTGTGTGTATCTATCTGTCTATCTTTTTATCTATATATGTATTTATCTATATGTTTATCGATTTTTATATCTATTTGTCAATCTTTCAATATATCTACCTGTCTATCTATCTATCTATATATCTGTCTATATATCTATTGGTCTATCTAACTATCTATTTATCTATCTGTATATCAATCAGTCTATCAAACTATCTATTAATCTATTTATCAATCTATCTATCAATTTGTCCATCAATTTTATCAATTTTGCTATCATTCTATCAATCAATCTGTCTATCTATCTATTTATGTATCTATCTGTTAATCTAACTTCTATCTCTCTATCTATCTATATATCTATTTGTTTGCTATCTATTTGTATGTATATATATATATATATCTCTCTCTCTATTTATCTAACTATTAGTATATTTATTTGTCTATCAATCTGCATATCTATCTGTTTATCAATAAATCTATAAATCTATTTATATCTGTCTATCAATATTTCTTTAAATTTTTCAATCAATTTGTCTTTCTATATATCTATATAATCTAGCTATTTAATATATATATATATATATATATATATATATATATATATCTATCTATCTATCTATAAATGTATCTATCCAACTGTCTATAAATTGGTCTATCTGTCAATTATTCTGTCTATTTATCTACCTATCTATCTTTCTATCAATATGTCTGTATTTATTTCTGTCTGTCTATCTATTTTTTGATCTATCTAGCTATTTATATATCAATCTATCTATATATCTATCTATCCAATTATCTATCTACCTATCTATCTATTTGTCTGTATAATTTATCTATCTACCGATCTATCTATCTGTCTATCTATATCTCTATCTATCAATATATTTATATATGTCAATCTATTTGTCTATCTAGTGTTTTATCTATCTTTGATCAATTTGTCTATCAATCAATCAATCTATCTTTAATTTGTGTATCAACTATCTTATATTATCTATCTATCTATCTTTATATATATTTATCTATCTTTATGTCTATCAATTTATTTATCTATCTATTTATCAATCAATCTATCTATCTATATATCAATTATTTATCATTTGTCCAATCTATCTATCAATCTGATTATCTATCTTTATATCTACGAACGTATCTTTTAATCTGTCTACTATATATCTATCTAATATCTTTCTGATTTGTTATCTATTTCTCGTATTCTATCTACTTATCTTCTATCTATCTATGTATCTATTTTTTTCTATCTTTTTGTCTATCTACTCTATGTATCTTTCAGTCAAAAATTTTATCAATCTATCTATTAAT
>JAREIK010000616.1:376598-414098 GCA_029783825.1 Sapria himalayana
TTTATCTATATGTTAATCTATTTTCATATTTATCTATCTAATTATATATATATATATATATATATATCATAGTAATAATCTATTTAAACATCTGTCATTCTATTTGGCTATCGATTTGTCTATCTATCTGTCTATCAATCAATCTCTCTATCTATCTATATATCTATCTATATATCTATCTATCTAGCTATCTGTCTATCTATTAAATATGTCTATATATTTATCTATCGATCTATCTATTTGTCTATCTTTCTATCAATCTATCTATGTATCCATATATCTATCTATCATAATATCTCTCTATTTATCCTTCTATTTATCAATATATATCTCTATCCAATTATCTTTCTATCTGCCTATCTATTTGTCTATTAAATTTTTCTATCTATATATCTATCAATAAACCTAGCCTATTTGTCTATGTGTCTGTCTATCTATCTAATAATCTATTGATCTATTTATCTATCTATGAATCAGTCTATATATCTATATATCTATCTATTTATCTGTCTATGATGAATTAATCAATCAATCTATCTATCTATCTATAAAAATGTCTATCAATCTCTCTATCAATATTTTTATCTATATGTCAATATATCTCTCTATCTATCTATCTATCACTCTATCTATCAATCTTTCTATTTATTTATCTATCTATCGATCTATCTTTCTGTCTTCTACCTATTTGTCTGGCTATCAATCTATCTATCAATATTTTTATTTATTTGTCTATCTATCTATCTAGGGCTCAATCTTTCTGTCTATATAAATTTTTGTCTATCTATCTGTCTAGCTATCTATATATCTATATATCGATCCAACTATTTGTGGTTCTATCAATCTTTCTGTCTGTCTCTCTATTTGTCTATCTATCTATCTATCAATGTATCTACTTGTCTTTCTATATATCTATCTAACTACTTATTTATCTGTCTATCTATATATCTATCTATCTAATGTCTATCTATCTATCTATTTATTTGTATATCTATCTATCTATTTGTCTATCTATTTTCCAATCAATTAATCTATTTATCTATCTATCTTTCTGTCTATATATATGTCTATCTATCAATCTATATGTATGTCTATCTATCTATCTATCTATAAATTATTATGTCTATCTATCTTTTTGCCTATCTATTTGTATATCTATATGTTTATCTATAAGTCTATCTACTTGTCTTTCTATCTAACTATATATCTATCTATCTTTCTATCTATCTAATTATCTCTCTATCTATCTGTCTATCAATATGTCTATATATATATATATATATATATATCAATCTACTAATCTATTTATATATCTATCTATCTTTCTCTCTAACTATCTATCTATCATTACGTCTATCAATCTATATGTCTATCTATCTATCTCTCTATCTATTTGTCTATGAATATATGTATCAATCTATCTGTCAAAATGTATATTAATCTGTATATCATTCTGTCTAATAATCGGTATATCTTTCTATATATCTATCTATATATTTCTTTATCTATATTTCTATCTATCTATATATCTATCTATTTGTCTACTACTTTGTCTATCAATCTATCCATCAAACTTTATATATATATATATATATATATATATATATATATATTTGTTTGTCTATTTGTCTATATCCCTATCTATCAGTGTGTCTAACTATCTATCTATATATTTATCTATATGTTTGTCTATTTGTATGTTTGTCTATCTTTCTATGTGTATATTTGTTTATTTGTCTTTCTTTTTGCATACCTACCTGATTATCTACCTGCCTTACTACTTGCTTGTCTGTCTATCTATCAAAAATATACATCTTTCTATTTTACTATATATCTGTCTATCTATTTATCTGTCTGTCTATATATCTGTCTATCTATCTATCTGTCTATCTATATATCTATCTATTTATTTATCTCTTTGTCTGTCTATTTGTCTATCTACTTGTTGATTTATCTATCTATTATCTATCTATATATTTTTATATATATATATATATATTTGTGTGTGTGTGTGTGTGTGTGTGTGCATCTATCTGTCTATCTATATATATATATATATTTATGTTTATCATTCTGTCTAGCTTTCTATTATATACTTGTCTATGTATCTATTTATCTATTTATCTATCTATCTATTATCTATCTATCTATTCGTCTATCTAACTGCCTAACAATCTAACATTACATCTATCTGTCTATATATCTATAAATCTATCTGTATTTCAATCTTTCTATCTATTTTTCTATATATCTATCTATCCGTCTATCTATCTGCCTATCTTTCTATCTATCTATTTGTCTACCTATCAATATATCTATATATCTATCTGTCTTTCTATCTTTCTATCTATATATCTATCAATATGTATATCTATATATCTCTCTATCTTTATTTCTTTTTTTAAATCTATATTTCTATCTATCTATCTATCTATCTATATATCTATCTATGTATCGATCTGTGTGTCTATCTGTCTATTTTTCTATCTATATGTCTATATATCTACTTATCAATCAATCTATCTATCTATATATTAGTCTAATATTTTTTTTATATATCTGTCTATCTATATGTCTATTCTTTTGTTATCTATGTATCTACATATCCATCTCTAAATATATCTATGTATCTATCTATCTATAAATATGTATATCAATTTATCTATCAATATGCCTATTAATCTCTCTATCAATATGTCTATTAATCTATTTATCAATTTGTCTATCATTCTATTTATCAAATTGTCTATATATCTATCAATCTTTCTGTCTATATATCTATCTGTCTATCTATCTATCTATATGTCTAAATATTTGTCTATCTATCTATCTATCTCTCTATCTATATATTTATCTATATAACTTTCAATTTGTCTATATATCTATCTATCAATCTCTCTATCAAACTATCTATCTATCTATATAAATATCTATCTGTCTGTTCATCTTTCTGTGTATCTGTGAATCTATATATATATATATATCTATCTATTTGTCTATATGCCAGTCTATTTTTGTGTATGTCTATTTGTCTATCATTCTATGTGTCTATTTGTTTGTTTGTGTGTCTATCTATCCACCTACTTGCCAGATTGTGTGCCTGCCTGACTACTTGCCTATCTGTCTATTTATCTATCTATTTATCTAATTATCTTTTTGTCTATATGTCTGTCTATCTATCTATTTGTTTATCTATCTATCTATATGTATATCCATCTATCTATGTATATGTCTATCTAATTGTCTATCTATCTAATTTTCTATCTATCTAAAAATTTATCTATCTTTCTATCTTTATATCTATCTGTATGTATATCTTTTTATCTTTCTATATGTATATCTATATGTCTATCTATCTATGTATCTATAAATCTATCTATTAGTATATCTATATGTCTATTTATATATCTATATATTTATCAATCAATCAATCTATCTATATATCTATCTATCTGTCTATCTATCTATCTTTCCATCTATCAGTCTAATAATCTATTGCCTATCAATCTATCTATAAATCTATTTATAAACGATATGTCAATCTATCTATAAATCTATCTATCATTCTTTCTATCAATTTATTTATATATCGATCGATGTCTCTATCTATCTATCTTTATATTTATCTATCTATCTATCTATTTATCTATCAATATATCTATCTTTCTGTCTGTCTGTATATCTATCTATCAACCTATCTATCTATCTTTCTTTCTATCTAACTTTCTATCTATCTATTGATCTATCCGTTAAACTTTCTATCTATCTATCTATCTGTATGTATTAATGGATGTCTACCTATCTATAAATTAGTCTATCTAGTATCTATCTATCTTGCCTGACTACTTGCCTACCTGCCTGTATGTCTATATATTTATCTATTTGACTATCTATTTGTCTATCTATTAATCTATATTTTGTTTGTTTGTCTGTATTTCTATCTACTTGTCTAAGTTTCTACATATCTATTTGTCTATCTATTTTTTATTTATTTTTTATATATTTATCTATCTATATATCTATTTATCTATTTTTCTATATATTTTCTTACTACTTGTTTATCTATAAATCAATCAATCAATCAATCAATCAATCTGTCTGTCTATCAATTATTTTATCTATCAATCAACCAATCAATCAATCTACCTATTTATCATTATATGATTTTATCTTTCTATCATTCTTTCTATCTATCTGTCTTTCTATCTACCTATCGATCTATCTATTTATCTAAATATCTATATGTCTATTTATCAATTAATTTATTTATCTAAATATTTATCTATGTATCTATATATTTGTGTATCTATTTGTCTATATATCTATATGTCTATCTATTTATCTATCTTTTTGTCTATATATATATATATATATATATATATATTTATTTATTTATTTATCAATCTATCTTTCTATCTATTTCTCTATAAGACTATTTATCTATCAATCTTTCTTTCTATCTGTCTTTATATTTGTCTTCTATCTATCTTTCTATTTGTCTAGCTATCTATTTATATATTTGTATATCTATCTATCTATCAATCTATCTATCTTTCTATCTGTCTATATTTTTAAATATCTATTTGTCTATAAATTTTAATATTTATAGGTCTATCAATCTGTGTATAAATATATCAATCAATCAATTATCTATCTAACTATCTATATGTCTATCTATCTATCTGTCTATCTATCTATATAATAATCAATCTACCAATCATTCATTCTATCTCTCTATCTATAGTTTAGTCTATCTATCTGTCTATCTATCTGTTTTACTATCTATTTGTCAATCTATCTATCTATCTGTTTTACTATCTATTTGTCTATCTATCTATTTGTCTGTCAATCTCTCTATATTTTGTCTTGTTTATTTTTCTGTCAATTTATTTGTATATCTATCTCTCGCTCTATCTATCTATCTTTCATTCTATCTATTTTTCTGTTTATATATCTATGTATATATTTGTCTATCTATGTTTATATTTGTTTATATAATTCTTTATCTTACTATCTATATATCTATTATTCTATCTGGCAATATTTTTATCTATCTGACTATCTATCTATCTATATATCTATTTGTCAATTTATATGTCTATCTATATGTCTATCTAACTATTGAGCATCTATCTTGCTATATATCTATCTGAATATCTATCAGTTTATCTATATAATTATCATTTTATATATCTCTCTATTTATATGGAAATCTATCTATCTTTCTATCTGCATATCTATTTGTATATCTATCAATTTATTTATCTAACTATTTTCTATCTATATGTCTATCTATCTATCTATAAATCTGTTTTTCAATCTATATGTTTAATAATCTTTTGATCTATCTGTCTAAAAAGCTGACTATCTATCTATCTATTAATTTTTCTTTCTACCAGCTTATCAATCGATCTATCTATCTGTCTATAAATTTTTCTATCAATTTTTTAATCAATTAGTTTATCAATGTATCTATCAATCTATATAACAATCTATCTATAAATCTATATATCTATCAATCTATCAAACTTTCTATCAATTTATCTATTAATTTATTTATCAATCTGTCTATCTATCTATCTATCTATTAGTCTATATGTTTATCTATATCTTTATTTAATTTTTATCTATCTATCTATGTATCTATGTATATATCTGTCTGTCTATCTATCTAACTATCTATCTAGCTATTTATCTATTAATATATATATCTATCTATGTGTTTATCTATCAATATATATATATATATATATATATCTATCAATATGTCTATCTATCTATCTATTTATGTATGTAACTGTTTATCTAC
Organism: Sapria himalayana; assembly: GCA_029783825.1. NCBI lineage: Eukaryota > Viridiplantae > Streptophyta > Magnoliopsida > Malpighiales > Rafflesiaceae > Sapria > Sapria himalayana. The sequence continues at coordinate 382,408 of JAREIK010000616.1, forward strand.
CTATCTATCTATCAATTTATCTGTCTGTCTGTCTATCTCTATATCTATCTATCTACCTATCTATCTGTCTATTCAATTGTCTATCGTCTATCTATCAATATATCTATATGTCTTTGTATCTATATATTTTTTTGACAATGTATATGTCTAGCGATCAATCAAATATATCTGTCTATCTTTCTATTTTTCTATCTTTCTGCCAATCAATATATCAATCTAACTATCAGTCAATAAATCTATCTATAAATCACTCTATAAAAATGTTTATAAATCTTTCTATAAATCTGCCTATTATCTAAATATTAATTTATCTATCTATCTATCTATAAAAATCTATTTAATAATCTATTTATTTATCTATTTATGTATTTGACTTTCTAGCTGTCTATTGATTTGTCTAAATATTGATATATCTATCAATCTTTCAATCAATCAATCTATCTATCAATCTATCAATTAATTTGTCTATCTTATCAATCTATCTATTATTTTGTATATCTATCTATTTATTTATCTAACTATCTATCTATCAATCAATATATCTATCTATCTTTCTATCTATCTTTTTGTCTATCAATCTGTCTATTAATCTGACTATCAATATGTCTATATATATATATCTATATCAGTCTATCTATCAATATATCAATATGCCTATCTATTTGTTTCTATTTATGTGTTTATCTATCTATCTATCTATTTGCCTATCTATATTTTTTTTCTATCCATCTATCTTTCTACCTATCTATCTGTATATCTATTTGTCTCTCTATCTGTCTATCTATCAATATATCCATATGTTTATGTATATGTCTATTTTTTCCATATGTATCTATCAATCAATCAATCTATCTATCTATCTTTTATCTTTCTATCTTTATATCTTTATATCTATCAATTAATCAATCTAACTATCACTCTATAAATTTGTGTATCAATCTTTCTATAAATTAACCATCTATCTGTCTATTTATCTATATATCTATCTATCTATGGATCTATTTACCAATCTATTTATTTATCTATCTATGTATTTATGTTTTAGTATGTCAATAGAATTGTCTAACTATCAATATATCTATATGTCTATCTATTTGTATATTTATCTATTTATCTTTCTATCTAACTATTTGTCTAGTTATTAATCTATCTATTTACCTATTTGTCTATCTATCTGCCAATCTATATGTCTATCTATCTATCTATATATGTCTATCTATATTTTAATCTATCTGTCTATAAACCTGTTTATCTATTTGTCTATCTATTTGTCTTTCAATTAATATATCTATCTCTCTATATATTTGTCTATCTATCTGTTTATCTATCTATCTATGGTTTTTTCAATCTGTCTATCCATAATTCTATTTGTATATATATTTGTATATCTATTTATCTATCCATTTGTCTATCTTTAAGGATATCTATCTATCTTTCTATCTGTCTATCTATAACTCTCGATATCTTTCTATCCATATATTTGTCTATCTATCTATCTATATGTCCATCTAGATATCTATCTATCTATCTATTTATCTATCGATCTATCTCTTTATATATCTATCATTATATTTCTTAATCTGTCTATCAATCTATTTATAAATCTATCTATCAATCTATATATCCATCTATGTATCTTTCTGTCGATCTATCTATCTCTCAATCAATCAATCTATCTATCAGCATATATATATTTCTGACTATCTATCTATATATCTATCTTACTTTCTATTTGTCTGTATATCTATCTATTTATATATGTGTCGATATATTTTTTAGTCTTTCTATATATCTATCTGTCTATCTCTTTATAGATATGTCTATCTATCTATCTGTCTATCTGTCTATCTATCTACCAATCTATCAATCTATATGTTTATATATCTATCAATCTATTTGTCTATCTTTCTAGATATCTATCTATCAATCTATATATCTATTTGTATATCTTTCTATCTATGTATCTATTTGTCTATCTATGTGTCAATCTATCTTTCTATCTATCTATTAATCTATTTATATGTCTGTCAATCTGTCTATCTATCTAACATTCTATCTATTTGTCTGTCAATCAATCAATCAATCAATCTTTCTATTTGTCTATCTATATGTAATTTTATCTATCTATTTATATATCTATTTGTATTTTTGAAATATCTATATATCTAGTAGTCTTCTAACTATCTATCTATATGTAAATTTTTCTATCTATTTATTTGTCAATATGTCTGTCAAATAATCATACTATTTGTCTGTTTAATAATCTTACTATTATCTAAATATCTATCTATATAATTATCTATCTATGTATTTATTTTTATCTATCTATCTATCTATCAATCCATGTTTATATCAAATTATATATCAATTTATCTATCAATCTTTAGATCAATCTATTTATCAATCTATCAATCTATATAAATGATCATTCTATCTATATATCTCTCTATCTATTTGTCTATCTATCTATCTATATATTTATTTATCAATCTATCAATCTATTTATTTATCTATAATCAGTTTATATATCTATTTAATTATCTATCTATTTATATGTCTAACTATATATCGATCTATCTTTCTATCTATCTAATTCTTTATATATCTATATATCTATCTATTTGTCTGTCTATCTATCTATCTATTATTTATCTAAATATCTATCATTTGTCTAATTTTATATCTAACAATCTAACTGCTCATCTATTTTTCTACCAATATTTCTATCTATTGATCTATTTTCTATCTTTCTAAATTTTTATCTCAGACTATCTATCTATATGACTATCTATCTGTCTTTGAATCTGTCTATCTATCTATCTATTAATCTATGTATCTATTTGGTTATCTATCTATCAGTAAATCTATTTGCCTATCTATCTATTTATCTATATATCTATCTATTTATCTATATATCTATATGTTTATCTATCTATCTATCTATCTTTATGTCAATCTCTCTATCTATCTAATTATCAATCTATCAATCAAACTATCTATCAATATATCTCTCAATCTAGCTTTCCAATTGTCAATCAATTAATCAATTTAACTATCTATATATTTGTGTATCTATATATATCTTTTTATCTTTGTATTAGTCTACCCGTCAATCTACCTATCTGACTATCGGTCTATCTTTATATATGTCATTCATTCTTTCTTTCTATATGTCTATCTATCTATAAATTTATCTATCTATCTATCTACCAATTTTTCTTTTTGTATATCATTTTGACTATCTATATATCTGTCTATGTGTCTATTTATAAATCTATTATCTATCTATCATTCAATCAATCTATCTGTGTATGTATTTGTACATTTTTATGTCTATCTATATGTCTATTTATTAATCTATCTATATTTCTATTTATCAATCTATATGTCTGTTTATCTTTCTGTCTATCTTTTTGTTTATCTATCTATTTATCTATTTGTCTATCTATTGTCTATCGACATGTCTATGTTTATGTCAATATATCAATCTATCTATCTGACAATCTATGTCTATCAATTTGTCTATCTATATGTCAATCTATCAATATATCTATTTGTATATCTATATATCTATCTAATATATCCATCTATCTATCTATTAGTCTATCTATCTATCTATCTTTTATCCATCTATTTATCTATATATATATATATATATCTGTCAATCTATTTGTCTAGTCTATCTATCTATCTATGTGTGTCTATCTTTCTATCTATATATCTATTTCTCTATCTTTCATTTAATCTATCTATCTCTCTATGTTTCTATCTATGTATGTGTCTTTCTATCTATTTAAAAATCTATCAATCTATCAATCTTTATATCTATCTATCTGTCTATTTGTTAATGTGTGACTATATATCTATCTGTATGTCTATCCATCTAATTGTATATCTATCTATGTGGTTGTATATCTATCTATTTGTATATATATATATGTGTATCAATCTATCTATATATCTATTTGTCTATTTATATGTCTATCTATATGTCTAACTATCTATCTATCTTTTTATCTATCTATCTATCTGTCTGTCTATCTATATGTCAATAAATTGATATATCTATTTGTCTATCTATATGTCTATCGATCTGTGTATCCATATGTAAATCTATAAATCAATCAATCTATCTATATATTTATCTAATATATATGTCTATCTATCTGTCTGTCTATCATATATATATATATATAAATATATATCTATCTATCTATCTTTTATCTATCTATTTATCTATATTTCTATATATCTATTAGTCTATCTATTTGTCTATCTATCTATCTATCTATTTATCTTTAAATCTTTCTATTTATCTATCTATGTATATGTCTATGTATGTATGTATCTATCTGTCTAAGAATCTCTCAATCTATAAATCATTATATTTGTATCTATCTATCTATCTATAATTGAACTATTTGTCTATCAATCTATCTATCAATTTTTCTATCAATCTTTCTACCAATTCATTTATCAATCTTTCTATCAATCAATCAATATATCTATCTATCTTTATATCAAAAAATATATTTATCAATCTGTCTATTTATCTATCTATCAATCTTTTTTAATTTATATATTTTTATATGTGTGTCTATCTATCTATCTATTTATCTATATATTTATCTCTCAATCTGCATGTCTACCTATCTATCTATCTATCTATAAGACTATCTTCCTATCTATCTATCTATTTATTTTTTTATCTATTTGTCTATCTATTTTTTTATAGATGTATCAATCTATATGTATATCTATCTTTCTATTTAGCTTTCTATCTATCTGTCTGTCTAACTTTTTAGCTGTTTGTCTCTCTATTTGTCTTCCTATATGTATATCTATATGTTTATCAGCCTGTCTAGCTTTCTATCTATATTTTTTGTTATCTATCTATATATCTGTGTCTATCTATCTATCTGTATGTCTATCTATGTGTCTATCTATCTATATATCTATTTATCTATCTGTCTATCTTTCAATCAATCAATATATCCATCAATCTATCTATATATCTATCTATCTATCTATTTGTTAATGTATTATCTATCATTATATCTAGATATCTATCTTTTTGTCTAACTATTTGTAAATCTATCTATTTAATAATCTATCTATCTATCTATCTAGTAATCTAATTATCTATTTATTTATTTATTTGTCTTAATATATGTTTATATATATCTATCTATCTTTTTATCTATCTATTTATTTGTCTATCTATCTATCTATCTAAATGTCTATCTATCTACCTATCTATCAATCAATCAATTTGTCAATCAATCAATCAATCTATCTATATATCAAGCCATCTCTGAATATATCTATCAATTTATCTATTATATATTTATTTATCTATCTATCTATCTATCAATTTTCCTATATCTATTTCTATCTATCTGTCTATATCTCTATTTATCAATATATCAATCCATCGATCAATTTATTTATCTATTTATATATTTATTTAACTATTCATCTATCTATATGTCTATATATCTATATATCTATATATCTATATATCTGTCAATCTATATGTAATTTATCTATCTATTTATCTGTCTATCTAACTGTCTTTCTATTTATATTTCTATCTATTTATCTATCTGTCTATCTATCTATTTTTTTATCAATCTATGTATCTATCAGTCAATCTATTGGTCTATGTATCTACCTATTTATCTATTTATATAACTATCTATCTATGTGTTTATCTTTCTTTATATCTATATTTCTATCCATCTATCTTTCTATTTATCTATATATCTTCCTATCAATCATTCTATCAATATGTCAATCTAATTGTCTGTCTATCTAAGTATTTTTCTATCTTTCTATCAGTCTGTCTATCAATCTGTCTGTCTATCTCTATATATATCCGTCAGTCTTTCTATCTATCTATCTATCTACTATTTATCTTTATGTTAATCTATCTATCCATCTATCTATATATTTAACTATTTTCCATCTATCTATTTGTCTATCTATCTATCTATTTGTTTATCTATCTATTTATCTATTTATCTATCTATATTTCTATCTATCTATTTGTCTATTTATCTATCCAATTGTATTTAATTCTATCTGTATATCTATCTATATGTCTATCTATTTGTCTATCTATCTCTTTATCTATTTGTCTGTTTATCTATTTGTCTATCTATAGGTCTATCTATCTATCTATCAATTTGTCTTTCTATATATTTATCTATTTATCTATCTATTTGTCTATCTATTTGTTTGTCTACTTTTTGTCTGTATATCTGTCTATTTATACGTGTATCTATCTATCGATATATACTCTATCTAATAATCAATCTATTTGTTTATATATATTCTTATCTATCTATCCATCTATCTATCAATCTTATGTATTTAATTATATATATGTGTCTATTTACCCATCTATCTATCAATATATTTATTTGTCTAAATTTTTATCTATCTGTCTGTCTATCTATTTGTCTATTTATCTATCAGTTTCTGTCTATCTATCAATGTATCTATCTTTCTATTTATGTATCTAGCTATCTATTTCTCTTACAATCTATTTATCTATCTAATTATCTTTCTATTTAACTATTTATCTATCTGCCTAATAATCAATCGATCTATTTATCTATATACCAATCAATCGATTTTACTATGTTTCTCTTAATAAATCTATCTATCTGTCTATCATTCTATCTATCAAAGTGTGTATGAATCTGTCTATCAATCTTTATATCGATATGTTTATCTATCTGTAAATCTATGTGTCTATCTATGTTTCAAAAAATCTATCTATCAAAATAACTATTTATTTGTTTATCTATCATTCTTTCTATATATCTTTCAATTTGTTAATCTAACTATCTATCTATTTGTCTATATATCTTTCTATCTATCTATCTGTTAGTCTTGCTGTCTATCTATTTGTTTGTTTTTCTATCTATCAATCTATCAATTTGTCTATTTATTCTTCTATCGATATATCTATCTATTTATATATTTTTTTATCTATCTATCTATCTAATTATTTGTCTATCGATCTATTTATCTATCAATCTACCATTGAATCTATCAATCAATCTATATATCTATCAATATTTTTACATGTCTCTCTATCTATTTATTTATTTGTATATCTATCTATCTATTTATATATCTATCAGTCTTTCTATCCATCTATCTATATATATATCTATCTATCTATCTATCTGTTTGTCTGCCTATATATTTATCTTTCTATCTGTCTGTCTATCATTTTGTCGAACTATCTATGTATTTATCTATATACCTATCTATTTATTTGTCTATCTATATATCTATCAATATGTCTATCTTAATGTCTATCTATATGTCTATGTATCAATTATCTGTCAAACTATCGATCGATCTATCTATCTATTTATCAATAAATTTATCAATCTTTCTATCAATCTGTGCATCTATATATCTAAATAATTATCTCTCTTTTTATATAAATCTAACTATCAATCTATCTAATTATTTGTATTTCTATTTTTATATCTTTCTAACAGTCTATATATCTATCTGTGTGTTTATCTATATATATGCTTCTATGTCTATCTATTTGTCTTACCATCTATCTATTTCTTTATCTTTCTATCTATCTAATTATCTATTTACTTATTTATTTGTCTATCTCTCTATCTATCATTCTATCTTCTTATCTTTCTATCTCTCTATCTATCTGTCTGTCTTTCAATTTGTCTATTTATCATTTTGTCTATCTTTGTGTATCAATATGTTTTTTTATCTATCTATATATCTATCTATATATGGGTCTATCAATATATATATATATATTTGTCTATCTATCTATAAATTTGTCTATCTATTTATCTCTTTTTCTATCTGTCTTTCGATTTTTCTATCTATCTATCTGTCTGTGTATCTATATATCTTTCTATATTTATAGTTATCTATATATCTATCTATCTATATGTCTATCAATCTATCAATCTATCTATTTATCTATCTCTCTATCTATCTTCCTTTTTATCTGTCTATCTATCTATCTATTTATCTATCTATTTGTCTATATATATATATCTATATCTATATTTCTATCTAATTATTTGTATATATTTCAATCTATATGTCTGTCAATATATTTTCTATCTATCTATCATTTTATCTACCTATCTATCTGTCTATCTATTTCTCTATCTATCTGTCTGTCTGTTTGTCTGTCTATCTATTTATCTATGTATCTATCTTTATTTCTATCTATATATTTGTTTAATTTTTGTCTAATAATCTATCGATCTATCTTTCTATTTATATATCTATCTATTTTTCTATAAATCAATTAATTTATTAGTCTATCAATCTGCTTATCAATTTGTCTATCAATCTATTTATCAATCATTCTATTAATTCAACTATTTACCGATCAATGTATATGTGTATCTATCTATTTTTATTTCAATCTTTTTATCTATTTGTCTAATTAAGTGTATGTTTGTCCATATATCTATTAATCTGTTGTATATTAGTCTTTTTTCCTATCTATTTGCCATTCTGTCTATCTATCTATTTATATATTTACCTATCTATCTTTCTATTTATTTATCTATCTATGTATCTATATTTCTATCTATCTATCTATCTATGTATCTCACTATCTATCTTTCTATTTATCTATCTATCTATATATCTATCTATCTATCTATCTGTATGTGTGTGTGTGTGTATTTTTATTTATCTATCTATCTATCTATTTATCTTTATGTCTATCTATCTATCTATTGGTCTATTTATTTTTATATCTATGTATCTATCTATCTGTCTATCTATCTATTTATCTATTGGTCTATTTATTTTTATATCTATGTATCTATCTATCTGTCTGTCTGTCTGTCTATTTAATTGTCTATTAATCTATCTATCTAACTACCTATATGTCTATCTATTTTTCTATCTATCTCTATCTATATCTATCTATCTTTTTGTCTATTTATCTGACTATCTATCTGTCTATCTATTTGTCTATATGTCTTTCTATTAGACTTTCTATTTATCAATCTATCTATATATTTATCTCTTTATATATCGATCTATCTATCTATTTATCTTTATGTCTTTATATCTATCAATCTAATTGTCTATCTATCAATCTATATATCTATAAATCTTTCTGCCTATCTATTTGTCTATCTATCTATGTATCTATCTGTCTATCTATCTATTTATCTAAATATCTTTGTTTCTATTTATTTGGCTATCTAATCTGTCTAAATATATATATATCTATATCTCTATTTATATGTCTATCTATTTGTCTCTCTATATATCTTTCTATCAATGTATCTATTTATCTATCTATCTGTCTATATGTCTATTTATCTATCAATTTATCTTTCTAATAACCTATCGAACTCTTTTTCTCTCTATCTGTTTATCTTTCTATCTCTCTACCTTTCTATCTATCAATCTACCTATCTATATGATTATCAATCTATCTATCAATTTGTCAATCAATATCTCTATCAATTTGTCTATCAATTTGTTAATCAATATGTCTATCAATCATTATATCAATCCGTCTATCTATCTATTAGTCTATCTTTTTGTTAGTCTATCTTTCTGCTTGACTATCTGTTTGTCTGTCTAGTACATAAAAGAATAGCCAATTTAGTGATGGATTTTAGCAGTGGACTTTATCCGTTACAAATTTGTGATGGATTCATGATGGAAAAAAACTTAGCTATCAATTTACAAATAGAAAATATTTTGTCACCACAATAAGGCAGTAAGTTGGTGGGAGCTATTAGATAGCGATGGATTATCAGTTACATCATTTTATTAGCTATGGAATATCAGTTCTGTCCCTAAGGAACTTTTAGAATTTTAGCTAACAAAATTATGTTTGGAATAGCGATGGATTCTTAGTTCCATCCCTAATTTAGCGACAGAATTTGGTTCCGTTGCTAAATCTACAACAGAATTTTATTTTTGTCACTAAATTTAGCAAATGTTTAGTTATTTATATTTTTATGAATATTTCTTTGATTCAAGAATAGCATGATAACATTTTAAGTTAATCAATAATTTTAAAATATTTTAGTTTATTTATTAAACGTTTTTTTCTGATATGGTTATAATTTTCTTTTCGTACAATTAATGCAACTTTAATTAAATGAATTTAAAAATATTTTATAATGATTTAATCATTTAAACTTTGGTTGTTAACTTTATTTTTGTAACAACGGAAGTAAATTTATGCTAACTTGTGTGTAATGTATTATAACAGTTAGTAGTTATTTTTTTTGTGAAACAATTATTTATAAAAAAATAATTCTATAAAATAATAAATATCAATATAATAACAATATAACATATATAAAATAAATATAAAAGTATTACTAAAAAAATAAAATCAATATTACAAAATGTTAAATTTTTCTATAGACCATATTATTTCTATTTACAAAATATAAAAGGAAATAATATACAACATGCCATAGACCATATTTATATTTTTAATATAACTTTGGTATCATTACTTTTTCCAAAACAATGCCCTTTTTATTTTAGATCCACAACTTCATCATTTTGAACTTCCCTAAATCACTTTATTTTATTTTTTTGTGAAATCTTCTAAGTCACTTTAAACTAAACTTAAAATATTATTCTCTTTAATTTTTTTAGATAGTAGCTTAAATTCCACAGCCATTCCAATCCAATGTAATTGCTACCCATAATTGCCAATTATCATCTCCCTACCGCCATCCACCATCATCATCTTCAATCACCTCTATTAGTAGTACCACCCTCATTTTATTCTATTTTGCTCAGAAAAGTCTTGTGTTTTGCTTGCAAAAACTCCAGCGCTAATTGAAATCGTAGCACCAATTTGGGTTGTTACCAGAATCGTTGATGTCTAACTCTGACCTGGTTGACGATTTTATTTTGCTGGTTTGTTGTTCTTCTTTTTAAATCTTCTACCTCAGTATTGAGGCAAGAAACATTATCAAACTGATTTTTCACTCCATCATGTAGCTTAATTAATTCTTGAGAGGAGGGGCCTTCATGGATAGAACCCTCGATTTAAGTTAGCATTGATACATTGTGACTAGTTTATGTGTTTAGCTTTTGACAATTAGTTGTATGCATGAAAGTATTTCATTTTATGTTTTTACTACATGGACTAAAAATTAAACTACATCATTGTATCAATGGAAAATTTATTTTTATTAATATGACATGTTGAAATCAGGTTAATATGTATGTATGATTACAAAATAAAGTTATATTATATATCTTGAATTCAAAATCAGGTTATAAGTTGTTAAAGGTTCAACCATACCAAGTTTAATGATTTGTTCTTTTAAAGCTTATTAGATTATATTTTTTTAATCAGGTTATTGTTTGTTTTACATATATGTTATATTTTAATTATTTTATAAGGTTGCAAGCAAAAATTTTCTTCCATTTATTTTTATATGTAGCTGAAAAATTTTAGTGTTGGATTCTTAAATTAGTGTAGGCATAAAGATAGGACTACATGTAGACATTAGAGAAAATAAGACCAAATCGATAGTGGATTGATTATCGGATGAAAGATGGTGCTTTTACTATGGAGTTCGAAATGGACATCGAGGAATTCAGTAATTTTTCACTGAGTCACCCAAAATTGATGGACCAGAGTAGGATTCAGGGTCCATGAGATCATCATAAGTGGCAGATTTAAAATTTTCAAGAGGTGGATACTATGAGATATCATCTAGCACAGTATGGATTTGTCCGTGAATATTATAATTGGTATCTACATGGTAAGCCTATCGAGTAAGATACTGAGGAACTCGATGTCAATTTCAATGAAGTCATAGGCTTAGGATTTGTCAATCCTCAACCATACAATGCTTTTGATACAATGCTTTTGATACAATGCTAATTGATATTGTTGCCCTTCCTTTAATCCTAATGTCATTGAAAAAGACCCGAAGCCAACAGTTGTAAAATTATTTGAAATGCTGAATGCAACTGATTAGAAGATCTGGTCTGGCAATAGATATCACTCTAAGTTATCTGCTATTGTGATTGAACATTAAATCTAAACACCATTTATCTGAACGTGCTTATGATGATATTTTTCAATTGATATCCAAGTTACAACCACCGGACACTATGATGATTGATAGCTTCTACAAGAACAAAAAATTAGTTCAGGCTTTGGGTCTACTAGTAGAAAAGATTCATTGTTGCATTAATGGTTGAATGATACATAGAGGTGAAGATAGTTAACTTGCAAGTTGCATGTTTTGTCACCATTCCCATTTCAAAAGACCAATGCGTGGATCTCATAAACAGAAAACAAATGTTCCTTATAAAAAAATGTACTACTTTCCCTTGGCTCCTCGATTATAGAGATTGTTTGCATCTAATGCCACAACTAAAGAAATGAGGTTGATTGTTGAGCATGAGTCTGAATATGGTGGTGTGCATCATTGTTCGGACTCTGAAGCTTGGAAATATTTCAATCAAACTCATCCTGGTTTTGCAGCTGTAAGTCAAAATATTTGACTGGGTCTTTCCACTGATGGCTTTAATCCATTTGGTCAATCTGGACAATAATATTCTTCATGGCTGGTTATATTGATTCCATACAATTTGCCCTCATGGATGTGCATTAAAGATTAATATAGGTTTTTATCTATAATTGTGTTAGGGCCAAAGAATCCAAAGGGAAAGTTGGATGTTTTCTTAGAACCTTTAATTATAGAGTTGAAAACAAATTGGGAGGTGGGGGTATGTTAATGTGACATTTCAAGGAAGTAGAATTTTGAAATGAAGGCTGCTCTAATGTGGAAAATTAGTGATTTTCCCGTATACTCAATGTTGTCGAGATGGAGTACATTAGGGAAGCTTGCTTGTCCTCATTGCATGGAAGAATAATATGCTTTTACATTGCGTAAAGGGGGCAATACATCATGGTGTGACAATCATCATAAGTTCTTACCACGATATCATCAATTTCAAAGGAATAAAAATTCTTTTTTAAAGGGTAAAACAGTGGAAAAGGTTGCACCACATGTCCGATCAGGAGAGGAAATATTAGTGCAAATTGAGCAATTAGGGTTAAGAGAAAGTGATAGAAACTAATGATGAGTCCACGAATGCATGTATTTTCAAGAGTTACAAATGTGGATGGAAGAAAAGAAGCATCTTTTGGGATTTACCATATTGGAGTATAAACCTCATTCGACATAATCTAGATGTCATTCATATTGAAAAAAAATGTTTTTGATAATGACTTCAATACTATTATGAATGTCGAATGAAAAAACAAAAGACAATGCAAAGTCTAGGGTTAGAATAAAAGAGTTTTGTCGATGAGTAGAGTTGCACAAAAATGAGAGCGCAGGTAAAAATCCAAAAGCTACTTATACTTTGGATAAGATAGGGAAAAAAATTGTGTGAATGGTTGAAAGAACTTCGATTTCTTGATGGGTATGCCTCGAACATGGTAAGATGTGTTGATATGAATAAGCTCAAATTATTTGCAGAAAATGTGTGGTCATCTTTGACAGAGATTAGTAACTTTTTTAAAGGCCTTACATCTATAGTAATAATAGTGGAAGACATGAGGCAACTTGAAGATGAAATTCCTATTATTATTTGCAGGCTTGAGCATATATTACCACCATGTTTTTTTGATTGTATGGAGCATCTCCCCATTCATTTTCCATATGAAACATGGATAGCAGGTCATGTTCAATACTAATGAATGTACCCATTTGAAAGGTTAGCACAAAAAATAACTCATATGAATTTGATATCTCAATCTAATTTAAACTGACATAATATTTTATCTAGCTTGACAAAGATTATCTTTAGGTGCCTTCGAAGGTTGAAAAATAATATGTGAAATAAAACAAAAGTTGAAGGTTCTATATGCAATGCATATTTGGGTGAGGAGACATCTTCATTTTGTGCTCATTATTTTGAGCCATATGTCAATACAAGATATCGAAGAGTGCCACGAAATCTAATTGTCATTGATAGAGATGAAACTCAAGAACATGAGGGGATCCTTTCCATATTAAAGCTTGGGGGTAGTGCATTTGGCAAAAAAAATGTTGATATCTTACTCTAAATGAATATCATGAAGCTAGAACGTATATTCTATTGAATTGTGAAGAAGTAAAGCCCAATATTTAGTAAGTATTTAAAATTCTTAAAGAAATGATTGAAAACTTATTTATATATGCAAAATTGTTTATGTATTTGCTGAAACTAATGGTCATTTGCTATAGACTATTTGTTGCTAGATTAAGAGAACATCAACCATATGTTGAAGAAGCAGTTGTTGATGCTAAACTTGATAAAGACTTTGCATCTTGGTTTGAGGCACATATGAGTAATAAAAATTCAACTCTATATATATATTATTGGATTTAGTTACCCATAATTCTTATAACTTCAATTTTTCTATAGGCTCATGATCCGATTTCGAATATCTACAGCCAATTCATAAAGGACCTTGCAAAAGGACCTTTATGAGGTGATAAGGTGTTTCCTAGAGATTATGTGAATGGATATAAGTTTCTCACTTTGGGACATGGATCAAATAAAGAAACCATGAATAGTGGAGTGTGCATAAAGGGTTCTAATTTTAGTGCAATAGAATTGAACTTTTATGGTCAACTAATGAAGGTTTTACAGTTGGAATACCCTGCATTACTACGGAAGAGAGTCTTATTATTCAATTGTCAATGGTTTGATCCGACACCAAGTATAGGTACAAGAAGTCGCCCTGAGTATAAGCTTGTTGATGTGTACCACACTAGAAGATTCAATAGATATCAACCATTTATTCTTGCGGAGCAAGCAATGCAGGTCTATTATGCATCTTCTCCAAGCACAAGAAAAAACATGTGTAATTGGTAGGTTTTTTGCAATATAAAAATTCGAGGGGTCATGGAACTAGACGAGACATCAAAAATTTTGCTATTAAATACAGGAGCATTTCAAGAGGATGTCATCAAAACCCATTATATTGATATTGTAGCAGACAAAGAACCTAAATCATAAGTTGATCACAGTTGTCCTTTTGTAGACATCGAGGATATAGAACTTCAAGAAAATGAGGAGGTGGAACTAGAAATAGAGTTAGATGAAGAATACGAAGAATTAGATGATGATGATAATAATGTGACAACATTGAAGATTAAAGCCCTTATATTATTGTGACCTTATGAATATATTTATAAATTTTGCTTTCAATTACTAGTATTTTTTTCTTGCATATGTATGTACCCACCGTAGGCATGTTCATTATAAATGTATTATTTTGTAATTATGTTCATTGAAGGTATGAGAGGTGGCCATTCAACAAGGAGCAGAGTTAATTCTGGATGTTGAGGGGCAACTGAACTATCTGCACCAGCCATCCTACCTACAAGTACTGCGCCGCCAGCTTTAGGTTTGACACCTACCTTCAATGTGGAGAACTTACCACCACCTGCCTCACAGATGGATCTGGAGTCTTCTACCACATCATCACTAGCTAGGTAATCAACCACATGTGGTATCACATAGAAAAAGAATATACAAATAGTTGATAGGGAGACCATGTATGCTTAAAATATGTATTATGCCACTTATTGTTTTTTGGTTCGTTGTTATACAGGATAATTTATTTTCATAAGAGATTTAACATTTAATATTCTTTTGTAATTTTTAGAATAGATTTCTTTCAAGTGCTTCAATGGACATTACTAAGATTTTCAAGCATAGTCTAGAAAAGGAGGGTACAACATGAAGGTTGGTGCCTGCCAATACTAATGAGTTCTATTGGGATGAATTTAAGGTATTTCATATGTACTTGTTCACTTGTTACCATTTCACACTTGACAAGATTCTTTTAATGTATTTATGTAAACTAACTACTGTTTTGTTGGGGTTTTGCATGTATATGGCTCACCTTTCAAATGTGGTGAAAGTGTACGTGTTTGATGATGATGGAAATTTTTTTTTTATTTTTTGCAGCCAATGTTATGTTGGTATTGCTGTAACAATGAAACTTTTGTTTTATTAATTACACCTTTTTTTTTATTCTTAAAGTCTTCCTTTTTATTCGGAATATCTTTGTTAGATTGGGTTCATTATGATAGCTTTTTTCTCATTTTTAAAGAGATGTTTGGCAGCAATGTTTAGTTGGCATCATTCCTCTAGCTACCAAAATTTTTTTTTAACTTCTAGTTCTATATTTTGTGGGAAACTTGTTTCATCTGATAGGATTTAATTTAGGATAGAGTATGATTTGTTCATGTTGGAAGTTGCTTTCAGTGGCTAGCTAGTGTGAAATCTTGTTATGTTTTTGGTTTGATCATGTATTTTAATGTATATGCTAAGGGCTAAGTTACAGGTGCTTTTTGTGGAATCTTATGTTCAAATAGTAGCAAGATATGGTGATATTACAGCTTCTTTGGTCCACAAAAAAAGTTCCAAATAGTAGGTAGATATCCGTAAAAAAAACTCAATTGCCATGTGTTTTTGGTATTTAATTTATTAGATAAATTTAGTAAGAAATTTTACATCAATGTGGATAATAATTTAGATTAGATCATTTTAAAAGGAGGGGTGTATATTATTTCTAGTCCAAAAGGTAAAAAAGGGAAAAAAGAGTGAGAACACTTGAGGGATAGATGTCTGATTCAATAAGTAAGCTATCAATTAATGAGGTTACTTATTGAACTCACCATTATTGAACCAACTTAATTATGAAAAAACAAATGTTATGGATATGATAAACTAGAACATATTAATGTTCAGGAAAAATATAGCTATAATAGTTGTATATAATGTTTTAGTACCGAGATGCATATCAGCCTATGTATGATAGAAACTACCCTTCTATTCATCTATTCTAGTATTAAACCTAAAGAAGAAAAAAAATCTTGAAGAAAATACGTTGGTTGGAAAATATTTTTCCATATATAGGTCATGGAAGAAAGCATACACCTAAATATAAGAGCAAAACATTGACTATATTTGCATAAAATACATCTTTATCAATATATGTATGCATATAAATTGTTGATGAATTGGAATCAAAATAAAGAAAGCATTTTCTACTCTACTCTAACTCAACCTATGCATTTAATTATGGCTAACAACAATTCTACTTGTTGCTCATAACAAATAAATGCTACTTGCTGCTGGCTGAAAAAAATTACTGCTTGTTGCTGGCTGAAAAAAATTACTGCTTGTTGCTGGCTGAAAAAAATTACTGCTTGTTGCTGGCTACAAAAAAATTGCTGCTTGTACTTTTTAACAAAAAAATATTGCTTTTTGACAATGGTTTATAGGTCTTATTTAAATATGTGTATATGTATGTGTACATTAATTTATCATGGATAAATGGTTGTTGATGGTGATGGACCCTTTAATCTTATTTGTATGTTGATGTTGTAAATTGAATGTGACTTTTTTTAGGTTGCTCTGCTACCAGCCTTTATGTTGCTTGCCTCATCTTTTTATGGGCATTGCAAATTGATTATTTATAATTGTTTGGTTTTTGGTAGCTAAGCTTAAAATAATGCAGTGTAAGTTCAGTTCTGAACAACTAAGAATCCATACACATTCTAAAATGTACATTAATAGTCTTTAGTTTCATTTGATACAATATTAAGCAAGTAGCCAATAGGTGGTGTAGTATTCATTTGATAAAATATTGAGAAGCCAATAGGTGGTCTAGGCAATAGAAGGATATAGAAAGGTAAAATTTGTATAAACAAAAGCAAAAAGAGACACATATCTTGATAAGGTAACCTGATAGCTCTGAGGAGTTGAACTTGTGTTGTGGTTAATAAGATCGCAAAAGTGTTAGAAAAGAGATTCTATAGATGTTTGATATGATGGTGTAGTATCTAATTTGGATTAGCTCCTTTTTTCTTTATTTTTTTCAGATTGGTTGAAGTGGGGTATTAACATGAAATAGAACATATTACTTCCATATATATTTCTACTCTCTTTGAAAGTTATGATGCATGATGATGTTATTGCTTTTAAAGTTAAAATATTTGATTATTTTTTGATCTATTGGTCTAAGATTAGAGAGAAAATGATTTTAGTAGCAATTGGAGTAACTACATCTTTATATTTTAACATTTTTAGCCTCTTGTAATTTGTTCATGTGCCGCTTGCAAAAGAAAAGATGGTTTAAGATCATTCAAACTTGTTAAAATTGTATTATTTTAAAATCACAGTGTGCTACTAGTACTGCATGTGGTTATGCATTTTTATTTGTTGAAATATATATATATATTTTTTCAGAAAACATGTAACTAGGATGATTCAAATGATGCATTAGTCAAGAGAATGTTTTATAGGGTGGCAGGAAAGTGATATGGGGATTGGTTGTGCAAGATGCAAGTCTAAGGAAAAAAGGAAGATAATATACCAGAAGATATATGGGAAAGCTGGCAGCAACATTGGAATACTCTTGAATATGAAAAGAGACGTGAACAAGCAACTAAAATTGTCGTACAGAAAAGTGAGGACTTGGCACTAGACTTTCCACAAATATAGGTGGCTCAAGATCCACAATTCAACATTGTATTACTTTGGTAAGAATTTTATGAATATTTTTTAAAATAACATTTACTTATCATCTTATTCGAGCTATTAAATTTTATAATTAATTTTAGTAGAAAAAGGAATTGAAACAACCCGTACCCCCCCCCCCCCTCCCACACGTCATTTGAAGTGTTCAAGAAGATGCACACCAAAAAAAGATGGCGCTTTCGCTGACAAAAGATCTAAGGACATCAATGTAAGATTTCAATTTTGCTTTATTAAAATAACTCAACAATTATTCTTAAATAATTATTAATTTTATAATGAATTAAATATAGGACCTTGTAGAAACCATGGTTGCCTTTGCTTCTAAGACTGAGGAGGATTCAATGGAGCATGTGGAGGTTCAGTTATATCTACAAGTAGTTGGAGGTAAAAAAAAGGCAAGTGTATGGCCTTTGCTCTGAAGTGTCCACATTTTACCCTAAGACTTTCAGTAGTTCCTCTAGCACTTCACGCTATGATTTTACATCTGATGAACATTTCACAAAATGTGTGAATGAAGTGGTTGTGTAGAGGGTGAGAGTAGAAGTCCAAGAACTTCAACTTTAATGAAAAAGTGAGATTGTATAAATAGTAATTAGAACAACAATTTTAACAAAAGATGGAGCTGTTTGAATGTATGTTTAATGCACAATATCAATCCAATGCCCAACATCCAAATCCTACCAATCTAGCTTCTACACCCCCAGAACCATCTCTAGCACTACAAGAAAATATGAATTTAGTTAGGGAATTTTAGCTAGAGATCAATCCCTGGCTAAATTGCAACGGATTAGCTAGGGAATAGCAAGGGATTGATAATTTTTTTATGAAAATAAAATAGCAATGGATTAGCGATGGATTAGCGAGAAAAATTTTTTTGAAAATTCTGCTAAAGAAAAGTGGGGGATTTGACGACGGATTAGCGACGAAAAATTTTCATAAATTAAGCTAAAGAAAAATGAGGATTTTAGCAATGGATTTAGCAATGGATTAGCAACGGAAAATTTTCGTAACTTCCTCTCTAGGAAAGCGGGAATTTTTAGTGACGGATTTTGTGACAGAATATCTCTTGCCATTACAATTCTTGATTTAGTGACCAATTTAGCGATGAAATTTTCCTTAATAATAAAATCTTGATTTAGTGATGGATTTATCGACGGAATTTCTTTTGCTAATAAAATCTTTGATTTATCGATGAATTTTGTGATGGAATATCTCTTGCTAATAAAATCCTTGATTTAGCGACAGATTTAGAGACGGATTTTCCCTTGCTAATAAAAACATTGATTTACTGACGAATATTTCCTTGCTAATAAAATCCTAGATTTAACGATGGATTTAGTGACAGATTTTCTTTTTCTAATAAAATCCTTGATTTACCGATGGATTTAGCGATGGATTTAGCGATGGATTTTCCACTGCTAATAAAATCCTTGATTTAGCGACGAATTTAGCGATGAATTTTTCCTAGCTAATAAAATCTATATTTTATCTACGGATTTAGCGAGTAAATATCCCTAGCTAATAAAATACATATATTAGTGATGTATTTTGTGATGGAATTTCTATAGAAAATAAAATCCTTAATTTTGCGATGGAATTTTTCTAGCTAATAAAATTTGTAATTTAGCAACAGATTTAGCAACGGATTTTCTTGAGCTAATAAAATCCATATTATAGTGATGAATTTTCCCTAGCTTATAAAATCCATAATTCAGCTATGGATTTAGCGGTGCTATTTCCCCAGCCAATATTTAATTATATAATTTTGTTTATTTATTATTGTTTTTAATATTTTATTTAATTTTGTTTATTAAATGTATGTTATTGGTCTATAGATGAGCAATCCTTGTAACACACATTCTCCTAGTAAAATCATAAAAAAATGATGTTAAAAATAATTAATTTAAAGTATATAAAAATACAAAAAAAGATTATATTAATAAGGACTAAAATAACTATTTTGATGATGTAATAGTTTTTTAAAAAAATATACAAAAAAAAGTTTCAAAAATTTTTAATTAAGATACTAAATAATTTAAATTATAGTAACATTAAATAATTAATTCAATTAGTATAAATTTTTTTTCGATATTTTAAAAATTAAATTAACATACATTAAAATTTCTATTACTTTAAATGTAAATTAATTCATTGTAAGATAAAATAGAAAATATTTTCAAAAATATTTGAATTGACAAATAAACTAGTAAATATTAATATTATTATAAATATTTAAAAAAATTTTATGATTATAGAAAACTTTTAAAAAAATAAATAATACAAATTTTGAAAATCTTGAAATATAATAAAAAAATAATTTTTTTCAATAAAGTTAAAAGAAAATAAAACAATAATTATAAATAAATACATAGATATTTAATCCTACTAAAATTTATAAAAATTAAACAATTGAGTAATTTATTTACAATTAGCTTTTAACATTATGTTTTTATTAAAATAATAAATATTACTTTTTTTATTTATCTTCTCACTTTAAGTAATTTTTTGAATTTTAAAAATTATAAATGATATCAAATAATATGATATTTTATGCGTTTAAAATTATTTCATATTATCTTCGTAAAAATTAATATGAATTCTTAAAATTTATAACCATAAAATATAAATTTTTATATAATTTTTAACATTAAGAGTATTTTATAACTTTTAGGCGAGTGGCTAGAAGACAAATCATCTATTTATTTATATCTTATTATATGAAGTTTGTTAATTTTGTTCCTATTTGATATTTTTTTAAGGCAAAAAATTTTTATTATTATTATTTATATATTTATTGTTTAATTAATATTATAATAAAAAATTGTAAGGTATTTGTTTTTTCTTTGTACCTTGCTACACACATTAATTTTGTTGAAAAAATTCTGATAGTAAATAAATTAATGAGTAATTTTGTATTATATATATATATATATATTGTTTATTTAATGTTTTAAGAATTAAAAATATAAATATTTTACTAAAATATACATTCTCTCTCTTGACTTGATGTATCTCTAAAAGAACTAAATTCCTCCGCATTCCGAAATCTATCTCTCAATGCCGATTCAACTAAAATTAATTCGAGGTTTAAGTTTTAATTAAGTATTGATTTGAGGTAGGATTATACATTTATTCTTCATTGATTATCTTGGATTGCTTAATGGAAGAGTAAGCATTTTTATTCTATTTTTTTGTTTCCTAATTTTTTCTTTAATCACCATGGTATGCTTGGATTTCGTATGTAAACTTATTCGTATACATGCTTCCTGTATTTGTGATATAATGCATTGTCATTGTGTGGTTTTTGATGGTGACCGTATACAAAAACAATATATATATATATAGTATATATACTTAGGTTTGCCGACTTGATATCTACAAAAATAGTATACATCAATATGCATGTGTATTTTATAGATAACTAGTATACATACTTAGGTATGCCGACTTAATATCTACAAAAATAGTATACATCAATATGCATGTGTATCTTATACATAACTAGTATACATACTTAGGTATGCAGACTTGATATCTACAAAAAATAATCAAAAATTAGTAATGATTGAATTCAAATATAAAATAAAACAAAATAAATTAAAATAAAATAAATAAAATAATAGTTTAGCATGTCAAATTAAATTAAACTGATTATACTCGATTGAACCAGTTTGAACTATTCTACCAACTTCTAGAAAACTCAATAATATTCACACATGTAATTAAAAATAATTGAACAAAAGTTTCTCAATTTACTTTGAAATGTTCTCATGATATGTGGTGTTGTGTGCTAGGAACCCTAAATCACATTTATTTATAGGCAATATTCCAAGTATTTAAATTTTTGATGCAACATTTAGTAAGCCAACACATAGCTTTCACATGTCGAGTCAATCCTTGGCAGTTATCCACATCATTATATAACAAACACACTTTCAAGCACTTGGCATTAAATCACGAGAACACATAGTAAGCACATAATCAATACTTATCACTTATGTAAGCCAAGACATGGAAATCATACATGCTAAAACATGATATTCATGCAAGTAAGCATGTTATAAGCTTGTAAGTCAACATATGATATAAAAATAATTATTCTTATTAATTTTTTCATAGACATTATTGTCATTTTCTTACATGATTAATTTATATTCTTATGGTTACACTTATCTTTTACAAAGATTATCATGGTGTATGCATTAAAGGCTCATGTTATAGTGCAGATGAGATTGATTATTATGGTCAACTCAAAGAAGTTATTGAGATGGAGTATTTTGGACTCAAAAATAACAGGATTGCATTATTTAAATGCGAGTGGTTTGATCCTACACAAAATGTGGGCTTAAAGATTCATTCGGATTATAAGCTAGTGGATGTTAACCATAAACACAAATATAATCGATAAGAGCCATTTATTATGGCAGTTCAAGCTACTCATGTATATTATTGTACATATCCGAGTTATCTCGTGATAAGAAAGATTGGTGGGTGATTAGCAAAATCAAAGCTCGATCAAAATTTGAGTTACCAACATCGCAACAAAGAAGTGCATACTTAGAAATTGCACTGACATTCCAAGAAGATGACATAAATAATTTTGGGCCTGTGAATGTCGATGAAGATCCAAAAAAATTATGTGATTCAAATGGTGGCACAATAGAAATTGAAGATGATCAATTTCTATCTAAAGATGAGTTTGAACTTCTATCGAAATCAGACAAAATATCAGAAGATCCACTAGAGGATGATAGTGATGCTGATAATTAAATTAGTTTTAATTTTATTATAAATTTAAACTATCAAAGACTTTTTATATTTTATTGAAATCTATCGGTGTGTTTTATTCGAAAATGCATGCTTGTTCATCATATCGCTATTTTTTGTTCTATGTTTTATTTTGTATTGTAGATGGTGCCTAAAGGACGTGGCCGTGGTGTAGGTGGGCGTGGACACAGAAATGAACCAAATTCATCTAGTATGTTACATCATGTTGCAGAATCAGTACCATCTCATAGCCACCATATCCAGACTTCAACATCACAATCACCATCTCTATTTCTATCACCATCACTATCATTGAGACCTCTACTATTATCTTTATCAGATGTAAGCCCACCATCCATTGTGCTTCCTGCACAAACTTTTGATCCATCTCTATCTTCTACACCACATTTTACACCGATTATTCCTTCATTTACAATACCAACAATCATCATAAATGTTGTGCCTTCCTCTGTAATCAGGGTAAACCTAGAAATTGAGATTGTGGATGAGAGATAAAAGAAATAAGTAAAAATGACTTGAAAAAAAAATTTTGATATTACTGTCAGTGGTTTTTTTATATTGTTATCATTTGCTTGTTTTCAATGTTATTTATTTATTTGTACAATTTTATTACATCTCATAAGTGTTCGACTATAATTACAAAGACTTTCAAGAAAATGGTTGATTCTAAAGCTTTCTCCTGGAAGAAAGTTTCTGAATCGAAAAAATAGTCATATTTTAATGACTTTTAGGTAAAAATAACTAAACAAAAGAATTGAAAAATAATTATCTAATTACTTAACTTTTTTGTTGGTTATTATTCAAATAGTAAATAATTATATTTTTGTTGTTAATATAAATTCTTTTGTCATATTTCTATTTATTGAATCAGTGCACATGGGCACCCAAATTTGATGGAAAGATAAAGTCATTATGGAAGATCAAATCTGTTCAATGGCATTCTGATTTTGTCCATGAATTAAATAAAATGAATGAAATGCCTGATTTTATATCCGAGGAAGACTGGCCCGAGTGGCTTAATTATTGGGAGGATCAAGAGATGAAGAAAAAATCAGATATTGCTAGCAAAAATTGAAGAAGTGAGGTAGCTAGACTAGGTATAGGAATCTGTCGACACATTTGAGGTTCAAAGTTGAGCATTGAGCACTCTCGAGATTTGGTACAAATTTAAAATTCTAAACATTTCTATATTTTGTGTTTGTCCTAATAGTCCAATAAATAAAATCTTTACATGGTTTTATTAATTTTTTTACATTTTTTTATCATTTGTTTTTTTGACTTAATAAAAACATATTCTAGGCTGGAGAATTGGGTCAAGATCTAAATTTTTATGAGATTTTCAGGAAGATGCATGTGAAGAAAGTGGATGGTCAGTATGTCGACAACAAGTCTTAGATGATTGCTGTAAGAAATTGTTATATTAATTAGATTTTATAAAACTACAGTACATTATGAAAATTATTTTGAATGCAAAATATTTATTTTATTTTTGGTAAATCTAGAATAGTTTTTTTCTATTTTATCTCAGAACCTAAAAGAGGAATGTGTAACAGCTGATAATCAACAAGTTGAGGGTTCTATGGACCTTCAACCAATTGACTATGATTCTATTTATTTGGAGATAATAGGAGGTCGAAAAAAGTAGCAAATGTACGGAATCGGCTCTAAGGAAGTGGCATTTTGTTGTAGCAGTCATACTTCTAATTCATCTGTCATAGAAATGGTGGATGAGGCAGTCGAACAACAAGCATTGGAAACAAATGAATATATTGTAGATATGGTGACCGAAATGAAAAAGAAGGATGAGCAGATAACTAATTTGATGGAAGAATTGCAAGAAATTAAAGAAATTAAAAATGTAATGCAACAGCAGATGTCCTATTTGGAGTCACTGTTAGTGGCATTGGTGCAACAGATAATATTCCGAGATCCAGCTGTGAATCCTCACAGGAGAGGCTAGCATCCCATACAAATTATAAGGATGATTGAGCATGAGAATTATTTCTAAACTGTTATTTATTTTTGTCTGTGTAGCAAATAATTATGATATTTTTTTGCAAGTTTCAATTCTTTTTATTCTGGTTATGTTCAATACTTTTTTGATTAACCAAATTATGAATCTTTACAGAACACATTATGTGAAACAAAAGAAAAAAATCTTGATTCAAAGCATCCAATATTACCACGTTCCTTCCAATGCATGGGTCCCATATTATCTATTTCAGCTTTATCAAAAAAAGGTCTAACTTATATAATCTTTATTATTCTAAAAACATTTTATTTTTGCACTATCTTTATCTCTAAACATAATTGATGGACATCTTTTGGATTTTTGGTGAAGTTGTATGACAATTAACTTTAATTTGTGTTTGTTCATGTCTATAATATTTGTTTTTATTTATCTGTGAATATGTTTTTGTGTCTCTAGATTTTTTTGGTAGAGTTTTAACCTATTATAGGTATGTAAAAGCCTATTTTCAGCAGTGGCACCGATGGCAGTGACAACATTGACTATGGTAGAAGTGGCAGCGGCGGCGGCGGAAGCGGTAGTGGCGGCAGCAGTGGCAGCAGCATCTTCGGCGATAGGGGCTGCAGCAGCGGCATCACCCGCAACACTGGCAGCAGCGGCATCACCGGCAACACCGACAGTAGTGGCAGAGTCAACATCAGCGGCAGCAGTGGCAGTAATGGAAGCAATGGTGGGAGTGGCGGCGGCGGTGGCCGAGGCAGAGGTGGCAGTGGCGGCGGTGGCTGTAGTGGCAGCGCGGGCGGCAGCGACGGTAGCAGCTGCGGCAGCAGCAGCAGCTGTGGCAGATGTGGCATCAGTGGTAGCAGCGACATAAGCGATAGTTGAGCAATAGTGGTAGCAGCGACAGCACCGGCATCAACGGCAACCACGGCAATGACGGTGGCGGCGTGGTGGCAGCAACAACACTGGCAGCATCGACAGTGGCAGTGGCATCAGCAATGGCAGTGGTAGAGGTAGAGGCAGCGACAACGACTACGACAGCGACAATAGCTGCAAGATTGGCAGTGGTAGAGGGAGCAGTAGTAATGACAACAAATGTGGTATATACGTACGTATATAGTCACTATATACGTACATAGAATACTACAATATTTTATGTACATATATACTGAGTATATAATTGTACTCAGTATATATGTACTCAAAATACTATAGTTTATATGTACATATACTACAGTAATATATGTACGAGTGAAATGTTAGTATATATGTACATATTTATTGCAGTAATATATATTTATCAAAATATAGTTTTTTTTATTTAATTTGATTTGATTTGGTAGTTTAAATTTCGTACATATATGGTACCACATTGTTTCCCATTCGAAGATTGTATAAGTGAAGACATATTTCAACAAACATGATACACCATGACTCGGACAGCATTTTCGTAGCAGAAAACTGGTGATCGGGATGAGCAAAGGGAGAGAAAGCAATGTCAATGCATTGATAGATTATATTTTATGCAGAGTCGGTAGATACATTGATTAATAAGATGTAATATAATTTTTATTATTTTTTTGTTTTAGTTATTTAAAATATTATATTAAAATAATTATTAAATGAATTTTTTTGTTTAATTTAAAATTTTCATTTATAGTTTCTATTTTTATTAAATTTAATTTAAAAATATTAAATTATTTAATTAAATTTTTGTTGAAACTCTATGAATATCAACTATATTTTTTGTTTGTTGATGTCTATAATAACTATTTTTATATATCTTTGAATATATTTGTCTTTCTCCAAATTATTTGGGTAGAGTTTTAGCCTATTATAGGTAAGTAAAAGCCTATTATCAGTAGTGGTAGTCATGGTAGTGGCGGCATCAGTGACAGTGACGGTAATGGCGGCAGTGGTGCTAGAAACGACAACGGCGGGAGCGGCAGCAGTAGTGGTAGCGTCGGCAGCGGTGGAAACAGCTGTAGTGAGAGCGGTGACAAATGCGGCAGCATTGACACCAAGTACAGCGGAGGCAGCGGAGGAAGCGGCGGCATCAGTGGTAGCGGCGGTGGCGGTGGCAACACTGGTAGCAATGGCAGTGGTGGCGGCGGAGGTAGCAGTGGTAGTAGTGGCAGTGGAGGCAGCAATGGCAGCAGTGGCAGTGGTAGCGGTGATAGTGGGGGCAGCAACGGTAGCACCAGTGGTAGTGGCAGCGGTAGTAGCGGCAGGGGCGGCAGTGAGAGGTAAGGCAAGGGCGGCAGTGGCAGTGGGAGTAGTAGGTAGGACAACAAATGCGGAATATACGTATGTATATAGTCAGTATATACGTACCTATAATTCTATAGTATTTTATGTACATATATACTGAGTATATCTGTACTCGGTTTATATGTACACATAATACTATAATTTATATGTACAAATACTATAGTAATATATGTATGAGTGAAATGCTAGTATATATGTACATTTTTCCGCAGTAATATATATTTATCAAAACATAGTTTTTTTTTATTTATTTTGATTTGATTTAGTTGTTTAAATTTCTTAAAGATGTGATACCACATGGTTTCCCATATGAAGCTTATATAAGTGAATGGATTTTTTAACAGACATGAAGCACCATGACTTGGATAATTTTTTTACAATGGAAAGTTGGTGATCGGAGGAGCAGAGTGGGAAAAAGCAATGACAATGCATTGATAAATTATACTTTATGCACAGTCGGTAGATACATTGATTACTAAGATCTAATATAATTTTTGTTATTTTTTAGTTATTTAAAATATTGTATTAGAATAAGATATTCAATGAATTTTTTTTGTTTAATTTAAACTTTTTATTTATAGTTTCTATTTTTTATTAAATTAAATATAAAAATATTAAATTAATTAATTAAATTATAGTTTAAGCTGTATGACAATCAACTTTAATTTGTGTTTGTTCATGTATATAATAACTATTTTTATATATCTGTGAAAATATTTGTGTTTACAAATTTTTGGGTAGAGTTTTAGCCTATTATAAGTATGTAAAAGCCTATTATCAGTAGTAGTAGCAGCGACAGCATCGGCAGTGACGACAGCGGCGTTAGTCGAAGTGGCAGTGGCTCTAGTGGTGGCGGCGGCGGCAGCGGGGGCTGTAGTGGCGGTAGTAATGGCGGGAGCGGTAGCAGCATGAGCGATGGCATCAGAGGCAGCGACACCGGCAGATGCGGAAGAAGTGTAGGCACTGGCAATATCAGCTGCTATGCCGGAAGCTGCGGTAGTAGCAGCTGCTGCACCGGAAGCAGCGGCAGCACCGGAAGCAGCGGCAGCACCGGAAGCAGCAGCACCACCGAAAGCAGTGGCAGTGATAGTAGCTGCGGTGGCGGTAGCTGCGGCGGCAGTGATAGCTGCGGCATTCAGCGGCATGACTGGTAGCAGGGGCAACGGCCAGCGGTAGCAGCCACGGTAGTAAAGATAGCTGCGGCGGCCACAACTGTGGCGACATCAGCAATGGTATTGGCAGTGACAGTGGCAACGGCAACAATGGCAAGAGTGGCAGCGGGAGTAGCAGCAATAGTACCAAATGAGGTATATACGTACGAAGAAAGTCAAAATATACGTACATATAATACTACAGTATTTTATATACATATATACTGAGTGTATTTGTACTCAGTTTATATGTACACATAATATTGCTATTTTTATATACATATACTGCAGTAATATATGTACGAGTGAAATGCTAGTATATATTTACATATATAATACAATATTATATATGTATCAAACCATAACTTTTTTTAAAATTTGACCGTGTGGTTTAAATTTCTTACAGATATGATACCACATTGTTCCACATACAAAGCTTTTATAAGTGATGGGATTTTTCACTAGACATTACGTGCCGTGACTCGGACAACTTTGTCACAGTAGAAAAATGATGATCGGAGGAGCAGAGGGAGAAAAAGCAACATCAATGAATAGATATATTATACTTTATGCACTGTCAGTAGATACATTGATGAATAAGAAGAAATAAGGTTTTATTATTTTTTTTGTTTCAATTGTATAAGATATTAAATTAGAATAAGATATTAAATGATTTTATTTTTTGTTTATTATAAATTATTTATAGTTTCAATTTTTATTCAATTTGATATTACAATATTAAATTATTTTATTAAAAAATTTTAAAATAATTTAAATTATGAAATTAATTTTGAAATTAAAATATCTAGGAAAAAATCCCTTGCTAAATTAGCTAGAAAAATATTAAAATTAGCGATGGTTTTTTGATCGCTAATTTTATTTAGCTAAGGATTATATCAATCACTAAAATTTATTGACAACACTTTAGAAGATTCATCCTTGAAATGAGTCATTCACGTCCAATGATATAAAATCAATTTAGAAGATGATCGAGTGAACTATGTTGATAAGAGATGAGTCATTAATAAGTTTGTGTTATTTTAAAGATTCACCAATGTTATTATTTTAAGGTGGAATTATATTTTGGGGTATCCCCTGAAATATTTAAAAAATTTAAATTGATCTTTTAATATTTAAAAAAAAGACACCAAACATAAAAAAATAAAAAATCTATACACTTGAATTCATAGTCATAAACTACCTTCACCCCTCTCCACTACCCCTCGCCCTTGCCCCTCTTCCTAGCCCTCACTCATCTCCAAGAGCTCCACGACGGAGCTCAACAGAGCTCCGCCGTGGATCTCGGTGGAGTTCGTAGAGAGGGGCAAGGAGAGAAGGGTGAGGGAAGAAGGGCGAGGGGCGAGGAGAGAGAGGTGAGGGAAGAGGGGTGATGGGTGAGGGGCAAGGGGTGATAGGTGAGGGGCAATAGTGAGGACGAGGAGCAAATGGTAATAGGTGAGTGGCAAGTGAAAGGACAAGGACGAGGGCCAGGGGAGTGAATGAGGGTGAGGGGCATGAGAGAGGGGTGAAGGTAGTTTAGGATTTATGAATTTGAGTGCAATGGTTTTGAATTTATTTATAGTTTGCTGCTTTTTTTTCAAATGTTAAAATATTAGTTTCATATTTTAAAATATTTCTGGGGGAGTACTCCAAAACATAAATTCGTCCCTAAATCAAGAATTTTATTAGCAATGGAAAATATGTCGCTAAATCAAGGATTTTATTAGCAAGGGAAAATCAGTGCTAAATCCGTCGCTAAATCAAAAATTTTATTAGCAATGGAAAATCCATCACTAAATCATGGATTTTATTAGCAAAGGAGAATTCATCGCTAAATCCATCACTAGATCGTGGATTTTATTAGCAAGGGAAAATCCGTCACTAAATCATAGATTTTATTAGTAAGGTAAAAATTGTCACTAAATCCATCGCTAAATCATTGATTTTATTAGCAAGAAAAAATCTGTCGCTAAATCTATCGATAAATCATAGATTTTATTAGCAAGGAAATATTCGTCGATAAAACCGTCGCTAAATCATGGATTTTATTAGCAAGGGAATATCTGTGTGATATCCATTGCTAAATCAGGATTTTATTAGCAAGGGAAATTCCGTCGCTAAATCAAGGATTTTATTAGCAAGAGATATTTCATCACTAAATTTGTCACTAAATCAAGGATTTTATTTGCAAGGGATATCCCGTTTCATCACAAAAATCACTGCTTTTCTTGAGTAGAATTTACAAAAATTTTTCGTCGCTAATTCATCGCTAAATCCATCGCTATATCCTCCACTTTTCTTCAGCAAAATTTTCAAATAAATTTTCCTCACTAATCCATCATTAATCCATTGTTTTTTTTCATAAAAAAAGCATCAATCCATTGCTATTCCCTACCTAATCCCTTGCAAATTAGTTAGGGTTTGATCCCTAACAAAAATTCTCTAGCTAAATTGATATTTTCTTGTAGTGTTATAGACTGATTGATTGATTGACAGATAGATAGATTCATAGATAGATATACATATAGATAGATAGATACAAAGATATATAGGTAAATAGATAGATAGATACATAGATAAACACATTGACAGAAAGATAGATAGCCAAGAAGATTGACCGATAGATATACAGACAGACAAATTGATAGGCAGACAAATTTAGAGAAAAAAAGATAGATAGATAGAGAGATAGATAGATATATAGATAGATAGATTAATAGATTGATAGACAAATTGATTGATTGATTGATAGACAAATTGTTTGATAGATTGATAAACAGTTTGATAGACTTATAGATAGATAGATTTATAGAATGAAAGATAGATTGATTAATTAATAGATAGACAGATAGATATAAAGAAAGATAGATTGATTGATTAACATAGAGATACACAAATAGATAGATAGAAAGATAAATAGATCAATAGAT
>JAREIK010000616.1:416598-425736 GCA_029783825.1 Sapria himalayana
AATAGATAAATAGATATATATAGATATATAGATAGATAGATACATAGATAGATATATAGACATATAGATTGATAGATAGACAAATATATATATATATATATATATATATAAATAGATAGAAAGTTTGATAAATATAGATAGATCAATAGACACATAGATATATAGATAGATTAATATATAAATAGATTGATAGATAGACAAATAGATACATAGATAGATAGACAAACATAAAGACACATATATAGATAGATAAAAGATAAATAAATAGATAGATAAATAGATAGTAAGATACATAGATAGATAGACCAATAGAGATATAGAAATACTAACACATAGATAGACACAAAGAAAGATAGATAAATAGGCATACACATAGATAGATGGGTATACAAAATGATAAATATATAGAATGATACATAAAGAGATATATAGATAGAATGATACATAAAGAGAGATAGATAGACAAATTGATAGATTGATTGATAAAATGATAGATAAATAGATAGAAAGTTTAATTGATTGATAGATATATTGATAGACAAATTGATAGACAGAATGATAGATAAATTGATAAATAATTGATAGATAGAATGATATATAGATAGATTGGCCGATAAATAGATATATAGATATATAGAAAGATATATAGATAGATAAACAGATAGATAGATAGACAAATAAATAGATAGACAAATAGATAGATAGATCGATAGTAGACTAATAGATAGAAAGTCCAATAGATAGATAAATAGATATATAAATAAACAAATAAATAGATAGATAGATAAAAATATAGATAGATAGATAGAGTGAAAGATCGATAGAAGGATTAAGAAATAAATAGAAATATAGATAGATAGTTAGTTAGAGAAATAGATATACAATAAATCAACAGAGATATAGACAGATAGATAGATAGTCAGATAGTTGGACAGATAGATAGATATATAGATAGACAGATAGATATATAGATAGATAGATAGATAGACTGATAGATCGATAAAAAGATTGACAAATAGAAATAAAGATATATAGACATATATATAGACAGATAGATAGACACATAGATATAGAGATAGATTGATAGATAGATAGATATAGAGATAGATAGACAGATAGAAAAATTACAAGGCAGATTGATTGATAGATTGATAGAAAGATAGATTGATTGATTTATAGATAGGAAAATAGATAGATAAAGTGAAATACAAATACATTGATAGTTTAATAGATAGATAGATTGATTGATATATAGATAGATAGACAAATAGATAGACAAATTGATAAATTTATAGATAGATAAAAAGATATATTGACATATTATTAGATTTATAAATATTAGTAGATACATAGAGAGATGGATAGACATATAGATAGACAAATAGATAGACAGATAGACAAATAGATATAAAGATAGGTTGACAAATAGATAGATAGATAAATAAATAGAATGATAGATAGAAAAAAATAAATATAGATAAATAGTAGAAAGATAGACAAGTAGATACACGAATAGATAGACACATATATAGATATATATATATATATAGTTCGACACATATAATGATAGAAAGAAAGATAGAATGATGGATAAAAAGATATATAGACTGATATAAATATTAATAGATATATAAATAGATAAATAGATAGATAAACAAGTATATTGACAGAAACATAGACAAATAGAACATATATATATATATATATATAGACAAATAGATACACAGACAGATTGATAAAGATGTAGACAAATAGAGACAAAAATATAGATGGATTGACAGACATACAAACAGAAAGAAAGATAGACAGACAGACAAACAGATAGATAGATATGCAAGAATTCAAGTAGTGAGGTCAGAAGACAAATAGGCAGATAGATAAATAAATAAATAGACAGATATACAGTTTGATAAATTTCCAACATATACACAAATAGACAAATAGACAGACAGACAGATAGAAATATAAAATAATAGTTAGATTGAAAGAAAAATAGATAAATATATTGATGAACTAATAGAAAGATACATAAATAAATAGACATATAGATAAATATGTTGTTAGATAAATAGATATAAAGATAGATAGACACACTGACCGACAGATAGATAGATAGATAATTAGATATATAGACATATTACGAACACAAATGTTTTTTCGCCCAAATTAACAAACCCTAATTATACTGAGCTCCGCTCTCCTCCACCGGACCTCCCCACTGCACCTAATATCATGTTTCTCTTCCTTTCCAAAATTATGTAAGTATGACTTAGAAAATATAATGGTTGTCGATTCAGTAGCTGACGATGACCACTTACAGTGTGAAGCATGCTAAACTGTAGTGAGAAGGTGCTAAGGAGAAATGTTTTTTCATATAGTATTAGAGATGAACATGCAGTTGCACCCTCGTTTATTTGGTAGAAATCCATGTGAAAATCTTGTGTCTAAACTGATGAAAGATGTTAAGGGCACTTGCATTGGGAGACATGGGTTTGTTGTGGCGATAATAGGCATAGAGAGCATTGAGAAAGGGTTAATAAGAGAAGGAACATGATTCGTAATGTTTTCTATAAAATACTAGTGTGTTGTGTTCAGGCCATTTAAAGGGGAGATCTTGGAAACAGTTGTCACCATGGTGAACAAGATAAGTTTTTTTTCCGAGGCTAGCCCTGTTCAAAATTTTTTTTCTAACCATATGATACCAGATAACATGAAATTTCAGTCCAAAGATGCCCCAAATTTTACAACTTCGGATGGATCTATTAAGATTCTAAAGGATAGTGAAGTGTGCTTGAAGATAATTGGGACCGGAGTTGATGCCACTGAAATTTTCTGCATCGGAACCATAAAGAATGATATTTTGGGAGTGATTAGTGATCCTCTCACGGTGTAACTTAAGCTTTTGTTTTTTGCCCTACCTTCCCCCTTCAATTCATATATTTTGAATGTTGTTTTATTAATGAAATTCACAAAAGTTAATATATGGCTTATGTTAGATATATAGACCGATTGAAAGATAGACATATAGAATGATTGGTCAATAGATTCATATACAGATTGATAAACAAATTGATAGGCAAATTTATAGACAAATAGATAAATAGATAGACAAATAGATAGATTAATTGAAAGAAAAATAGATTGATATATAGATAGATATATAAGAAAATAGATAAACAAATAGATCATCAGATTATTAGGCATATAGATAAAGATATTATTAGATAGATTGATTGATAAATGGATAGACAAATAGATAGATATAGATAGATAGATAGATTGATTGATAGACTAAAATATAAACAAATAGATAGATAGATATAAAAGACTAATAAATATATAGATAGATATAGAGACATTGATAGAAAGAATGATAGACATATCAAAAATATAAATTGATATAAAGATAGATAGATAGATTAATTGACTGATAGATAGATAGATAGATTATTAGATTGATAGAAAGATAGATATATTAATAGATAGATAGATAGATAGACAAAAAGTCAAATAGATAGATAGAAAGATAGATAGTTAGAGAGACAAATATATATACACTGATAGAAAGATAGAAATATAGTCAGATATATATATATATAGATATATAAATATAAATAAATAAATAAATAAATAAATAAATAAATAAATAAATATATATATATATATATAGACAGATAGATAGATAGGTATGTAGATAGATAGGTATAAAGACATACATATAGATAGAAAGATAGATAGTTCAATAGATAGTTAGATACATCGATAGATATATAGATAGAGAGATAAAATATCATATAAATAGACTGATAGATATACATATTTATAGACAAATAATAGAATAGATTGATAAGAAAATATATAGATAGAAAGATATACATAAAGATATATCGATAGATAGACAGATAGATAGATAGATTGTAAGATAGATTGGTATATATACAAATAAATAAACAGATAAATAGATTGATAGGCATATACATAGATAAATAGATAGATAGACTAACTGATTAACAGGTAGAATGTTTGACAGAAAAATAAATAAATATATAGATAGATAGACAAATAGATAGACTAATATATAGAAAGATAGATAGATAGGTAGTTAGACATAGATATTGATAGATTTATTATTAGATAGAAAAATAAATAAACAAGTTGATATATAGATAGATAGACTAACTAATTAACAAGTAGAATATTTGACAGAAAAATAGATAGATAGATAGATATATAGATAGACAAATAGATAGACTAATATATAAAAAGATAGATAGTTAGTTAGTTAGACATAAAGATAGATTTATTATTAGATAGATAGGCAAATAAATAAACAAGTTGATAGATAGACAAATAGACAGATAGATAGACAGACTGTGAGATAAAAAGGTAGATAGATAGACAAATCGATAGATAGACTGATTAAAAAATAGATAGATATATAGATAGATAGATAGATAGAATGATAGACATTTAGTCAAATAGATAGATAGATAATCAAATAGAGAAATATACAGATCGACAAATATTCAAATAGTTACATAGATGGATAGATTGATAGTCACATATATAGATAGATAGATAGATAGAAAAATTGATACATAGATAGATACATAGATAGATAGACAAATACATAGATACATAGACAAATACATAGATAGATATATAGATAGATCGATACACATGTGATTAGATAGATAGATAAATAGATAGATTGACATATAGAATAAAAGATACATTGATTTATACACATATAGATACATAGATAGAAAGATAGCTAGAAAGATATATAAATAGACATAAAGATAAATAGACAAATAGATAGATATATAGATAGACATATAGATAGATAAATACATAGACAGAATGATAGATAGATAGATTTATAAATAGTCAGATTAACTGATTGACAAAGTGAATGATACACAAATTGATAGATAAATAAATAGATAAATAGGTAGTAGATAGATAGATGGATAGATAGATCGATGGTTAGATATAAAGTTGGATAGATGGAAATATGGATATATGGATATTTGGATAGATGGATAGATATGTATATGATAGATGGAAAGATGGATAGATTGGTAGATGGATAGATAGAAAAATAGATAATTGGATGGATACAATGATAGAAGGATAGATAGATGAATAGAAAGAAAGATAGATAGATAGGTATATAGATAGATAAATAGATAGTTATATAGATATAAAGATAGACAGGCAAAATGAATTTTTGATTGATTGATTGTTTGAATGATTGATAGGGATACATAAAGAATGATAGCTAAATAGATAAATATATAGATAGATATACATATACCTAAATAGATAGACAGATAAAAAAATGGGCTGATATTTAATTAGATATATTGATAGTTAGTTAGATAGATAGATAATAACATAGATAAATAGATAAATAGATAGATACCAACTAGATAGAAAGACATATAGATAGATAGACATACACACACATAGATAGAAAAAAGATTGATTGATTGATAGAATGAAAGATATATAGATAGAAAGATAGTTAAATAGAATGATAAATAGATATATAGAGTGATAGATATATAGATATCTAGATAGATATATAGATATATAGATAGATATATATAAATAAATAAATAAAGAAAAATATATATATATATATATATATATATATATGCAAATAGATAGACAGCCATATATGTAGATAGAAATATAGATAGATAGACTCATAGACAAACAGATTGATTGATATATTGAAAGATAGAAATATAAATATATTGATTGATTCATAGAAGATAGATCAATTGATAGATAGATACAGAGATTGATAGATAGATTGATATATAGATAGATAGATGTATATATAGAAATACACATAGATAAATAGATAGATAAATAAAAAGTTAGATAGATTGATAGATAAATTAATAAATAAATAAATATATATATGTAGATAGATAGATAGATAGATATATATATATATATATAGAAAGATAAATAGATAGATATATATATATATATATATATTGATAGATACATAGATAGATACATAAAGAGATAGAGAGATAGTTAGATATACAAATAGACATATAGATTGATGAATGGAAAAATAATTAGATAGATAGATTTATAAATATATATATATATATATATATATATATATCTTTATATAGATAAATAGATCGACATATAGATAGATATATAGATAGATAGATAGACAGACAGTTAGATAGATTGATTGATAGATAAATACAATATATACATAGACATATAGATAAATACATAGATAAACAAACAAACAGAAAGATAGATCGATAGATATATAGATAGATAGGTAGGTAAATAGAAAGTTACATAGATAGAGATAGAATTTGATATTAATAAAGATATTTAGAAAGATAGATAAACAATTAGATAGATAGACATATCAACACATTGATATATAGACAAATAGATAGATAGATAGATAGATAGATAGATAAGTTTGTTTGAGAGATAGAGATATAGATAAAGAGTTAGATAGATAGTTACACAGATAGATTTATAGACATATAACCAAAATGACACATAGATAGATAGATAGTTAGATAGATATATATATATATATATATATATAGTTAGACTAATAGATAGATAGATAAAAAGTCATATAGTTACATTGACAGATTGAAAATAGATAGATAAAACTTAGTCAGATAGACAGATACACAAATAGTTAGATAGATATATAGATATATAGATAGATAGATAATCATATAAATAGATGGATATATAAACAAATTAAAAGAAATAAAGATTGATAGATATATAGATAGATATATAGATAGTTAGATATATAAATATAATTATAATTAGATATTTAGAGAGATATATAGATATATTGTTAGATATATAAAATATATAGACAGGTTGGTAGCTAGATAAATTGATAGATATATAAATAGATAGATATTGATATATATATATATATATATATATATATATATTGATAGACATACAAATAGATAGATAGATAGGTAAAATTATAGACTAACATATAGATAGATAGAAAGATAGGTTGATACATAGATAAACAAATAGATAGATAGAGAGACAGATAGATAGGTATATAGACATATAGATAGATATAAATATGCATAATTTGATAGAGAGAAAGATAGATAGATAATTAGGTAGATAGATTAATAAATAGAATGATATATATATATATAAATAGATAGATAAATAGCTAGAGAGATATATAGATAGATATACAACAAGATAGATAGACATATAGATAGATAAATAGATAAATAGATAAATAGACAGATTGATAAAATAGAAAGTTAGATAGAAATATAGATAGAAAGATAGATAGATAGATAGATAGATATATATATATATAGAAAGAAAAACGAACTAATATATAGATAGATAGATAGACCAACATACCCATAGATAGATTGAAAAATAGATATATAGATATAAAGATATATAGATAGATAGATGATTGAAAATAGGTAGGTAGATAGATAGTTAGATACATAGAAAGATAGATAATTAAATAGATAGATAGATAAATTGATTGATTGTTTGTTTGTTTGATAGATAGATAGATATTTAGATAAAAAGTCAGACAAACAGAAATATAGATAGATAGATAGATAAACAAACATGTAGATAGATAGACAGACAAACAAACAAACAAATAGATAGATTAATATATATACAGATAGACATATTGACATAAAGATATAGAGACATATTGACAATGAGACATATAGATGATAGACACATAGATAAATATATAGACATATAGATATATATAATGATATACAAATAGACAAATAGATAGATAGAAGGTTATACAAATAGATAGATAAAAAGATAGATAGGTAGATAGATAGTCTAATAGAGAGATATAATGATATACAGATAGATAGATAGATAGACAGATAGATAGCTAGATAGATAGAGCTATAAATAGATAGACAGATAGCAAGATAGATCGATAGACATTTAGGCAAATAAATTGATAGACAAATATAAAGATAGACAACAAGATAAATAGTCAGATATACAAATAGATATATAGATAGATATAAATAGTGGCAGATAGAAGGATAGACGTATAGATTGATAGATAGACAAATAGACAAATAGACAGATAGATATATATATAGATAGATAAATAGATAGACAAATAGCACTACTAAAAATTACCATATTACTAACCAAATATTTGGTCAGTAATTAGTTGTTTTTTGGTCGGTAAACCAATTAGTGACCATTTATCAACCAAAAAAATTAGTCGCAATTTTGCTCGTTGCTAAATATTTTACCTATGAAAAAAATAGTTAGTTGGTAAATTATCGACCATTTACTGATCCTTTGCTGATGATGATTTACTGACTAAATTCTGACAATTTACCGACCGAATAAATAATGTCAGTACATTATCTCATATTGGTATGTAATTAACGATCATTTACAGGCCAATCGCCGACAAATAATTACCATCTAAATTCTGACCATTTTCCAACCAAAAGAATTAAGTCGGTAAATGATCTTTAAATGATTGGTAATTACTGACCATTTATAGACCATTTACCGACACATAAATTCCAACTAAATTTCAACCACTTTCCAACCGAAATAATTAGGTCGGTATATGGTCACAAAATGGTCGGTAAAGCCTAAAATTTGTGACAAAAAACTGACGAAAATTTTTTAAAATCATTGTTTCGTAATTGATCTTCAAAGATATTACCGACAATTTGGAGAACTTTTATCGGCCATCGATAATAAAAAATTTTGGTTGGTTTGATCACAATTTGGTCGGAAATTACCGAACAATTTTTTTTAGCAGTAATTCTTTAGTTTCCGCAGAAACTAAAAAAAACAGAAAAAAACAACAATTTTTCTTCTAGTTTTGATTCAGTTCTTGCAGAAACATTTAAATATAAAAAAACAAATTAAAATCCAAATAACTCAAGAAAATAACTATATATACTGCATTTATATATTAAAAACATCAAGATAAAATAAAAAATTAAAATCCAAAATCAAAGTATAAGGAATTGAAAAAAAATGTGTGTAATGCACTCAATCATCGAACCTAGTTTCATAATCATTATGATGTGACATTTCTTGTCCTCATGGTGAGATGTC
>JAREIK010000616.1:430236-508362 GCA_029783825.1 Sapria himalayana
AAAGATTGATAGTGATATAAATGATAGATTGATAGATACATAGAGATAGAAGAAAGGTTGAAAGATAGATATATAGAAATACAAAAAGATAGATAGATAGTTAGATATAAAGATAGATAGAAATATATATAGATAAATAGAGAGATAATAGATATAGAAAATAGATAGATAGCTAGATACATAGATTTAAAGACAGATACATAGATATATAGATAGAAAGGTAAATAAATAGATATAAGATAGTAGATAGATAGATAGAAGGGTAAAGAAAGATTGTTAGACAAAAAGATAATAGATAATAGATAGAAAGATAGATACATAAATAGATAGAAAGATAGAATGATAGATATATTGATAGATAGATTGATTTATAGATGACATATTAGTTGATAGAAAGATTGAATATAGCTTGATAGACAAATTGATTGAAAGATTTATATACAAATTAATAGACAGACAGACAGATAGAAAGATAGATATACAGATTGATAGAAAAATTGATAGAAAGATAGATATACAGATTAATAGAAAAATTGATAGAAAGCTAGATAGTTGATAGATAAACCAATAGATTGACAAAACATAGACAAGTAGATCGACATATAGATAGATAAATAGATCGGTAGGTAGAATTATAAACAAATAGATAGACATAGATAAAGAGATTGCTAGTTTCTCTCTATCTATTTGTCTATTTTCTATCTATATGTCATCTAAATGTCTATCTATCTATAGGTCAATCTAAATGTCTATCTATCTATATTAATTAAATTATATATTTATTTGTCTATCTTTATTTGTATTTCCTGTCTATCCTTATATATGTCTCTCTCTATCTATCTATATATCTATCTATGCTGTCTATTAGCTTATCTAAATGTATATTAAATGTATATCTATCTTTCTATCAATCTGAATATCTATATGTCTAATCTATTTTCTACACAATCTATCTATCTATATTTCTATCTATATATCTATCTATCTTTATGTCTATATATCTATCTATATTTCTAACTATCTATCTATATATCTATTATTTATTTATATCTCTTTCTATTTAACTCTCTATATATTAATCTATTTATCTGTCAGCATATCTATCTATCTATATATCTATCGATATATTTTATTATATCTATATATATATCTATCTATCTATATATTTATCTATTTGTCTATCTATACTATATATCTAACTATCTATCGATCTATCTTTCAATCTATATATAAATCTTTCTATATGTCTATATATTTGTCTATTTATTTGTTCTATATCTATATCTATCAATCTTTATATATATTTATCGACTCTTACCTATCTATCTGTCTAACTATGTTTTTATCTATTTTTTCTATCAATCAAATAACTATCTATCTATATGTCTATTTATCTATCTATCTTTTAGTCTATTTATTTGTCAATCGATCAATCAATCTTACTATTATTGAACTATCAATTTTTCTATCTATCTATTTTCTATCTATTTGTATATAGATTTGTCCATCTATCTATCCATTTAAATGTATATCTATATGTCAAATCATCATTCTATCTTTTTGTCTATTTATCTGTCTAATTATCTATCTTTATATCTATCTATATTATTATCTATCTATTTGTCTATCTATCTATCTATCTATATATCTATTTATCTAATTATATATATATCATTATATATATATATATATATATGTAACTTTCTGTTTATCTATATATCTATCTATTTATGTATTTATCTTTCTATCTATCTCTTTATCTATCTTGATTCTTTCTATCTATCATCCTATCTATCTATCTATCTATCTATGCGTCAATCTATATTTATGTCTATTTATTTGTCTATCTATTTGTTTATCTATTTTTTTATCTATCTATATATCTATCTATCTATCTATCTGCCTATCTATCTATCTATTTATAATTCTTTCTATTTTTCTATCTATCAATATGTCTATCTATTTGTGTATCTATCTCTCTACCTATAAGTTTATATATATTTCTATCTAACTATCTATCTTTTAATCTATCTCTTTAACTATCTATCTTTCTATCAAACTATCTGGCTATCTATCTATCTACTTGTCTAACAATCTATATGCTTATCTATCATTCTATCTTTTTATCTATTTATCTATCTATCTATCAACATATTTATCATTCTTTATGTCTATCTATTTGTCTATCTAACTATCTATCTATCTATATATCTATTTGTCTAACTATCTGTTTAACTACCTACCTATCTATCTATCTAACTATTTATGTATCTCTCTATATATCTGTCTATATATCTTTCTATCTTTCTATTTTCTATATATATATATATATATATATATATATATATATATATATATATCTACGTGTCTATCTGTATGTCTATCTATCTATCTATCTATCTTTGTATGTATCTTTTTATCTATATATTTGTCTATTTATATATATGTCTATCTATTTGTATATCTATCTTTCTATCATACTATATATATATATATATCTATCTATTA
The DNA here is from genome assembly GCA_029783825.1 of Sapria himalayana. Lineage (NCBI taxonomy): Eukaryota > Viridiplantae > Streptophyta > Magnoliopsida > Malpighiales > Rafflesiaceae > Sapria > Sapria himalayana. The sequence continues at coordinate 432,745 of JAREIK010000616.1, forward strand.
ATCTATCTATCTATATGTGTATCTATCTATCTATCTATCTATCTTTTTGTTTATATCTTTATTGATCTATCTCTATATCTAACTATTTATTTGTGTATCTATCTGTCTATCTAGTTGTCAATCTATCAATTTATCTTTTTATCTATCTATCTATCTATTAGTCTATCTTTCTGCCATTCTAACTATCTATCAATCTATCTCACTATCTATCTATCAATCTTTTGTCTATCTATCTGTCTATCTATATGTCTATTTCTATCTATCTATCTATTATCCCTCTATCTATTTATCTGCCTAATAATCTATGAATCTATCTATCTAGATATCTATCTCTCTGTCTATTTTTCTATCTTTTATCTATCTATCTACAATCTACCTATCAAACTATATATATATATATATAGTTGTTTATCAATCAATCAATCAATCTATCTAATAATTTGTCTATCATTATGTCTATAAAATGTTTATCAATCAATCAACCTATCTATCAATCAATATATCTATATGTGTATCAATCAATAAATTAATCTATCTATCTATCTATTTATCAATCAATCAATCAATCTACCTATCTATCCATCTTTCTATTTGTCAATTTGTCTGTTTATCTGTCTGTCTATTTGTCTTTCTACCTATCTATATGTTTGTGTCAATCAATCAATCTCTATATCCTTCTATGTATCAATATATCTTTGTGTCAATCAATCAATCAATCAATCTATATTTTTATCTATCTATCTATCTATATAACTATTTATTGATCTTTCTATCTATGTGTATATATGTATATATATATATATATATCTATCTTTCTATCAATCTCTCTATCAATTTGTGTATCAATCTATTAATTAATCAACCAATCAATCAATTTCTCTATTTATTTGTCTACAATTCTATCTATCAATTTGTCTATCTATTTATCTTTCTAATAATTTTTTTTTCAATATATCTATCTATCTATCTATTTGTATATCTATCTCTTTATCTTTTTGTTTATCAATTTGTCTATCTATTTTTCTATCTATCTATTTATCTTTCTGTCTATATGCCTATTTTTATATATGTTTGTCTGTCTATCTGCTTGTTTGTCTATCTATTTTGTGTTTTTATCATATCTATCTGTATATCTTTCTATCTATCTATTTATCTAACAATTTATCTTTATATCTTTTTGAAGATCTATTTGATTTCTATCTATGCATATATATATATATATATATATATATATATCTATCTTTCTTTCTATCTATTTGTCTATATATCTATTTATCTATCTGTGTTTCTAGCTATCTGTCTGTCTATCTAACTAACTAACTATCTATATGTCTATCTCTATATCAATCTAGCTATCAAACTATATATATATATATATATCTGCCTATCTATTATTTTATCTTTTTATCTATCCATCCATCTATCTACCTACCAATCTATATATCTATATGTCTATCTATTTGTCTATCTAACTATATATCTATCTTTATATCTATCGATCTAACTATATATCTTACTATTTGTCTATCGATCTATCTATCTATATATATCTTTATTTGTTTGTATATTAATCTATCTATCTCTCTATTTTTATTCTATCAATATATATATTAATATGTATATATATATGTTTATCTATGTATCTATCATTTTGTTTAACTATCTATCTATCTATTAATTTGTCTATCTATCTATCTATCTCTCTATATATCTTTCTTTCTTATCTTTCTGTTTATCTATTAATATATCTATATATCTATCTATACATAAATCGATATGTCTATCTCTCTATCTATCTATTTTTTAATATTTTTGTTTATCTATCTATCAATCAATAAATTTATATGTCTGTCTATATCTATATCAATTGTCTATATATCTGTATATCTATATATTTTTTTATTTATATATATATCTATCTGTCTATCTATTACATCTATCTATCTATATTTCTATCTATCTATCTTTCTTTCTTTATTTCTTTTGTCTAATTATCTGCATTATAATCTATAGATCTACTTGTCTAATTATCTATCTCTCATCTATTTTTCGATCTATAATTCTCTATTTAAAATCTATCAATCAATCAATCTATCTTTCTATAGTCTATCTATTAATCTTTCAATCAATATGTCTATCAATTTGTCAATCAATTTTTTTCTTAAATATGTCTATCAATCAATCAATCTATATGTCTATCTATCTTTATATCTATCTGTTAATCAATCAATCTTTGTATATGTCTATCTATCTATCTAACTATCTATCAATCTATCTATACATCTTTTTATCTGTCTAATTGTCTCTCTATTTATTTGTTGCCTACCTATCTATATGTATATCAATTTGTCACTCTATCTAACTCTTAGTTAGTTAGTTAGTTTGTTTTTCTTTTAGACTATCTATATCTAATTATATATCAACTAACTATATATATATATATATATATATATATCTATCTACCTATCTAAAAGATCTATCTATCTATTTGTCTATCTATGTATCAATCTATCTTTCCTCCTTCTGTGTATCTATCAATCTATGTGTCAATCTATCTATCTATCTTTTTTTCTATCTATCTATTATTCTATCTACCTATCTTTATAATTATCTATCTATCTATCTATTAGTCTATCTATCTTTCTATCAATCTATCTATCAATTTTTCTATCAATTTTTTAATCAATAAATCTATCTATCTATTTGTTTATTATTTTGTCTATCAATCTGACTATATATCTATCTTTCTATCTATTTGTCATTCTATCTATCTATCTATTTATCTTTTATCAATTTATCTAATTGTTTATCTATCTATTTTTATATATGTTTGTTTGTTTATATGTCTATCTATCTATCTATCTATTTATTTATCTTTCTATCTATTTGTCTATCTTTCTATATATCTATATGTCTATCTATCTTTCTATCTAGCAATCTATCAATCTATAAATCAATCTATCTATCTATCTCTTTGTATATCTAAATGTCTATCTATTTATCTATATATCTTTCTGTCTGTCTATCTATTTTTTATATATTTTTTTCTATCTATCTATCTTTATGGCTATTTATCTATTAGTATGTTTGTAAAATTTTATATTTGTTTGTCTGACTATCAATCAATCAATCAATCTCTATATTTTTATCTATATATATTTCTATTTATCTATCTATCTATCTGTGATTCTTTCCATCTATCAATATATTATTTAACCTATTTATTTATATATCTGTCTATCTCTCTATTTATCTATCTATATATATTTCTATCTATCTCATTATCTATTTATCTATCTATCTATTTGTCTATCTGTCTATATCTCTAACTATCTTTTTATCTATCTTTCTATTTGCCTTTTTTTCTTTCGGTCTAAATATATATCTATATGTTTATCTATTTATCTATCTATATATCTATCTACTTGTCTATCTACATGTCTATCTATTTGTCTATCTATCTATCTTTCTTTCTATCTATCAATATATTTATCTATGTATCTATATGTTTATCAATCTATTTATAAATCTATCTATCTATCTGTGTATCATTCTTTTTTTCATTTTGTCTATCACAATGTCTATCTATTTGTCTATATGTTTTTTCGCCTATCTATCTATCAATTTGTCTATCTATCTATCTATCTATATATCTTCCTATCTATCTATTGATCTATCTGGCTGTTTGTCTATATGCTTGGCTGTTAGTCTACCTAACTATATGTCTACCTGACTATCTATTTTCCTATATGCCTGTTTGCTTGACAATCTATTTGCTTGACTCTCTGCATGTTTGTCTATTTGTCTATCTATCTATCTTATTATTTATCTATCAATTTTTTTATCTACCTATCTATATGTTTATCTATATGTCTATCTATTTTATTATATATCACTCTATCTATCCTATCAATCTATCTAACTATCTATCTATATATATGTATTTTTATTTATCTATTCATTTATCTATCTATATGTGTATCTATTTGTCTATCTATCGAACTATCTATTTATTTGTCTCTCTATCTGGATATCTATTTGTCTATCATATTTGTCTCTCTAACTTTCTATCTCTTTTTATATATTTGTCTATTTATATATCTATCTATTTATATATCTATCTATTTATCTATCTATTTATTTATCATTTATCTATCTATCAATCTATCAATCAAATAATATATAAATATATCTATTTATCTATCTGTCTATCTATATGTCTATCAATCTATCTATTTATTTCTCTTTCAATCAATCTATCTATTTATCCATCACTCAATCTATCAATTTGTATATCAATTTGTCTATCAAACTATCTCTTATCATATCTATTAATCTATCTATTTAACTGTCTATCTATAAATCTAACTATTTGTCTATCTATCTTTATATTTATCTATCTATCTGTTTGTCAATCTGTCTGTTTGTCTATTTGTCTATCTAGCAATCAATTGATATATCTATCTATCTATCTATATATCTATCTATCTGTCTGTCTATCTGTCTATCTATATGTTTATCTATCTTCAATCAATCAATCTATTTGTCTATATATCTAAATATCTATCTATCTTTCTATCAAACTATCTATCTTTCTATCTATCTATCTATCTATCTATCTATATATCTCTCTATCTATTTATCTATTTATCTATCTATCTCTCTATCTCTCTATCTATGGATATGTTTATCTATCTGTCTATCTTTGTATCTATCTACATCATTATCTATATGTAACTCTATCTATCTCTCAATCTATGTTTCTATATATCTATCTTTTAATTTGTCTATGTATTTATCTAAATCTATGCTTAACTCTCTCTAATAATCTAACTATCATTTTTTCTATAAATTTGTCTATCAATCTGTCTACCATTCTGTCTATCTATCTAACTAAATATCTTTCGATCTGTCTATCTATATGTTTGTTAATATGTCAATATATCTCTCTACATTATTGTCTATTTATCTGTCTATCTATTTGTCTATTTATCTATTTATCTATTTATCTATTTGTCTATCTATGTGTGTAACAATCAGCCAATCTATTCATTTTTCTATCTATGTATCTTTCAATCAATCTCTCTTTCATTCTTTGTCTATTTATTTGTTTATCTATCTGTCTAAAAATCTAAATATCTTTCTCTCTTTTAGTTAGTTAATCTATCTATCTATCTTTATATCTATCAATCTTTTTATTTGTCAATCTATCAATCTTTCTATCAATCTTTCTATAAATCTATCTATAAATCTTTCTATCAATCAGAAATCAATCTATTTTTCAAACTATCGATCAATCTATCATTTAATCTATTTATTTGTCTCTTTATTTATTGATTCGTCTATTTTTTTATCTATATATTTGTCTATTTGTCTATCAATCTGTCTAACTATATGTCTATATATTTGTCTATCTATTCATCTATATATTTGTCTATGTATTTTTCTTTATTTATATATATCTATTTATATGTGTGTGTGTGTGTGTGTGTATATTTCTTTCTTTCTGTGTCTATCTACATGTGTATCTATCTGTCTATCTAATTGTATATATCTATCTATCTATCTATCTGTATGTCTATCTATTTGTCTATATATATGTCTGTCTATCTATTTGTCTATATATTTGTCTATCTATTTATTTGTATATCTATTTATCTATTTATCTATCTATCTAATTGTCTATTTATGTATTTATCTATCAATCTATCTAAATAGTTATATGTATATCTATCTATATGTCTATCTAACTATTTATTTGTCTATCAATCTATCTATTTATATAACTCTCTATCTCTTTATATATATATATATATATATATTAGCATTCTTTCTTTCAATAAACCTATCTATCTATTTATTTGTCTATTTATCTATCTATCTAACAATCTACTTATCAATTAATCTATAAATCTTTATATCTATCGAGCTATCAATCTATCTATCTATCTATTTCTCTAATTATCTATTTATCAATTTGTCTATCTATCTTGTGTCTATCTATCAGTTTGTCTAACTATCTATCTGTCTATATATCTATTTATTATGTATCACTATATCTTCTATCTATCTATCTATTTTTATATCAGACTAATAATCTATCCATCTATAAATCTCTCTATCTATCATTTTATAAATCTATCTATTTGTTTGTATATATATATATATATATATATATATATATATATATATATATATATATATATATCTATCTATCTATTAGTCTCTATGTATATATAACTATCTATCTGTCTGTTGCCTAAGTAACTTTATGCCTGCCTGACTATCTATCTATCTATCTATCTATCTATTTGATTGTATTTCAATATTGGTTTCTTTGTATGTCTATCTAATGATTTATCTATCTATAAATCTGTCTATCTATCTATCTATCTATCTGTCTATCTATCTATCTATCTATCTATCTGTCTATATATATATATATATATATATATCTGTCTATATATCTATCTATCTATTTTTTATTTGTCTATCTATCTTCCTATCTATCTATCTATTAGTTTATATATATATATATATATATATATATATATATATATATATATCTAGATTTCTATATATCTAACTGTCTCTCTTTCTATCTATCTTTATTTTCTATCTATCTAATTATTTATCTGTCATATTTTTGTGTATATATCTAACTATCTTTCTGGCTAACTATCTATTTATCTATAAGTCTATCTTTCTATCTAACTATCCATTTATCTATCTGTATATCTATCTATATATTTATATATTTTCCTGTCTATCTATCTATTTATACATGTATATGTGTAACTATCTATCTTTATATCTATTAGTCTATCTATCTGTCTATATATCTATCTATCTATCAATCTGTCTATCTTTATGTCTATCTATCTATCTATATAAATTTATATGTTTTTTTATATCTTTATATCTATATATCTACTTGTCAATATATATGTCTATATATCTATATATATCTTTTTATATGTCTGTCTACCTCTCTAGTTCTCATCTATCTCACTATCTATCTGTATATCTAATAATCTATCAATCTATTTGTCTATCTATCTGTCTATTTATTTGTCTATCTTTATGTTTATCAATCAATCAAGCAATCTATCTATCTATCTTTCTTTCAATCTATCTATTAATTTATCTATCTATCTGTCAATCAATTTGTCTATCAATCTATGTATCAATATTTCTTTCAATCTATCTATCAATCTATCTATATATCTATCTGTTTATCTACATATCTATCTATATGCCTATATATCTTTCTATCAATCTATTTTTATATTTATTTATCTATCAATCTATCAATCAATCAATCAATCAATCTTTCTTTCTATGTATCTATCTGTCTATCAATCTATTTATCAATCAATCAAACTATCTATCTAATATATCAATTTATCTATCAAAATGTCTATCTATCTATTTATTTATTTGTCCGTCTATCTATCTATCTATCTATTAGTTCATCTATTTGTCTATATGTCTGGCTATCTATCTGTCTATGTGTCTAGATGTTTTTCTATATGATGACTATTTATATTCCTAACTGTCTATTTCGTTGACTATCTTCATGTCTATCTATATTTCTATATATCTACTATCTATCTATGTATATGTTTATCTATCTCTCTATCTATCTATCTATCTATCTATATAGCTATCTTTTTATCTATATATATATCTATCTTTATATCTATCTATCTATCTGTATGTCTATCTATCAATATATGCATCAATCTATCTATCAAGTTATCTATCAATCTATTTGTCTATATATCTGTTTGTCTAAGTTTATATATCTATTTGTCTAAGTAAATATCTATCTATATATCTATCTATATTTATTTGTCTATCTATCTATCTATCAAAATGACTATCAATTTGTCTATCTATATGTATATCGAATTATCTATCAATTTATAATATCAATCTATCTACCAATCTATATATCAATCTGCCTATCAAATTGTCTATCAATTTATCAATCTAACAATCTATTAAAATGTCTTTCTATTTGTCTATCACTCTATCTGTTTATATATCAATCTATATATCTATATTTCTATATATTGGTCCGTCTATCTATCTATTTGTCTATCTATTTGTTAGTCTTTTATCTATTTATTTATATATAGATATTTATAAATCTATCTAGTTATCTATCTATTAATCTTTCAATCTATATGTCTTTCTATGTATTATCTATCTATCTATCTATTAGTCTGTGTATTTATCTATCTATTTTTCTATGAATTTTTTTTATATTTTTGCCTATTTATCTATCTTTATTTAAATCAATATATTTGTCTCTCTTTTTTACTATATTTCTATCTATCTATCTATATGTCTGTCTATCTAGTTATTTATTTATCTATGTATCTATCTTTATATTTGTCTATTAATCTATCTATCTAGCTATGTATTAATTGCCTATCTATCTTTCTATCTTAGAATTTATTTAGTTGTCTATCTATATATCTGTCTATATCTCTATATATCAATCTATCTATCTATCTATTAAACTGACTAACAATCTGTATTTCATTATATCAATAAATATGTCTATCAATATGTTTATCTATTTATATATAAATCTATCTATCATTTTTTTTTTCAATTAGTCATTCTATCTGTCTATCTACTATCTATCTATCTTTCTATCTAACTGTTTATCTATTCGACTATATATCTATCTAATTTTATATCTATATGTCTATCTATCTATTTATATATTTATCAATCTATTTATCAATCTATATATCAATCTGTATATTAATATGCCTATTAATCTATCTATCTATCTGTCTATTTGTCTCACTGCCTGATTATTTTCCTACCTGAGTTTATATCCATATGTTTCTCTTTTTGTCTATCCTTCTATCTTTCAATATATCTATCGATCTATCTCTCTATGGATTTATTTGCTTTTCTGTTTGTCTATGTATCTCTCTATTTATCTATCTATCTATTTATCTATCTATCTATCTATCTATCTATCTATCTATCTATATGTATATCTTTATAGATGTATTTCAAGCACCTGGGTAAGAGTCCTGGTAAATGGTAAGTTAAGTGATGAATTTAAACCAAATAAAAGTCTAAGGCAAGGGGATCCGTTATCCCCCCTACTTTTTGATATATATATAGAACTATTAATACGAAACTTGAACAAGAAAATATCTGAAGGTAAAAAATGTCATTCAGACAACTAAGGAATACACCTAGAATAGGTTGTTTAGCCTACGCAGATGACTTTATAATATTTACTAATGTTAGCACAAAGTCTTTAATGAATCTTATGGATCTTCTACAAATCTTTGAAAAAGAAATAGGACAAATGGTTAATAAAAATAAATGTCAGTTTATGCTTGCAAAAAATGCAAAACCAAAGTTAGTAGATAAATAAAAAATATCACAGGTTTCGTGGAAATTAAAGGGGCATTAATGTATCTAGGTTGTCCGATATATGAGGGGAGGTTGAAGGAAGAATATCTAACTTACCTTCAAGACAAATTAAGAAAGAAAATAGCAGGATGGAAAGAAGAGCTCCTTGGATTTGGGGGGAGAATTACGCTGCTTTCACATGTATTACAAAGCACATTCACACACATTTTATCAGTGATACATCCCCCAAAAAAATTTATTAAAAAACTCGAATCAGAAATGACAAACTTCTTATGGGGTAAAAAACAAGGCAGAAATAAACTACACGGGAAGGACTGTAATAGTATCTGTTACTTAAAAGAGGAAGCAGGCTTAGGTCTAATGAGCCTTCAGGACTCGGTAGCTACCTGGGACTGTAAAAGCTGGTGGAGTCTTAAAGAAAGTGATAATCTATGGGCTAAATATATGTTATACATTTACTTTATCTCTATCTCTTTATCCATCAATGTGTGTGTGTATATATATATATATATCTATCTATCTATCTGTCTGTCTTTCTAGCTATCTATCTTCTATCTATTTATTTATATATCTATCTTTCTGTATATATATAGTTTTTTCTACTTGTATATCTGAATATCTATCATATAGTCTATCTAAAAATCTTTCTATCTTCTTGTCTATCTATCTATTTATCTATCTATCTATATATCAATCAATTTATCTAACTATGTTCATTTCTATTTAAATATCTGTCTATTAGTCTATCTAAAAAAATTTCTATCTATTTATCCATTTGTCTAATTGTCTATCTATCAATCTATTAATCTAATTATCTATCTATATATCAATCTACTTATCTATCTATGTATCTATCTCTCTGCACATATCTTTATATCTCTAGTTGTTGATCTCTCTAAATGAACATCTCTATATATGTTTATTTGTCTATCTATATATAGGTCCATCGATCTATCTATCTATATATCTATCTATCATACTTGCAATCTGTGTATTTGTCTACTTCTCTATCTATCAATATATCTATCTATCTATCTGACTTGGTATCTTTCAATATATATGTCTAATTATCTTTCTGTGTATCTATCGATTGTCTATCTATCTATCTATCTATCTATCTATATGTCTATTTATCTATGAGTATACCTATCTATCTATTTGATTATCTATATTTCTATCTAGTTATTTATCTATCTATCTAACTTTCTATATTTCTATGTATCTATCTATTTCTCAATGTGTCTATTTGTCTATTTGTCGGCATGTCTATCTATCTATTTATCAATTTATTTATCAATATATTTGTTTATTAGTCTATCTGTTTATCTCTCTATATCTCTCTCAATCTAACTATTTGTCTATCTATCTATCATTCTATCTATAAATATATTTATTTGTGTATCTGTCTATTATTCTCTAAATGTACCTGTCTATTTGTCTATATTTCTATAATTATATCTATAAATCTGTCTATTTGTCTATTTGTCTATTTGTCAATTTGTCAATTTCTCTATCTATCATTTGTCAATATTTTTATTTGTTTATCTATCTATCTATATGTGTATATATATCTATTTATCTTTCTATTTCTTTATCTAACAATCTATCTATCTACCTATCTATCAATCAGTTTATTTATCTATATGTCCTTCTAATATATCGATCTATCTGATACATCTAACAATCTTTTATCTATCTATCTGCCTATCTATATATCTATTAATCTATCTAACTGTCTATCTTCTATTTATCAATAAGTCCATCTATCTATATGTCTATCACTATCTATCTATATGTCTATTTATCTATATGTCTATTTGTATATTTATCTATTTGTGTATCAATTTATCTATATATCTATCGATTTATCCATAGTCTATTTGTGTATCTATCTATCAATCTCTATATTTGTATATATATCTATCTGTTTATCTTTATCTATATATCTTTCTGTCTATCTATCTATTTGTCTATATGTCTAGCTCTCCATCTTTCAATCAATTAATCTTTTTATATATATAACTATCTATTTGTCTATTATTCTATTTGTATATCTATCTATTTGTATATTTTTCTATCTTTTAAGCTGTCTCTTTGTCTATATGTATATCTATCTAAATGAATATCTTTCTATCTATTTATGTATATGTCAATCTATCTATCTATATATATGTTTTGTGTCTATATATATATATATATATCTGTCTATCTTTCTATTTGTTTATCTATCAATCTATGTATATATCAACATATCTTTTATTGTATCTGTCTATCTATCTATGAGATTATATGTCTTTTCTATATATCTATCTATTTGTCTATCGGTCTATTTGTCTATCTAACTAAATATTTGTCAATCAATCTATATGTCTATTTATCTATGTTATCAATCTATCTATCTTTTTTCTATCCATCTATCTATCTATATATGTTTTTTTGACTATATTTCAATCTATCTATCAGCCTAATTATCTATTTGTCAATCTATTTATCTATTTATCTATTTATCTAACTATTTGTCAGCCTATCTGTCTATTTATCTATCTATATATCATCTTCCCTATCTATCTTTCTATCTCTCTAACTATTATACTATATGTGTCTATCTATCTATCAATTTATCTATATATTTATCTATCAATCAGTCTATATGTCTTTCTCTAACTAATATTATATCTATCTATCTATCTATCTATGTGTCTATCTATCACTATATCTATATATCCTTCTCTTTGTCTATCTATATATCTGTTTCTCTATCGATATCTCCATATCTCTATGTGTGTATCTATTGAAATGTCTCTCTTTATAAGTCTAATTATCTATCTGTATATATATGTCTATCTATCTATCTAACTATCATCCTTTCTATTTATCTATCTAGCTATCTTCCTTTCTATCTATCTATCTAACTATCTTCCTTTCTATCTATATGTGTTTATGTCCATCTCTCTATCTATCAATCAATCTATCTATCCATCAATATATATTTCTATGTATATGTATATTAGTCTATATGACTATTTGTCTATCTATCTATTGTCTATCTATCCATCTATCTATAAGTTTATTTGTATATCTATCTATCTATCAGCCTTTCTATCTATTTGTATATATGTCTATTTAATTATCTATATATTTGTCTATTTTTCTTTTTATCAATATATTTATCTAGTTATCTGTCTATCTAACAATTTATCTTATATGTCTATCATTCAATTTGTGTATCTATCTATTTATCTTTCTGTATATAAATCTATTTGTCTATCTATTTATATTTATATTAATCTATCTAACTCTCTCCATATATCTCTATTTATTTATCAATTTATCTATCTCTATTTATTTATCAGTCTATCTTTCTATCTTTCTACCTATATATTTGTGTATTTTTCTATCAGTAAATTTATCTATTTATCTATCTATTTATCTATTTGTATATCTGTCTATAATTTTATCTGTCTTTATGTCTATCTATCTATTTATCTATCTATGAATCTATATTTCTATCTCTTTATATATTTATGAAACTCTCTATTTATCTATCTTTAGGACTATCTATCTATCTAACTATCTGTCTGTCTATCTATTTATTTCTCTATCTTTATATCTTTTTATCTATCTATCTGTCTATTTAAATATCTATCTATCTATATCTATCTATCATTCTATCTTTCTATCTATTTTTATCTATCTATATATGTTTATGCTTATCTTTCTATTTTTTTATATTTCTGTCTGTTTATCTATCTATCTATCTATCTGTGTCTGTATGTCTATATATCTATATTTCTTTATATCTATCTTTCTATATATCTTTTATCTCTCTATCTATCTATCTATCTGTCTGTCTGTGACTTTGTTTATTTATTTATCTATCTATTTATCTATCTTTAAATATGTATATCTATGTATCTTTATGTCTATTTATCCATCTATCTATCTAACGATCTATTTATTTGTCTATCTATCTGTCTATATATCTATATTTGTATCTAATTATTTTTCACTCTATTCTTTCTATCTATTTGTCTATCTTTCTATCTATATATATATCTATCTATCTATTTGTTCTTAAATCTATTTGTTTATCTATCTATCGCTTTATCAGTCTATTTGTCTATATGTCTATCATTCTATCTATCTATGTGTCTATGTGTCTATCTGTCTACCTATTTATCTATCTTTCTATCTATTTGACTATCTATCTATCTCTTTATCTATTTATATATCTATCTATCTTACTATCTATTTGTGTGTCTATCTATCTATAAGTCTAAAGGTCAATCTATTAATCTATCTGCATATCTATCTATATATAATTATATCTGTTTATCAATCTATATATCTTTTTGTCTATCTGTCTATCAATCAATCTATCTATATATCTATCTATCTATCAATCTACATATCTTTTTATCTATCTATCTATCTATCTATCTGTCTGTTTTTCTGTCTGTCTATCTGTCTATTTACATATCTATCTATCTATCAATTTATCTATCTAGTTATCTATCAATTTTTGTGTGTGTGTGTGTGTGTATATATATATATATATATCTATCTATCTATTGTCTATTTGTCTATCTATCTATCTATCCATTTGTCTTTCTTTATATTTCTCTAACTATCTATCTATATATTTGTCTATCTATCTATATATTAGTGTATCTATCAATTTATTTATCTATCTATCTCTATATTTGTATATTTTTCTATCTATCTATATGCCTATTTATTATTTTATATAATAATATATCTGTCTATCTATTTATCTCTTTTTGTATTTGTCTTTCTATTTATTTGTGTATATATCTCTCTGTCTATCTGTCTATCTGTCTATCTGTGTGTATGTATATGTTTCTATCTCTCTATTTATCTATCTATCTATCTATTTTTCTATCTAAAAATCTATTTTTCTATCTATCTATCAATATATATATATATATATATATCTATTTATCTATCTTGTTGTCAATCAATCAATCAATCTTTCTATTTATCTATCTATCTACCTACCTACCTACCTACCTATCTATATTTATATCTTTCTATCTTTCTATCTGTCTATCTATTTGTCTATATATATATATATATATATATATATCTATCTATCTATATATTTTTTTATCTATCTATCTATGTGTCTATTTATTTATTTTTATATCTATCTCTCTATCATTATATCTATTTGTCTCTATGTCTATCTATGTATATGTGTATCTATCAATCTGTCTATCTATTTAGCTATTCTTCTATCATCTATCTATCTTTTTATTTCTCTATCTTTTTATCTATCTATTTGTCTATATGTATATATATATATATCTTTCAATTTATTTATATGTCTATCGATCAATCAATCTATCTATCTATTTGTCTGTCTGTCTATCTTTTTACCTATCAATCAACCAATCTAGCTATCTATCTCATAATCTATTTGTGTATCAATGTATCTTTCTATCAATCTTTCTATCAGTCTTTCTATCTATATGTCTATTTGTCAATCTTTCTTTCTGTGTATCGACCTATCTCTCTTTCTATATATATGTCTTTTTCTATATCTCTTCATCTGTCTATCTATCTTTCTTTCTATATGTCTATCTATCTATCTATATATCTATATATCTATCTACATGTCTATCTATCTATCTATCTTTATATATGTCTATCTATCTATCTATCTATATCTTCCTTTCTCACTATAACTATCATTCTGTCAATTTGTATATTTATTGATAACTATCTATATGTATATCAATCTATCTAAATGTGTATCTATCAATCTTTTTTTTATTTATCTATATAACTATTTGTGTCTATATATCTATCTCTCCATCTGTATATCTGACCATCTATTTATCTGTGTTTGTGTCTATTTTTCTATTTCTATATCTATCTTGCTATCTATCTATCTATTTAACTCTTTATCTCTCTATCTTTCTATCTCTCTCTAAATGGCTTTCTATCAATTTTTCTATCTTTTTTTCTATCTGAATATCTTACTATCTATCCATTTATTTATTTATCTATCTGTCTTTCTATTTATCCATATATCAGGCCATATATCTATCTATTTATCTGTCTATATTTTTATACATATATCTATCTATCTGTCTATTTATCTATTTATCTATCTATCTATTTTTCTAACTATCTATCTATATTTTTTCTATCTCTTTCTATCTCTCTATATCTCAATTTTTCAATGTGTATAAATGTTTATCTTTGTATTGATCATTTGTTTATCTATATATCTATCTATATGTCTAACTATTTATTTGTTTCTGGCTATATGTGTATATGTATATCTATCTATATGTATATTTGTCTATATTATCTATCTCTCTATCTATCTGTCTGCCTGTCTGTCTATTTATCATTACAAGAAAAATCTCAAATAGCTGGTGAAAAATCTCTCGCTATATGAGATTTTTCATCGCTAAAATAGTAGAACGACGGATTAATGATGAAAATTTCTCAAGCTAAAGCACTGGTCATAAAAAATTAATGATAGAAAAATTCCCTAGCTAATATTTTAATGCCAAAAAATTTTCTATTTCAATTTTTTCCCTTGCTGATTTTTATCGTAATTAAGATTTACTAAAAACTACCTAGTTAAATTAACAAGGGAAAAATCTCTACATATTTTCATTCGAAAACTATTTTCACTATTTTATTTTTTTTACAAAAAATTTGATAACATAATTTTAAATTTTATATTAAATTGAATAAAAACATAAACTATAAACCAATAATTTTAATTAACAAAAAATAAAAGTAGTTATTAAGTAATTCTGATATAGCATGTTACATTGTTAAAACAAAAAGATAATAAAATTTCATTACATCTTATTTATCAATTTATCTAATGACAGTGTATAAAGTATAATCTGTCCTTGAAATTGACTTTGTTTTATCTTCTCTCGCTCCTTTGGTCACCATCTTTCTACCGCGA
This sequence comes from Sapria himalayana, assembly GCA_029783825.1. Lineage (NCBI taxonomy): Eukaryota > Viridiplantae > Streptophyta > Magnoliopsida > Malpighiales > Rafflesiaceae > Sapria > Sapria himalayana. The sequence goes on from JAREIK010000616.1 coordinate 449,117, forward strand.
CAAAGCTGGCCTAGTCGCGCCGCATCATATCTAGTGAAAAACCCTTTTACTTTTACAAGCTTCATATGGGGAACAATGCAGTACCATATCTGTACAAAAATTAAACTAGTCAATCAAATCAAAATAAATAAATAAATAAGGTTCTATTTTGATAAATATATAATGCTACAGTATATATACATATATACTAGCATTTCACTAGTTACATATATAAAACTACAGTATATATGTACATATTTTCTTCAGTGAAAAATATTTTGTTCTCGAAAATTATGCAATACAACTTATACCTTATGTATAATACTACAATATATATGTACATATATATATATATATATATATATATATATATATATATATATATATATATATATGTGTGTGTGTGTGTGTGTGCGTGTGTGTACATACATACATCAGCATATATGTATAGTTACATATACAGAAAAATATACATTTCATAATATATAAATGCATGTATTTACAAAAGTATATTTGACTATGTATATATATTATACTAAAAACTCTTGGTATTAGGATGCTTCAATTCTTTTATACTATATCTATTATTACTCAATTCACCATAGTTTATATAGTGCAATTATTTTCAAAAAATTATAAATGGAATTATTTGGAAAATAACTATTAAAACTCAATCAAATTTTTATCCAACATAGAAAATCTTAGAATGATTGATGTATTAAACATGGAGCAATACTACATAAACTTATGTATGGGACTAATACCCATTCCAAATTGAGCACAATGAAGAATAATAATCTACTTACATCACTCAGAAAAAAAATAGTCAATTAAGTAACCTATACCTATGATGTGGCCATGGAAGATTATCTTGTAACCCCGGTGAATAAACTCAACTTAACTAGATTGATAACCACAACAACTTTAACATAAACCTAGAGCTCCCAAGCCATAACATCAGATTCATTGCCAACGAGATCAATAGAAACCACCGATTCCAAAACATTAGATATCATAAAATCATAGTCCAATGGATGAATGACATTAGGCACCTCTGAAATGTTATAAACTACACATTCATTAAAGATATGGTATTCACGACTTGATAGAGTTGCTTTTAACTCGCATATCTAGAAACACATTATCAAATGCATCATCCTTTGAGGAATTCATTCAATAATTAAAAAATAAAAATGATGACAATAAAATGAAACAAAAAAATAAGCATCCAAAGCTAAAGGAAAAGCACCATTCTTGTTGTACTAGGAAAAAAAACTCATTTTTGTTAATTTTTTGAAATAGTATTAGTGTCACAATTCATTTATTTTTAAATATGAACCATAAAAATTAAACAAACAATCAAAAAAAAATTGAATATTACAAGTCCATTTATCCACTAGTTACCTATATTTAGTTCCATTCCTAAAAATATTAATATATTGGATTATTTAGAAAAGCGAGTCTTCAAATGAAAGTTATTTATAGAATGAACACACATCACACACAAAAAAAGAGTACCCTTAAAGCAGGCTCAATATGTGATATTTGATGCAAAAGATCTTTATGTTTCTATAAATAGGGAAAGTACAACCTCGTTGACGAATTCGATGTAGTGTAGAGCTCCATTTTTGAATTTAGTGCCACCACCAAGAAAAGTAAGATATTCATTGCGGTACCATATATGTACGAAAATTAAAGCAATCAATCAAATCAAAATAAATAAATAAATAAGATTCTGTTTTGATAAATATATAATAATGCAATATATATGTACATATATACTAGCATTTCACTAGTTACATATATAATACTACAGTATATATATACATATATACATTTGTAATCAGAGATTGAGGCTACATGATGCTCATTCACGAGCATCTTCTACAAGTCCTTGAGAGCAGCTCCACACATATTCTCTAAACAAGAATCAAAGGTCTATGCCCAATCCAAGCATCCAAATCAAATTAAAAACAAAAAAAAAAAAACAAAAACTTTCACAGCTTAATATTGTGCCGAACCTGTTACAAGCTCACAGAGAATTCAACTACTCGCCTCTTTCTTGTATTTGAGGTCGTAAAGCATCTTATCCAGCTCATAAAACTCTGATGCAGTAATATCCACCCCTATGAAAACTTAAACAGAACAAGCATACAAGATTATTCTCGCCCTAACTTATCTGGTGGCCCTGCCTAATTCAACCACATAATTTCTATTCAAATTACAAGAGACTTTACTTTTTTTTGAAACTTTAATCAGCGAGGAGAACAAGCTTCATCACTTCTAGAGCTTCATTAAAATATTACTCATGCCTACTACTTCTAATATATTTATTTTTGTAATATTTATATAAATTTTGTGTTTATCTACATTGAGCATTATTTTCTTAGAATCCTCTAATATTTTTATTTTTAATTATATTAAAATAAGTCGTACTACAAAAATTCATTTATTAAACCTACCATTTTTTTGTACATAGGGATACTTAAGATTCAAATTAGAAACGGACCTTTGAGTTTGGTTATTATTATTTAAATAAAAATTATCTAAAATATTAATTTCATTTTTATTTAATTTTACTATGATCCATTTTATTAGAAGGAATAAGCATATATATTTAGTAGAAGAAATATATCTTAGTATTTCATTATACTCTTTTATATCAAAGTAAAATAAAAAAATACATATAATGTTTCTTACAAAATTAAATCTTCATCACAACATTTTCATTATTTCATTGTTCATTGGACAACATCACTGATATATTAGAAATTTATATATAATTATAATTTACATACTTTAAAATATGTAATATTATAAAAATAAAATAGTAAAAATAAAAAATAGAATAAAAAAATAAATTTTATTTTAACTTTTGATTTTGAAAATCATAGATAATCATACAAAGAAAGATAGAATATAAAGAAAAAATATAAATTTTTTATCTACTTATAAAAATAATTGAATTTTTAAAATTAATTTTTTAATATTGGATTTGGACTTGATAGAATCTAAACAATTGATTTTCGATGGTTAAGTAATGGCTAGAATATCTATTGTGTCGAAATTTAATTCATTAATTAATAATCTAAAATGATTATAGATTGTGACGCGCCAACAATCCCAGATGATGCATCCATCTGGCACGATTAGACACTCATCATTTATAAAAAAGAATATAGTGCATGAGATCATATGTCGAGCTTGAATTGGGAGTCCAGCTCGACCTAACCCATTGCATTAGTAGTTTAAAAACAAACTTGGCACGTGAGATCAAGTTGATAGTTTCAACTTGATCGGTAGCACTCGAGAATGACCTGAACACGATTTGTCAACCAGGACAAATTTGACCAGGGCGGGTTAGTGATTTGGATAATGTCGTGTTGCATGATATTGCGGCAAAGGGGGATTCCCTCCAGGATCAGCACAACCCATGCAAAATGGCCATGCATCTAGGCCGCTCAACATTTTTTCCACCTCTAATGACAGTCTTACCGTAGTAGGTTAAAAATTCAAATATTTTGATGACATTACACATAGTTTTTGTCCCTTAAAAGAACACCAGGAAAAGAATTTCCATTAAACTTTTAAGTCAATTCACACCCATGAGGTGCTACACTGCTTTGATTAATAATGTCGATGTAAATGCCTTAGGCAGAATCTCACCCAATTAGTTTTGTGTATTACTAAGTTCAATTATGTGGCCTTGTTCCTTTGGCCTTCAAAAGGTACTATGCTACATTTTCATCTAGAGCACAATATAATTATCTTATCATATTGACATATCCTTGTAAATAGCAATTTAATAAGAGTTTAAGTGCTTAATGGACATGCCCATTGATAAGAACCTTCTTGAGAACCATCCATTATTTTGATACCATGTATCTTGTACTTTAGCATTCTTCTCTCTCTCAAGAGATCTCTAACCTTGATCAAAGGGAATCAAATAAGCAAATATTGATAGAAAGAAAATATACACTCCATGTAAGAAATAAACAAAACACAAATGAAGGCTTACTTCTTGCAAAATGTTGCTAGATGTATCACCTTCTAGAGCTCTCAATCATGCAGTAACCTACATGAAAATCAAAATGTACAACATAGTAAATAACAAAATCAAATAAATGACATCCAAAGAAAAAATTAGAATTTACCCACCCCAACTCTAACTAGGGTCTTCGGTCTTGGTTTTAAGGGCACAACATCTACAGCTTTATCAAGAAGAGAAACAAGTAAATTTGTAGCAGCATATGAATCCTTGGCATATGCACTCAACCCCATCTTAATCTATAACAAGAATTGAATAAAAATTAGGAGCTGACATTAAAATAGTATGATAGATATCATAAATGAACCAATTGATATGTTTTTGTTACACATTGTGCTGAACAATTCAGAGTGGTTTTGTTTCAATAGAAATACTAAACAAAGTTAGGTAGCAGTTTAAAAAGGCATGGCAGAGAGATGTAAAACAAAAATAATTTAATAATAGTATACATAAATAGAATCAAAGATGAGAGTGACAAATTACCTGGACAAACAGTTCAAGACTATTTCCTATAGGAATGAGATCCATGTTATGATCAAAACAGAACACATGTGTTCTACTCCCCGAGCTTCCAGCATCAAAAATAATGGCATATCTCTTCAACTCTCATGTTTTCTTGTGACCCATCTCATAATATCTCTGATTAGGCATGAGGAACAACACAAACACCACCAACAAGAAAACCTAGTTTTTTATTTATGGTAGTATATTTCACTAATATAATAATAATTTTTCTGCTCTATAAAAGATGATACATACTTTGATTAAAGATGAAAAAACTATCACAATTGTCTATCTTCTCTACCCATATAAATAATAAAATTGATGTTAATCAAATTTTATTTTTCAAAACCATCAATTTCATTCACCATCCATCCTTCAAAGCATTGGAACAACATTCAAAGTTACATATTCCACTATTTGTATAGTAATCATATATTTCCAGAAAAGTGATGTGAATTCATTGCACATGTGATAAAAATAAAATCAGATGCTCTTTTCAACATTTTTGATCCTCTGATAGAAATAGTCCACATGAACAGTGCATCAAAGAAAGCAAACTATCTATAACAGAAATAAAGTGTTTCAGGTTTAGGTAAACAAACTTGCAAGTGAACAATAAATTCTAGAGTATAAAATAGTCATCTTTATCCCCACCAACAATGTCATCTTCTACAATTGTGATTCCTTCTTCATCACACAATTGTGCACTAGATTACTTTAAATATTGCAAGGCAACACTGCAATTAGCCAATTTTTTCTTGAATTCTGATGGAGCCACAATTTTCTGTAGCACAATTGACGCATGGATGAGACTTTAAGTTTATTTTCTACCCATGGTAACATGAGTGGAGGAAAGAATTAACCAAGAGAATAGATGGATTATTAGTTATGAGTTGCATTGCGCAACAAAGTCGCACCCCATCATGAAGTTCTTTAAATAAATCTTCCATTTTGAAGTCATATTCAACAAGATATCCCTACCATTTCTTAAGCAATCAGCCACTGATATAAGTTGATAGACAATCTATATAGGTTGCATGAATTATAATGTAGTAAGTACCAAAAGCTTGTTACAATTGGATTGTATACCTGCTCTAATGTTAGTTTTCACCCAATTGCCACTAAATGTGAAAGAAGATTACCTTCTCTATGCATTACATCTGATGATAGAAAATCTAAGCATAACATTGAAGAAAGAATGCTAGCCATTAGCAAATAGATGCCATGAGAAAATGCATTTTCTTCAATAGATCATTCCTATTGCACCATTAATGACTTGACGGCTAGACATGATGCTAGATTGGGCCATAAAAAAAGGTGGAGAACCTCCGTCTTATCCATCGATACCATAGTTCAAAGGTAGGAAGCTTTGGGATTTATCTCTATCGAGTACAAGGACCAGCAGCAAAAACCTTTTTAATATGATGTTTCCTAGTTGTTCATAGTAACCTAGTCGATACAATCTTTCAACCATCTTGTTATATGCATAAGCTTTGGCAAGTAAATCATGAGAGAGAAAATATTTCGTGATTACCATTTTCAAGAAAAAATTTTTTTGATCTAAGTTAGATTCTCCATTTGGCTGCAAGGAGTCAGCACCAAAATTCATGTACAGACCGATTCTAAGCCAATCTGGGTTATAATGTAGATAATAAAATAAGGTAGTGTAACTTTTAAGAACTAGCATGACTTTTCTTTCAGTCCAACATCTGTTACAATAGGGTAGTGTGACTTCATCATTAACCTTTCTCGATCAATATTCTAAGAAGCAGATAATAAAATTTACTCCACTACTTGGAAATGAAAGCTGTAAGGTAGCACTTCTCTTCAGTTAATAAACAAAAATGAATGTCAATGTAAAGAGCAAGTTATGGTTAGATTCTAACCCTAACAACACTGCCGATGACACTGAAAATCTCATTGTAGTCGATGAAATCCAAATGAGCTTCCTTCCTCTACTTCAAAACATTAAAACTACAGACATCCTTCAGAGAATTTTAGAGTGTTCCGTACAAAACTTTCGAACTCAACGAAGCATCCTTCTCCTTGTCTGGCTCACCCATAGGCTTCCACGTTAAATCTGAGCATCAAAGAAACTTTTATAGTAAGCCGATGACAATATTTTACAATTTTGATCCTGGAATATTCAATGGATGACCGAGGCATGATAAATGAAAGCGGAAAAACAAAGGATAGAAATGATGATTGCGATAACACCAATATGAATGATGATGGAAAGGCTTGTTGCCACTGTATCAAATAGGCATCATCTAGATAAAGTGAGGAGTAATGACATCTCTCTAGTACTTTTGAAAATATCAAAAAACATGGCAACCACACCCCAATTTTTTATGATGGAAACCAATTGGGTAATTTTTGATGACTTATACCATGCCAAATTCAAGATAATTAATATTATTGACAAAAAATTGTATTATGATGCAAAAATGAAAAACAATTGCATTTTATATGCTTAAATTATTGAAACCAATTTTATCCTTTCCCAACGATGTCAACTTAAAAATTTTATATGCTTAAACTTTTTAGAATTCATATTAATTTTTATGAAGATAATATGAAATAATTTTAAAGACTTAAAATTTCATATTATTTGATATAATTTATAATTTATAAAATTCTAAAAGTTACTTAAAGTGAGAGATTATTAAAAAAAAGTTTTATTTATTATTTTGATAAAGAAAAAATATTAAAAGCTAATAATAAAAATCTTGCTCAATTATTTAATTCTTATTAATTTCAGTAGGTGTAAAGATCTATGTATTTATCTTTAAATATCAATTTATTTTCTTTTAAAGTTAATGAAAATTTTGAAATTATTTGTATACTTAAAATTTTCAAATTTTTTAGTAATTATTTTTTTAAAGTTTTCTATAATCAATAAACTATATTTTTAACGTAACATAATATTAATATTTACTAGTTTATTCGTTACTTTAGATATTTTTGTAAATATTTTTTATTTAATTATATAATAAATTATTTTAGTTTTTTATTAGTAGAAATTTTAATGTATGTTCATTTATTTTTTAAAATATCTTAAAAAATATTATAATTATAGAATTAATTATTATTTAATGTTTTTTAATACAAATTTTTAAATTTCATAAATAAAATTTTTAGTATAATTTTTTACAAATTTTATATACATTAAAATAGTTATTATTGTCTTTATTAATATAATTTTTTTTGTATTTATATATTTTTGAAATAATTTATTTATAATAACCTATTTTTATAATTATACGAGGAGAATATGTTTTTTAATGGATTGGTCATTTATAGACAATGGCATATGTACCGTTATTATACAAAATAAAATAAAATATTAAAACAAATAAATTATTAAAAAAAATTTAAATCATAAAAGATTAGTAATGAAAAATATTTCAAGCCCAAATAGCTAAGGAAAAATCCCTAACTAAATGCATATGTTTTGTAAAAAATAGAATTTAATAAATAAATGCTTGCAATTAAATATAAAATAGTAAAAATAATTCATATATTTATTTTGTGATGAATTTTTTCTCAGTTTAATTAGCTAGGAATATTCCATCACTAAATTTGATTGCTAAGTTTCTAGCTTTTCTTTAAATGGAAATCTACGATAATATTAGCGACGGAAAGTTTTCAAGCGAAAATTTTTATTGCTAATCCATCACTAATTAGTCACTAATTCGTCACTAATCCATCGCTAATTTTTAATTCAATATAAAATCAAAAATCCATTGCAATACCATAGATAATCCCTTGCTTTTTAGCTAGGGATTTTTCCAAGCTAAATTTCCCAAACTAAACTTATATTTTCTTATAATGATCTATTTATCTATCTATCTATCTATCTATCTATATGTATGTCTAACTTTTTGTCTATTTATCTACCTATCTATTTGTATATCTATGCATTTATCCATCCATCCATCTGTCTGTCTGTCTATCTATCTGTCTATCTATCAATCTATCTATTTGTTTAAGTCTCAATCTATCTATTTTTCTATCAATTTTACAATATTCTATCTATCTTTCTTTCTATCAATTTATCAATCTATCCTTCTTTCTATTAATCTTTCTTTCTATCAATCTATCTGTATATCTATCTATCTATATATCTATATGAATATCTATCTGTCTATTTATGTATTTAATAATCTACCTATCTTTCTATCTATCTATCTATCTATATATGTATGTTTATATCTATCTATCTATTTATTTATTAATCTATCTATATATCTATTTATATATCTTCTATCTATCTATCTCTCTATCTATTTGTCTCTCAATTTGTGTAATAATTAGTCTTTCAATATGTTTATCATTATGTCTATCAATTTGTGTATTAATATATCTATCAATCTTTCTATCAATCTGTCTAGCAATCTGACTATCAATCAATCAATCTATCTATCTATATATTGACCTGCCTATCTATATATCTATCTATCTATGTGTCTATCTATCTATCTATCTATATATCTATCTATCTATCTGGTTGTCTATCTATCTATTTATCTATCAATTTCTATCTATCTATCTTCTTTACCTATCTATCTTTTTATATCTCTACCTACATACCTACATACGTACATACCTATCAACCTACCCAGCTACCTAGACATCCATCTATCTTTCTATATGTCTATATGTTAATCTTTCAATATGTATATCTAGCTATCTATCTATCTACCTGTCTATCTGTCTATCTATCTATCTATTTATTAATAATTATATCTAACTATTTATCATTCTATCTATATATCTATCTACTATCTACTATCTACCTGTCTACCTATTTGTCTGTATATATGTCTATATATCTATCTCGCTATCTGTCTATTTATCTATCTATCTTTCTATCTATTATCTATCTATTTTTCAATTAATATATCTATCTATGTGTATATCTATCTATCTATCTATCTTTATATCTCTATATCTTGTCTTTCTAATTGCCTATTTGTCTCTATATTAATATTTATCTCTATATATCAATGTGTATATCTCTCTATATGTATATCTATCTATCTGTATATCTCTCTATCACACTATCAATCAATCAATCTATCTTTCTTTATTTCTTTCTATCTATCAATATATCTATCTATCTAACTATCTGTCTATAGATATATCTATATCTTTATCTTTCTATCTGTCTGTCTGTCTATCCGTCTGTCTATTTATCAATCAATCTATCTATATTTCTATCTGTCTATTTGTCTATCCATATATATATATATATATATATATATATATATCTATCAATCTATCTTTCTGTCGATATATCTATCTATCATATTATCTATCTATCTAATTATTTATTTATCTATCTGTTTGTACATCCATATATCTGTCTATCTATCTATCAATCTTTCTGTGTTTTTATTTGTCTATCTTTCCATATATCTGTCTTGATATATATTAATCTATTTTTCTATCTTTTTATCAATTTTTTTTGATAATCTATCTATCTATCAATCTCTATATCATCTATCTATCTATATGTCTATCTATCTATCTGTCTATCTATCTATCAAACTTTCTATCTTTTTGTCTATCTATCTAACTACTTGTCTATCTATCTATTTGGCTATCTTTCTATCTTACTATCTATATATGTCTTCATCTGTCTATCTAACTCCATGTCTCTGTATTTGTTTCAGTGTCACTCTATTTGTCTTTCTATCTATATTTCTATTTATTTGTCTTTTTGTCTATCTATCTATCTATCTATCTATCTATCTATCTTTCTTTCTATCTGTGTATCTCTCTATATTTCTATCTATCTATCTATCTATCTGCATATCTATCTAACTATCTTTCTATCTATCTACGTATCTATCTAATTGTATATCTGTCTATCTATCTATCTTTTTATCCATCTATTTATCTATGATTCAACATATCTATTTGAATATCTATCTATCTTTAAATCTATGTATCTTTCTATATGGCTATTACCATATTTGTCGATTTGTCTATCTAAATGACTATCGTTCTATTCATCCACAATCTATCAATCGATCTATCTATCTATCTAGTTGGATATCTATCTATAACTTTTTATCTATTTGTCTATCTTTTTATCTGTCTCTCTATTTGACTATTAATATTTCTATTTATCTATCTATTTATCTATATATCTATCTATTTGTCTATCTATCTGTCTATCTATCTATATGTATATCTATTTATCTATTTATCTAACTACCTATCTATGTATATATCTATCAATCTATCTATCTATTTATCTATTTTTTATTTATCTGCATATCTATCTGTCGATCTATCTATCTATCTATATGTTTATCTATCTATCTATTTGTTTATATATCTATATAATAATCAATCTATCAATATGTCTATTAATCTGTCTATCAAATTGACTATTTATATTTCTATCTATCAATCTATCTATCTCTCTTTTTATATATTTGTCTGTTTGTCTGTCTATCTATCAAACTATTTGTCTATCAGTCCATATGTCTATCTGTCTGTCTATCCTAATTTATCTTTTTATTTATCTATCTAACTAACTAACTATCTATCTATCTATCTTACTGGATGTCTATCTATCTATCTTACTGGATGTCTATCTATCTACATGTCTATTTCTATACCTATTTGTTCATTTTTTATCTATTTGTCTATCTATCTATCTAAAGTTTCTCTATCAATCTTTAAATCTTTCTGTCTATCTATGTATATATCTATATATATATATATATATCTATCGATCTTTCTAACTATCTATATGTGAAACTATCAATCTGTACATATATCTATCGATCTATCTATCTATATGTTTATCAATATATTTATCAATATATCTATCAATGTGCCTTTTAATCTGTTAATCAATTAATCAATTAATCAAGTAATCAATCTATCTATCTATCTATCTAAAAATCTATCTATTAATTTATGTATCTTTCTATCTAACTATTTGTCTATTTATCTATCTATTTATTTGTCTATCAATATGTCTATTAATTTGTCTATTTATCTGTCTATCAATCTGTCTTTTAATATATCTTTCAATCTATCATTCAATCTATCTATCATTCAATCTATCTATATGTCTATCTCAGTATAACTACCTGTCTATCTATCTATCACTCTATCTATCTATCTATCTGTTTATCTATTTAAATATATATCCTATCTATCTATATGTCTATCTATTTTACTATCTACCAATCAATCGATCAATAAATCTATTTATCAATCTATCTACCTATAAATCTGTCTATCAAATTATCTTTCTATCTATTTGCTTATCTTTCTATATTTGTGTCTATCTGTCTATATATCTATTGTATGTCTAACTGTCTATCAATCTCTATGTATGCCCATCTATCTATGTGTCTATATATCTGTCTATCTATTTGTTAGTCTATTTGTCTATGTGCCTTTCTGCCTGGCTGTGTGTCTCACCGACTATTTTTCAACCTAACTATATATTATTTTTTTGTCTATTTGTTTGTTTGTTTGTCTATTTATCTATTTGTCTATCTGTCTACTTGTAAATCTTGTTATCTAACTATCTATCTTTATATCTATCTATCTATCTATCTATACATCTTTTAATTTGTCTATTAATCAATCAATCTATCTCTCTAACAATCTGTCTATCAATCAACTATCTATCTTACTATCTATCATTATATCTATCTATCTATTTATATGTCTATCAATTTATCTATTTATTTTTTATTTATCTATCTATCTATATAGCTGTCTATCTTTCTGTATATTTTTCTACCTTTTTTTTATCTATCTATCAGTCAATATATGTTTATATATATCTGTTTATCTATTTAACTAACTATATATGTATCAATCTGTTTATCTATTTGTCTATTAATCTATCTATCTATCTATATTTATGTTTTTCTATATTTCTATTAATCTTTCTATCTATCTGTCTATTTATTTGTCTATCAATCTACCTATCTATCTTTCTATCTATTTATCTATCAACATATATATCAATCTATGAGTATATCAATTTTTCTATCTATCTATTTTTCTTTCGTTCTATCTATCTTTATATCTATCTATATATATATATTTGTCTATCTATCTATCTATCTATAAAACAATCTATCAATCTGTCTATCAATTAGTCAATCAAATTATCTATCTATCTGTCTATCTATCTGTCGATCTATCTATATGACTATAAGTAAATCTATCTACCTATCTGTTAATCCTACTATATGTCTATTTGTCTTACTGTACATCGATATATATGGTTGTCTATCAGTCTATCTACCTTTTTATCTATATGTATGTCTATTTTTTTTTGTGTTTGTGCATCTACTTATCTATCTATTTGTCTAATAATTTGTCTAATAATTATTCTATCGATCTATCTTTCTGTATATCTATTAATTTATCTATCTATCTATCTATATGTGTATATATCTATCTATCTATCTATCTGTGTATATATCTATTTATCTATCTATCTATCTATGAATCTACCTATATAGCTATGTATCTATTTTTCTATCTATATGTATATCAATCTATCTTTCAAACTTTATCAATCAATCTATCTATCTATTTGTTTATCTATTTGTCTATCTATATATCGATCTATATTTTTATTTATTGTCTATCTATCTGTATATCTATTTGTCTATATTTTTATCTATCTATTTGTCTAATAATCTATAAATGTATCTTTTAATCAATTTATCTATCTATGAATCTTTTTGTCTGTATATCTATCTATCTATCTAACTGTCAATTGAACTTTCTATCAATCAATCAATCAATCTGTCTATCAATCTTTCTATCAATCGATTAATCTATTTTTCTATCTATTTGTCTATTTATTTATGTATCTATATTTCTACCTATGCATCTTTTTATCTATCTATAAATCTATCTATCTTTTTGTCTATCTAGCTATCTATCTAATAATCTTTCTAATTATCTATCTATTTGTCTGTCTGTCTATCTATCTATCTATCTATTATTCAATCAACCTTTCTATCAATTTTTTTATAAATCTATCTATCTAACTATTTTAAAATCAATCTATCAATCTCCTTATAAATTTCTGTATCAATCAATCTATCTATGTCTATCTATTGGTAAATCTATTTGTCTATCTATCTATCTAACTATCTATCTATCTATCTGCATGTCTGTCTATCTGTCTATCTATATATCTATATATCTAAGTGTTTATCTATCTATTTATCTATCTATATGTAAATCTATCAATCTATCAATATGTTTATCAATCTATTTATCTATCTAGCTATCAAAGTGTCTATCAATCTAACTTTCAAACTATCTTTCTATATAATTGTTTATCTATATATCTATGTGTTTGTCTATATGTCTATCTATTTGTCTATCTATCTATCTATCAAGATGTCTATTTGACTATCTATCTATCTATCTATTCATTTATCTATCAGTCTATCTTTTTCTCTGCCTTAGTATTTGTCTGCCTGAATATAAATCTAACTAACTTAATGTCTATGTGACTTTTAGTCTATCTATTTATTTGTTTGTATAGTTGTCTTTAAATTTGTTTGTTTGTCTGTCTATCTATCTATCTATCTTTCTTTCTTTCATTCTATCTATATATATATATAAATGACAATCAATCTATCAATCTATCTGTCTATCTATCTTTTTATCTATATGACTATCTATCTATTTTTTATATCTACTTTTCTATATGTCTATTAGTCTGCCTATCTATCTATCTATCTATTAATTGTCAATTTGTCTATCTATCAATCTTTCTATCTACCTATGTATCTAATAATATATCTATCTATATATCTATCAATCAATATATATATATATCTATCAACTTGTCTACCTCTCTATCAATCTATCTATCTGTCAATTTATCTATTATTTTTTATATCAATCTATCTATCAATGATTCTAACTAACTATCTGTCTGTCTATCTATTTGTCTGTCTATATGTATATCTATCTGTCTATCTATATGTTTATCTACCACTCTATATATTTATCGATCTATCTATCTAATAATATATAAACGAATCTATCTATCTATCTTTTAATCTATCGCTAATCAATCAATCTATTTATCTGTAAATCAATTTGTCAATAATCTTTATATCAATCTATTTATTAATTTATCTATTAATCTATCAATCAATCTTTTTATCAATAAATCTATTTACATTTTTGTCTATATGTCTATATATTTGTCTATATATATATATATATATATATATATATATCTCTCTCTCTCTCTCTCTCTCTCTCTCTATCTATTTGTCTATCTATCTATCTATTTGTCTGTCTATTTATCTATCTATCTATTTATCTATCTATCTATCTTTATAAAAATCTATATATCTATTAATCTATCTATCTCACTATCTATTTGTCTATCTATTTATCCATCAACTTGTCTATCAATTTTTCTATCAAGCTATCTAACAATCAATCAATCTATCTGTCTATCAATTTATCGATCGATCTATCTTTCAATCTATTTAAGAATCAATCTATCTATAGGTTTATATATTTGTATATCAATATATATATCAATCTGTCTATCAATCTATCGATCTATATATCTATTTGTCTATCTATATTTATATTTGTTTGACTATATATATATATATGTCTATCAATCTATCTATAAATCAATCTAACTTCCTATCAATTTGTCTATCAAAATATCTAGCTATCTATTGGTTTATCTGTCTATTGTGTGTATGTCTAATTGTCTATCTGTCTGTCTATCTATCTATTTAACAATTTGTCTATCTATATGTTTATCAATCTGTCTATGTACTTGTCTATTATATGTGAATATATATATATATATATATATTTATATTTATATTTATATTTATATTTATATTTATATTTATATTTATATTTATATTTATATTTATATGTCTATCTATTAGTCTATCTACCTATCGATATATTTGTTAATCTATTTGTCTTTCTATATGTCTATATTTTCTCAATCTATTGTTTTATATATCTATCTATATATCAAACTATCTAGCTATCTATTTTTTTTCTATCTGTGTGTTTATCAATCTATCTAGTTATCTAGCTATCAATTTGTCTATCAATATGCCTATGAATTTGTATATCAATCTATCTTTTAATCTATATATAAATTTGACGATCAATTTGTCTATTAATCTGTCAATCTAAATGTATATTTTCTATTTATTTATGTCTATCTTTTTTTCTATCTATCACCTATCTATCTATCTATTTATCTATCAAACTATCAATAAATCAATATATTTATATATCTATCTTTCTTTCTATTTATCTATCTGTTTATCTATATGTCTATCTATATATAGATCTATATATCTATTATTAATATGTCTATCTATCTATCTCTCTATCTGTATATTTATCTATATAATAATCATTCTATCTATCTTTCTATCTATCTATCTTTCTATTTGCATATTTATTTGTCTATGTATTTGTCTATCTTTCTATCTACCAATATTTTATCTATATATTTATCAATCTGTCTATCTATCTATCAATTTGTCTATCAATATGCCAATCAATATCTCAATCAATCTGTCAATAAATATGTCTATCATTCTATCTATCTATAT
The DNA here is from genome assembly GCA_029783825.1 of Sapria himalayana. Lineage (NCBI taxonomy): Eukaryota > Viridiplantae > Streptophyta > Magnoliopsida > Malpighiales > Rafflesiaceae > Sapria > Sapria himalayana. The sequence goes on from JAREIK010000616.1 coordinate 465,278, forward strand.
TTCTTATCTATCTATCTATCTATCTATCTATATATTCATCTATCTATCAAATTATCTCTTTGTGTGTGTGTGTATATATATATATATATATATCTATATGTCTATATATCTATGTATTTATCTATCAATCAATCCATCAATATATTTCTCAATATATCTTTCTATCTAACTATCTATCAGTCTATTTTTGTATATATATTTCTATCTATCTATTTGCCTATCTATATGTCTATCAATCTATCTATCAAATTTTCTACCTATTTGTCTATCTATTTATAAATATATCTATCTAATATTTTGTATATCTTTCTATCCATTTGTATATCTATATATCTATCTTATTGTTTAACAATCTGTTTATCTCTGTCTATCAATCTATCAATCAATCAATCTTTCAATCTATCTAATAATATGGCTTTCAATCTGTTAATCAAACTATCCATCTATCTTTTTATCAATTTGTATTTCTATCTATCTATCCATCTATATGTTTATCTATCTCTCTGACTATCTTTCAATAATCAATCTATCTATCTTTATATTTGTTTGTCTATCAGTTTATCTATCTATTTTTTTATCTATTTGTCTATATATCTAGCTATCTATTTATCTATCTCTTTATCTCTCTCTCTCTCTATCAATCTATATATATGTCTATTTATTTATCAAAATCTTTGCCAATCTATCTTTCTAACTATATATCTTATTTCTATCTATTTATCTGTCTATCAATTTGTCTATCCATCTATTTATATATCTATCTATCATTTTTTCTATCAATCTGTCTATCAATCTGTCTATCAAATTGTATTTTTTATTTGTCTATCTATCATCTATATATCGGTCTACTATCTATCAATCTATCTATCAATTTGTCAATGAATTTATTTATCTATTTGTCAATCTATTTGTGAATCTATCTATTTATCTATCTGTCTATCTATTTTTTTATCTATCTATCTATTTATCTATGTCTGTTTGTTTATCTATCTATCTATCTATCTATTTTTAAATCCATCTATTTATCTATCTTTTTATCTCTTTATAATTCTATTTGTCAATCTATCTTTCTGTCTCATAATCCATTATCTCTCCATTTGTTTATCTATCTCTTTGTTTGTATTTATATCTATTTGTCTATCTATATATCTCTCTATATGTCTATATGTCTATCTATCTATATATCTATCTGTCTATCTATCTATCAATTTATGAGTCAATTTGTCTATATTTCTATTAGTCTTTTAGTTTTTCTTTCTTTCTATCTATATATATGTCTAATTGTTTATCTTTATATATGTCTATTTGTCAATCTGTTTATCTATTTATATTACTATTTGTATATACCTCTATCTGTTTATCTATCTACTATGTATCCGTATCTCTATCAATCTGTTTATCTATCTATCTATCTATCAGTCTATCTATCTATCAATTTGGCTATCAATTGATCTGTATATCTATCTATCTGCCTATTTGTCTATTTTTATATCTATGCATCTATCAATCAATCTATATTTTTATCTTTCTATCTATCTGTTTATCTATCTCTCAATCTATTTATCAATCTATTTATTTATCTATCTGTCAATCTATTTATCTATCTAACCATCAAACTATCTATTTATAAATCTATCTATCTACATATCAATTTATCTATCTATCTACGAATCCATATTTAAATTTATCTATCAATCTATTTTTAAAATTGTCTATCTATCAGTCTATCTGTATGTCTGCTAGTCTATTTGTCTATCTATGTGTCTGTGTATGCTTTCCTATTTGTTTATCTGTCTGTCTGTGTGCGTGTCTATTTGTTAATCTATCTGTCTATCTATCTATTTATCTATTTATCTATTTATCTATCCTAAAATTTATCTAGTATTCTATCTATCCTTCTATCTGTCTAACTATCTATCTATTTGTTAGTCTATCTATTTGGCTGTCTATTTGTCTTTATGTTTATCTATCTGTCTATCTATCTATTTATGTATGTATCTATCTATCTATCTTACTATGTATCTGTTTGTTAATCTATCTATCAGTCTATCTAACTATCTATATATCTATCTATCTATCAATTTGTATTTCAAATTGTTTATCAATCTATCAATCTATCAAAATATGTATCTGTCTATCTATCTTTTAATAAATTTATCTATCTTTTTGTCTATCTATTTGTCTATCATTTGTCTATCTATTTGTCTATCTATCTGTCTTTCTATTTGTCTATCTATATGTCTATTTATTTATTTATCAATTTATCTATCTATCGATCAATATAACTCCCTATCTACATATTTATCTAAATGTCTATCTAATTGTCTATCTACATGTCTATCTATCTATCTATCTTTCTATCTATCTATGAATTTGTTAGTCTTTCTATTTATCTTTCTAACTACAGTATAAGAAATTGTCAGTTTGGCAATGGAAATTTAGCTAGAGGAAAATTTCTAGCTAAATAGTGAGGGTTTAGCTAAAGAATAGCAAAGGATTTTTGATTTTATATTGAAATAAATTTTAGTGATGGATTAGGGATGGAAATGTTAGTAGATTTCTACATAAATGAAATAGGGAAATTTAGTGACGAATATAGTGACAAAATATCACTAGTTAATTAGATCTAGACAAAATCTATTGTTAATATTTTTGTAGAATTCTGTGGAAAGAAAAGCTGTAATTTAGTAATGGATTTAGCGACATAATTTCTCTAGCTAATTAGATTGATGCAAAATCTATCGGTATATAATTATCAAAAAAAAGTTTTTTTACTATTTTATACTTTATTGCAAGTGATTATTTCTTAAATTTTATTTTTCACAAAATATATCCACTTAGCTAGAGTTTTTTCCCTAGCTATTTGCACTTGGGATAATTTCCCTCTATAATCTTTAATGATTTAATTTTTTTTTTAATTTATTATTTGTTTTAATAATTTATTTACTTTTGTATATTAAATGATTGCCATTGTCTATAGTTGAGCAATCCTTGAATGACACATCCTCCTCATAAAATTATAAAAATAGGATATCATAAATAATAATTTATAAATATATAAATACAAAAAAATTAAATGATTATAGGACTAAGATAACTATTTTAATGAGCATAAAATTTTTAAAAAAGTATACAAAAAATTGTTCTAAATTTTTTATTTAAGAAACTTAAATATTTGTATTAAAATAAAATTAAATAATTAATTCTATAATTATAATAATTTGTAAAGATAATTTTAAAAATAAATGAACATACATTAAAATTTCTAATAATAAAAAGCTAAAATAATTCATTGTATGATTAAATAAAAAATATTTACAAAAATACTTGAATTAACAAATAAACTAATAAATATTAATATTATTTTAAGTATAAAAATAAAATTTTATTATTATAGGAAACTTTTAAAAAAATATTTAAAATTTTTCATTAAATTTAAAAGAAAAAAAATTTATATTTAAATATAAATACATAGATATTTACCCAAACTAAAATTTATAAAAATTTTATAATTGATTAATATTTTTACTATTAGCTTTTAATATTAAGTCTTTATTAAAATAATAAATATAATTTTTTTTAATAATCTTCTCACATTAAGTAATTTTTTGAATTTTATAAATTATAAATGATATCTAATAATATGAAATTTTATGCCTTTAAAATTATTTCATATTATCTTCATAAAAATTAATATAATTTCTTAAAAATTTATAACCATACAATATATATATTTATATATTTTTTAACATAAAGAGTATTTATAATTCTTAGGAAAGTGGCTTGAAAACCAATCATTTTTCATGTGTGCCTTGCTATATGAAGTTTATAAATTTTCTAGCCATGATTTTTTTTAGTTGGAAGACCAAGCATCTATTTTTTGAAATTGCTTATATATTTATTGTTTAATTTTAATAATAATTAAAAATTGTAAGGTGTTTTTTTTTCATTTGTGCCTTGCTACACACACATTAACTTGTTGAAATTAATTTATTAAGTAAAAAAAGATGAGTATTTATGTTTTATATATATTTATTGTTAATTAAATGTTTTGATAATTAAAAATTTAAACATTTATGAAATTTTAATACTTATAAAAAATTGTATCTTTTTGTGCAAAGACAACTCTAAGTCTCTAACTAATGCCATCCACCTCTCTCTCTCTCTCTCTCTCTCTCGAAATTGATAAATCAAAATAAAACCTAATATTGGAAGCTATTTCTTTCAGTAGTGAGTTTCTTGTCGATTTGAGGTACACTTTCTACCCTAATATAATCATCATCTGCAAGCATTTTAGAAATACGGGATAGCTCATCACAAGAAGAAATATCAAAGATATCATGCCAGTGTGCTTCCTCGATCTTCTTCTAGAAGTTTTATGAACAACTTCATCTTGCATATCTTAATACCTTCTTCAACTTCACAACCACCCACCATTGGAATGCAATATATGACAAGAACGATAACATATATTCATTCCGGTAACCACCATGTAATATCTTCTCATCAAATTTTGAATTTGTGACGTCTCCACTTTATTACATTGTTAGCAGCAAGTCGATCCCAAGCAATCATATTTTTGAGTACCTATGAGAAGCGATTTACCTGGTATGAACCATTGAGGTACAGGGATATCAGTAAGTAGAATAGAGAGACGTAATCAATAAATTCTTGAAAAGTTTGAGAGTTTCATTCGAACTTTTATTCATGAGTTATAATTTTTTGGGAAAGAAAGTAAGACAAGTGGAAGATGTGAGTGTTCCACGACACCTGGCAGAAGCCAGATGGCCTTGGAATCTCATGGTGGCGACATGGCGCTTTTGGAAAGATGAGCAGGTTGTTGTCAGGCGGTTACTTTATGTTAAATTGGTTTTGATCAAGAGTATGCTCATAAAGTAAAACTCCTGATCATGATTAAAATATATAGGATCAACCAAATTTTTTATTCATTATCAAGTTCTTGACTTGTGCTCAACAACTTCAGATCAACTTACCCTTTCTAACCTTTTTAAAAAGTATGTAATTCACGTAAAGATATCTCTATAGTTTTTCATATATTGTATTTTTTAATCATATAATATACTAGTAATCAAAATTATATTTGTGTTGAGTTACATAAACTATAATTATCAATCAGTGATAATTTATATATCACATCCAAATCCAATCAATTATATATTATCACGTAATTTATTAGCAAGATTTACTTAAATGAACTCATGATTATTATTTAGTTCCTGTGAGTCAGTTACACATTGATGGTCAATTCCGCTCCCACGATTGTGATTCAGAAGAAGAGAACAACAAAGAATAACAAATAATATATATTTAATAACCACAATCCAATAATGATAGAATCAAAAAAAAAACAAAAGAGAAACCACATCAGAAATGCACGAAATAATATGGTTCACTAATCGGTCAACACGACTAGCTACATCTACCAGAAAAATGCTTATGTATTTATAGATTATAACCAAAATAGACGTCCAAAAGGTTTTATAGTTTATTAATTTGTTTAACTTTTTTAACATTTTTTTTGACTTTATATAATCATATCTTGGCAGGAGAATTGAGTTGAGATCCCAATTTTTATGAGATTTTCAGGTGGATAAATGTGAAGAAAGCAAATAGTTAGTTTGTTGACAACAAGTCTCAGATTATTGCTTTGAAAATCTGTTATAATAATAAAATTTTATAAAACTACAGTAAATTTTAAAAGTAGTTTGGAATCCAAACTATTAAATTTATTTTATGTATATCTAGAAAAGAATTTTTTTTTATTTTTTCACGATAACTCAGGGAGGAACGTGTGAGAGTTGCTTCTCAACAAGTTGAGGGTTCTATAAATCTTCAACCAATTGATTATGATCCTATCTATTTGGAGATTATAGGAGGTCATAAGAAGCAGCAAGTGTATGGCATCAACTCAAAGGGAGTGATATTTTATTGTAGTAGTCATGCTTCTAATTCATCTGTCATAGCAATGGTGGGTGAGTTGGTCGAACAACAAGTAATAGAAACAAATGAACATTTTGAAGTTATGGAGACCGAAATTAAAGAGAATGATGAGCATATATCTTTTTAGAAGGAAGAAATACGGAAAATGAAAGTAGAGAAGGATGAGTAGATTATTCATTTGAAGGAATAAATGCAAAAAATGAATGAAATGAATGAAGAGATAAAAGAAATGAATGATCAGATAATAGAAATTATGATTGTAATGCAACTGCAAATCTCCTATATGGAGTCACAATTAGCAGCCTTAATGCGATAGATAAAATTCTGAGAACTAGCTATGAAACCACAAATGAGAGGCTATCAAAAATGCACCAACTAATTATGAGGATGAATATGTATCATAATTATTTCTGAACTATTTTTAATTTTTGTCAAAGTGTGGCTAAACATGATGAAACTTTTTTGGTGGGATCATTTTTCCTTTATTCTGGTTTTTTTTTTGCTTTGACAAATCAGCTAACTATGAATCTTTGTAGGACATCTGATGCAAGACAATCGAATAAATTCTGATTCAAACTCGTCAGATATTGTCATGATCCTTCCTATGGATGGGTTCCATCTTTATCGATTTCTACAGTCTCAAAAGGAGGCTGAGCTATTATTATCTTCATTATTTCTGAAATAATTAATTTTTTTACTCTAAACATCATTGCTGGTCATCATTCAGATATTTGTTGAAGTTGTATGACTATCAACATAGATTTATGTTTGTTAATATGTATAATGCTATTTTTATATATTTGTGAATATGTGTGTGTGTGCCAGAATATTGGGGGTAGAGCTTTAGCCTATTATAGGTATGTAAAAGGCTCGGCTGGTCCTCTTGGTGATGGGAACAGCACGCTAGCTTTTGAAGTTGTGAGATGAATTAAAAAATTGCGGTCCAACATAGACCCAGGTTAGTTTTTGACGCTCTTATTTCGTGCAGATCTGCGTTGTCACTGTTCAAATCTGCAACTGCTTATTATTGGTGATCGATGGAATTAAATTGTTGAAGTGTTAAAAGGCATTATGATTACTAATGAAATTTAATTAAATGTGTTCATTTTGCTTGTTCTCCTTCTCTTGCATGTACATAGTTTCATGGATGATGACGAGCTTAACATGAGGAACTATCAATTGGGGTTATTACGAGCCATTTTTATAGGGGCATCTTGATCTGAAACTGATACCTAGCATGAGAGCTCACGACATGAAGCCTTTCTAACTAGGATGTGATCTTAACAACTTTATGGTTAATGCCAATATTTCATTCAATCCCCACGAATGTGTTGTGTCCAACACTTCTCTTGTAATGCAATACATGAGAGATGGTTGGATAAACTAGAGATATAAGTTATTGAAGTTTATGCCAACAAAATGAAGTATAAATGGGATAACAGTAATTTGTTGCAGTTTCATATCATCTGAGGCAATGTGATTATATTGATGTGTATATATTATAGTATATATGTACATATATTCTTAGTATCATATATATTGCAGTACATATGTACATATATACTTAGTATCATATATACTATAGTATATATGTACATATATATATATAGTATCATATATACTGAGTATATATGTAGATATACTAAGTATATTTGCAGATAAAATAGTGTAGTATATATTACATATAAACTACACTATTATATTTACATATATACTATAATATATAAGTATGTATATACTGTAGTATTATATGTACATATATATGTAGTATATATGTACATACTGAATTCGATGCCATAATCACTAAAAAATTAGACTAGTTTTTAAATTCTGTTTGAATATGATACTTGCATGATGATGCCACAAGAGAAAATTGGCAAAGCAGATTAAAAAGCTAATGCTAAAGGGACTGATTGAGCCAGTAAAAGCTGATCACCTCTCTTTGATTCTTGAAAGCAAAGTTGTTTCCTATTGCTTGTACAAGGATTCTGAAAGAATTCTAGGAAGTACTTATGGCATGTGTATTTTGTAGGTTCAACTTTTCTTTTCTTTCTGGATACTATGTTTATGATTCTCATCATTGCTAATAACTCATTTTTTTCCCTTGCAGTTGTGTAGGATTCTGAAGACTTAACTCCAAATATTCTTGCAAGAATGATTGAAACTCTAGATGGTGGTGGTGGTCTAGTTGTTTTACTTCTTCGAACCCTATCATCACTTGTGAGTTCGTGTACCTTGGTCATGGTGAGTTACATTTCATTGCTCATTATTTGCTTACACAAAAACATGATATGCATTCTTTGAACATTGAATTAGAATGTCTCTATTGTTCCTGACATGTTAAGATGTTAATAAGAGATTTAGAATAGAGTCGCATTCTGAAATAGTTCTCGATTCAACGAGAGGTTTCTCTTATATGTGTATTTAAGAGAAATGCTAGTATATCTCTCATAGGTACATACTGAGTATATATGTTCATATATACTATAGAATATATGTATATATTCTACAGTATATACATACGTATATACTACAATATTTATGTACATATATACTACAGTATATACGAACATATATTCTATAGTATATAGGTAGATATATACTGTAGTATATATGTGAGTATATACTTTAGTATATATGTATATTTATACTCGGTATATCTACATGTATACTATAGTATATATGTATATATGTTGCAGTAATATATGTAACTAGTGAAATGCTAGTATATATGTACATATATACTATAGAGTATATGTACATATATACTATAGAGTATATGTACATATATACTACAGTATTATGTATTTATCAAAACAGAACTTTTTTTATTTATTAATTTTGATTTGATTGACTGGTTTAATTTTCAAATAGAAATGGTACCACAATGTTCCCCATACAAAGCTTGTAGAAATGAAGGAATTTTTTACTAGACATGATGCCTCAAGACTAGGACATCTCGTCACGACAGAAAGATGGTGATCAGAAGAGCTGAGGGAGACAAAAGTAACATCAATTTCACAAATAGATTATACTTTATGCACTATCAATAGATACTTTAATGAAAAATATGCAATAAAATTTTGTTATGTTTTTGATTTAACTATGTAAAACAAGGGATGCATAGATTACTGTTATTCAAAAATAGTATGCAAAACATATTTTTAACATCATGTGCTTCACATGAGCATGGTGTAGTACTCCATTTTTCTATGTTCATGTTACTTATTGATTTGTTGATGGTTACTACTACTGACGATGAGTCTCTATTTCATCTGTCAGTTCTTTTGTTAGGATGGTAGCTTGGTCATGGTGGGGCAAAGCAACACCCTTAAAGGCCTTGGGACCGGGAGAGAGTTCTAGTTGCACAGAGGAAAGATGCGAACTTTGATATGCCAAGCCTAGCTCGTGGCTTGTCTTCCACATTTTCCTCTAATATTTTTCTGAGATATTTTTCTAAATTTAATTAATCTTTGCATTACATATTTATGTTGATTGTGATGTTTTGTGTCATCTTTGTGAAGTAAAAATGAGATAATACTTATTTGTTGTAGTGTTGTGACATTTGAGGCTATGTGATTATATATATGTACATATAATACTATATTATATACGTACATATTTACTATAGTACATATGTATGTATATACTACATATATATGTATGTATATACTAAGTATATATGTAGGTATATACTGAGTATATATGTATGTATATACTGAGTATTTTTGTACATATATACTGAGTTTATATGTACAATTAATATTGCAGTATATGTGTACATATATACTCAGTATACTTCATATATACTATAGTATATGTACAAATATACTCAGTATATAAGTACAGATAATTTTGCAGTATTATATGCACATATATTCTGAATATCTATGTATTAGTATATATGTACATAAAATACTGAGTATATAAGTACTGAGTATATATGAAAATATATACTGAGTATATATGTACATATAAAACTGTAGTATATATGTACATATATACTCATACTTATAATACTATTGTATATATGTACATATACTGTAGTAATATATTTAACTTGTGAAATGCTAATATATATGTATATATACACTATAGTATATATGTACATATATACTACGATATTATATATTTATCTAAACCAAACTAATTTTATTTATTTATTTTAATTTGATTGATTGGTTTAAATTTCGTATAGATAAGGAACCGCAATGTTCCCCATATGATGATTATAGAAGTGTAGGGATTTTTCACTAGTCATGATATGTAGTGACTGATACAGCTTTGTCGCAGCAGAAAGATGGTGACTGGAGGAGCTGGGAGAAAGAAAGTGATGTCAATTTCACAAAGAGATTATATTTTATACATTATCATTAGAAACATTGTTGAATAGGTAATTATAAAATTTTGTTATGTTTTTGTTTATTCAATGTAAAATATTGTATCAGGATAATTTATAAATTGATTTTAATTTAAGTTAATTATAAATTATCATTTATAGTTTTTGTTTTTATTCAAATTAATATAAAAAAACTTGAAATAATAAAATTAAATTTTTTGAAATAAAAATAAAATAGTAAAAATAGTTTTGGAATTAAAATTGCTAGGTTTTTTTTTTTGCTAATTTAGCCACAGAATTTTTCCTTGCTAATTTAGATACGAATTTACCCTTGCTAATTTAGCTAGGGAATTTTTTGAACCTTCAAATTAAGGTCAAAATTACCTGGGGAAAATTATGAAATTAGTTAGGTAACTTTTCATTGCTAAATATTTTAGCAAGGGATTGTTTCCCTCGTTAATTTTTAGCTAGGGATTGTCTATCTATCTATCTTTAAATCTTTCTATAAATCAGACTATCGATCTATATATAAAATTGTCTATCTATCTTTCTTTCTTTATTTTTATCAATTGATCTATTTATCAAAATATCTAAATATTTGTTCTACAATCTTTCTATTTATCTTTCTATCTATTTGTTTGTTTGTTTATATATCTATCAATATATCTTTATATCTATATACCTAATAATCTGTCTATCTATTTTTCTATATACCTATCTCTCGATCTATAAATCTATATTTGTATATAGCTGTCTATCTATCTATATTTCTATATATCTATCTATCTATGTATATATCTATTTGTATTTCTATCAATATATCTATCTAAGTATATGTCTATCTATCTGTCTGTCTGTTTTTCTATCAATCTATCTAAAAACTTGTCTATCTATCTATCTATGTATAAATATATATATATATATCTATCTATCTATCTATTTATTCATTCATCTATCTATATATCTATTTATCTATGTATATATCCATTTGTATATCCATCTATCTATTTATCTAACTATCTATCTATCTATATATCTATATGACTATCTTTCTATCTATCTATATATCTAACTATCTTTCAATTTTCAATTCTATTTATCTATCTATCTGTCTCTCTATCTATCAAAATATTTGTCTGTCTATATATCTATTTAGCTATCCATCAATCTGCCTATCTATATGTCTATCAATATGACTTTCAATCTATTTATCAATGTTTCTATCAATCTTTCAATCAATGTATTTGTCAATCTATCTATAAATCTGTCTATCAATATTTCAATCAATTTGCCTAACTATCTATCTATTTATCTATCTATCTATCTAAGTTTTTGTCTATCTATTTGTCTATCTATTTGTTTATCTATCTGTCTATCTATATATCTAACTATCTTTCTTTCAATCTATCTTTCAATTTATCTATCAATCTATCTATCAAATTGTTTATATACCTTACTATCTGTCTGTCGGTCGGTCTGTCAGTCTCTCTATCTTTCTGTCCTACTATATTTTTTACTATCTATCTATCTATCTATCTATTTGTTTGTTTATCTATCTATCGATTTATCTGTCTATCTATCTATTAAATAATATGTCTATCAATTTGTCTATATGTCTATCTATCTATATATCTATATACCTGTCTATCTATATATATATCTATATATATGGTTGTCTATCTATCTATATATTTATCTATCTTTATATCAATATATCTATCTATGAATATATCTATCTATCTCACTATAAGTCTATATATAAATCTATTTATTTATTTTTCTAACTATCTCTCTATCAATCTATCTATTTATCTGTCTATAAATCTATCTATCAATTTATATATTTATCTATCTTTCAATCTTTTTGTCTATCTTTATGTCTATCAATTTGTCTATCCATCTATTTATTTATCTATCTGACTATCTATCTATTTATCTTTTTATCTATCTATATATCTATTTCTCAATCTATCTATATAATAATCTATAAATGTGTATATCTATCTATCTATTTATCTGTTTGTCTATCTTTCTCTCTATCTATTTTATATCTATCTTTCTAATTATCTATTTGTAAATCTGCATATCTATCAATCTGACTATAATTTTTTTTAATAATTTATTTATAAACCTACCAATCAATATGTCAATCAATCTGTCTAACAACCTATCTAATATTATATCAATCAATCAATCAATCTTTCTGTCTGCCTATTTATCTATCTATATTTCTATCTCATTATATATATAATTGTCAATCAATTTGTCTGTCTATCTATCTTTCTATATATCTATTTATCTATTTGTCTATCTATCTATTTATATATTTGTAAATATATCTATGTGTATATATATATATATATATATATATATATATATATATCCGTATGTTTATATATCTAATATTGTATCTATTTATCTATCTGTCTGTCTGTCTGACTTTCTATCTATCTATCTATCTGTCTATATATCTATCTATCTATTTATCTATTTCTCAATTTATCTAGTTTTCTATCTATCTGTCTATCTATATGTGTATCTATTTGTATAAAATTCTTTATATCAATCAATATATCAATATGTATATCAATCTGCCTATTAGATTGTATATATATATATCTATCAATCTATATGCATGTCTGCTTGTCTATCTATCTATCTATCTATAATATTATCTTTCTATCTATCTATCTATTTTTTTTCTATTTATCTATGTATCTATATATCTGTCTAATAATTTATCTATCTAATTGTCTATATAGCTATCTGTCTATCTATATATTTATATATCTATATATCTATATATTTGTTTTTCATTCTTTCTATGTATCTATCTATCTGTGTGTGTGTGTGTGTGTGTGTGTGTGTATATATATATATATCTATCTATCTATATATCTTTCTATCAATCTATCTATCTATTTATATATATAACTATTTATCGATCTATTTATCTATTGGTCTTTCAATCTGTCTATAAATCAATCTTTCTAAATATATATATATATATATATATATATATATATATATATTTTTCTATCTATATATCTATTTGTCTATCTATATGTCTATTATCTGTCTATGTATATATTTATCTATCTATCTATCTATATGTCAGTCTATCTATCTCTCTATTTATCTATATAATAATCTATAAATGTGCCTATCTATCTATCTATCTACCTATCTTTATTTCTATCTATCTATCAATATATATGTCTATTAATCTATCTATATATATGTCTATCAATCAATCTATCTATCAATCTATCAATCTATATATCTATCTGTCTATCAATATATCTTTCAATCTATCAATCTATCTGTTTATCAATTTGTATATCAAACTATTTATCAATCAATCAATCAATTAATTGATCTGTCTATCTATTTGTATGTCAATCTTTTTATCTATATGTATATATGTCTATCTTTCTTTCTTTCTATTAATCTATCTATTTTATATAAATCTATCAATTTATTAATCTATCTGTCTATATATCTATCTCTCTATCTATCTACGTATATATATGGATATTTATATATCTATCTATATATCTATTTTTCTTTCTTTCTTTTTGTCTATCTTATGTTTGTCTATCTATGTGTCTATCTATCAATCTATCTATTTGTCTATCAATCTATCTATTTCTTTATTTATATATCTATCTACCTTAAATCTACCTATCAATCTAGCTATCAATATGCCTATTAATCTATCTATCAATTAGTCTATCAATCTATCTATCAATCTATCTACCAATCTATTTATTAATCTATATATTAATCTGTATATCAATCTATCTATCAATCTATCTTCTATCTATCTATCAATTTGTTTATCAAGTTGTATATTAATATGTCGATCAATAAGTCAATATATCTATAAAACAATCAATATATCTATCTATCTGTATATCTATTTGTGTATATATCTGACTATCAATCTTTTTATCAATCTATCTATCAACCGATCTATCAATATGTCAATCAATCTATCAATATGTCTATCAATCAATTAATCTTTCTATCTATTTGTCTATATATTTAAATGTTTGGCTAACTATCTGTCTATTTGTTTGTCTATATATATGGCTATATGTATGTTTGTCTATCTATTTGTCTATCTATCAGTCTATCTATTTTTCTGTATGTTGTTTGTCTATTTGTTGATCTGTTTATCTACCTTTATAATAATTTATCTATTATTTGTCTAAATATCTATCTATCTATTAATCTATCTCTTATCTATCTAATTATTAATGAAACTATTGTTTTTTATCTATCAATCTATCTAGTTATTTTACTATATATCAATCTGTATATCTATCTATCTATCTAATTATCAATCTATCTATCAATTTTTCTATCTTTATGTCTATCAAAATATTTATTTATCTGTCTATCAATTTGTCTATCCATCTATATATCAATCAGTATATCTATCAATCTATAGAACAATTTATCTTTTTGTCTATCTATATTTCTATTTATCTATCTATCTTTCTTTCTATCTATCTATGATTTGATCTATCTATCTATATGTTTATCTCTATGACTTTCTATTTATCTATCTATCTGACTAACTACTTGTTATTTATTTGTTCATCTATATATCTATCATTCTGTGTATCAATTCTATCTGTTTATATATATGTTTATCTATTTGTCTATCTCTCTATCTTTCAATATATTTATCCACCTATTTATCTATCTATTTGTCAATTTTTCTATTTGTTAATCTATCTATCAATCTATCTGTCTATTTATCTATCTATCTATCTATCTTTCTTTCTTTCTATCTATCAATTTGTCTATCAATCTGTCTATTAATTTATCTATCAAAATTCTTTCATAATATCTATTTATCTACCTTTCTATATATCTATATATCTGTGAGTTTGTCTATGTATATATATGTCAATCTATCTGTCAATATATATATATATATATATATATATATATATATATATATATATACACACATATATATATCTCTATCTATCTATTAGTCTGTCTGTCGATCTTTTTGTATGCTTAACAATCTGTCAAATGTTTATTTATCTGTCTATCTATCTATCTATCTATCTATTTGTTTGTCAATCTCTCAATATATTAATCTATCATTTAGTCAGTCTATATGTCTTTCTTTTTGAATATATGTCTATCAAGCTATTTACTTATCTACATATCTAGCTTTTTATCTATACATATGTCAATCTGTTTATCAATCTTTTTGTCTTTCTGTCTATATGTCTATCTACTATCTATCAATCTATCTTTCTAAATATATTTATATCTTTCTACCTTTCTATCTATCTATCTTTCTCTTTATCTCTATATCTATCTATCTCTTTATCTTGCTATCTAACTCTATATCTTTCTATCTCTTTATCTTTCTCTCTCTATCTCTATATCTTTCTACCTCTAATTCTCACTATCTCTTTAGCATTCTACTTATCTATTTCTCTACCTAGCCATCTCTATATCTTTCTATCTCTATATCTCTATACCTCTCTATGTCTCTACCTTGCTAATTACCCACTTAATACCTACCTACCTCCAAAGCTAGCTAGCTACCAACACAACTAGATATCTATCTATCTTTCTATCTGTCTATCTATCTATCTATCCTTCTATATGTCTACTTATATGCCTATCTATTAGTCTATCTCTTTTTAACTATCTTTCTATCTCTCTATCTCTTTATCAATAAATATGTCTATCGGTCTATTTTTCTAATTCTCTCTCTATCTCTCTATCTCGCTATTTATATCTCAATCTCTTTATCTATATAACTACCTATTTATCTATCTTTCTATCTCTCAATCTTTCAATCTGTATATCTGACTATATATCTATCTATCAATCAAATTATTTGTCTATCTGTCTATCTATATGTCTATCTATCGATTTATCTACCTGTCTAGCTATCTATTTGTCTACTTGTATATATGTCTATCTATATACATGTCTATATATCTATCTATATATCTATCTATATATCTATCTTTCTTTATGTCCATCTTTCTATCAATCAATCAATCAATGTGTCTACTTGTCTATCTATGTGTCTTCTTGTCTATCTATCGGTCAATCTCACTATATATCTATCTGTTTATCTTTCTATCTATATATATTTCTATATGACCATATGTATATATATATCTATCTATCTTTCTTTCTTTCTATTTGTCTATGAATCTTTCAATTTGTCTACTTTTATGTCCATCTAAAGGGTCTGTATATCTATTTATCTATCTAACTAACTATCTATCAATTGATATATCTATCTATATGTCTATCTATCTGTCTATCTATCTAAGTGACTATCTATCTATTAGTTAGTCTCTCAATCTAACTCTATGTTTGTCTATATGTCCATGTCTATCTGTATGTCTGTCAATCTGTCTGTCTATCTGTCTATCTATCTATTTTCTATATGACTATCTATCTATCTATCTATACTATCTATTTATATACCTTTGTGTGTATCTATCTATCTATCTATTTGTCTATCAATTTGTCTATTTATCTATATATCGATCGATCGATCTATCTATCTATATCTATATATATATATATATATATATATATCTATATATCTAACATCTATCTATCTATATATATAACTATCTATCTGTCTATCTATATCTCTATTTATTTTCCAATTTATGTGTCTATATATATTTCTATCAATTTGACTATCAATCTTTCTATCTCTCAATCAATCAGTCTATCAATCTATCTATTAATTTGTATATCTATCTATCTATCTATTAGTTATCTATGTATCTGTTAATCTTCAATCTATCAGTCTGCTAGTCTATATGTCTTTCTATCTGTCTTTCTATGTCTTTCTATCTAGCTATCTATCTGACTATAAATATAGCTATTTATCTTTCTATATGTTTACTTGTCTATTTGTTTTATTGTCGATATGTCTATATGTCAATCTATTATCTATCAATTATTCTATCTATCTATATATCTTTATATCTTTCTTTCTTTCTATCTCTCTCTATCTCTACATCTATATTTCTCTCTATCTTTCTAACTCTCTATATCTATATCTCTCTATCTCCATATCTCTCTACCTCTATATCTCTCCATCTCATTTGCTCTCTACTTATCTATGTCTCTACTTCTTTACCTCTTTATCATTCTATCTCTCAATCTCTTTACCTCTCTATATCTCTTCCTACCTAACTACCAACATAAATACCTACCTTCCTTTCTAGCTACCAAAGTAACTAGCTATATGTCTATGTGTCTAATTATGTATCTTTCTATATCTTTACGAGTCTACTTATCTATAGATCGATAGATAAGTAGATAGTTATATATATAGATAAACAGATAGATAGATAGATAGAAAGACAAAAAGATAAATAGATAAATGGACAGATAGATAGATTGATAGAATAGATAGATATATCGATAGATCGATATACAAATAGATAGATAGACATAAAGAAAGAAAGAAAGATAGATAGAAAGATAAGCATATAGATAGATTCATAGATTGATAGACACATAAATAGATAAATTAACATATAGATAAATAGATAGTTATATATAAAGATATGCAAATAGATATATAGATAGTAAGAAAGAAAAATAGATAGATTGATATATAGACAAATAGATTGATTGATAGAAAGATTGATATATAGATAGTTAGTTAGTTAAATAGACATATAGATATATAGATAAATATATAAATAGATAGATAGATTGAATGATTGATAGTCCAATAGATAGACATATATTTTGATAGACAAATTTATAGATAGATAGACAGACATGTAGATAGATAGATAAATAGATATATAGATAGAAAAATAGATAGATAGAGAAATAGATAGATATAAAGATAGATAGATAGAAAGATAGATAGATAGATAGATAGACAAATAGACAGACAGATAGATAGTCAAATAGTCATATGGATAGATAGATAGGTAAATAGGTATACACATATACAGAAAGACAAATAGATAGATATGCAGATAGATACTACTAAAAATTATGATAAACAACTGAAATACTAACCATAAAATTTGGTTAGTAATTGCAATCCAAAACACAACCAGTTAGCGACCAATAAAGGTTATCGAAAAAAAAATCCTGCCGACCGAATTTAAGACAAAATAACAACAATAATTATTGACCAAATGGTTTTTGTTGGAAATTATTCTATAGAGTTGTTATTAAATATATTACTAACCATTTAACGACATATCATTATAATTTCTCGTTATCGTGTTTTTCAAATTATTTATGGCTTCATACATACCGACCATTTACCGACCAAATATATATGTCGATAATTTCTGACCAATTCAAGACCAATTTATAGAATTGAAGAGGTGCATCGAAGAAAAACACTTCCGACCAAAAATTTTGACCAGCTACAAACCATATATTACCGCCCAAATATATTTGGTCGGAAATATGGTCTATAAATTAGAAAAGAATTAGCGAAAAATATTTCAAAAGATTACTGACTATTTAATGACAGAAAATATATTACCATTAAAAATGATCGGTAAATCGGTTATTCAATATATTTATTATGTCGTAATTACCGACCAACTACTGACCAAATATTTAGGTTGGTAATTATTGACCATTTCTCGATAGAATATCGACCATACCTCCTGACAAAATGTTTTTGGTTGGAAATTGGTCAGTAAATTAAGATGGAAAAAGCAAATAGAAATTGCCAACTAATTACCGAGCATTTAACGACCAAAAACATATTACCTTTAAAATTGGTCAGTAAATTAGACTTCCAAATACTTATAAATTTATTCTCACCAACCTTTTACGGACAATAATTTTGGTTGGTAATTCAATGTTTTAATTTTTTTGATTTGAAATCATTTGCTAAATCATCATAACATTAAATCATCGTAAATCCGTCATTTTTCCGAATCTGAGCCAACTGTAAGCATGAAATCACATAAATTTGATATTTCTTCTGAATCCTAGTAAGTTTTTCTTTGTTCTTCTCCTTCAAATTGATTATACACACCTCCGTCTCTTTGAATTATACATAGACATTTGAAATTTCATTTTTTAGTATATTCACGTATTAGATTTTTTTTCTCCTCCTAATTTATTAATTTTTGCTTTGATTTCATTTAACCAAACATGATTTTGACTCGACACAATTAACTAATCTATAATTTTTCATTTTTTTTAAAATTTGTTCATCTATTGTTTATATTTTAAGGATTTTAGTGATTTTGATTTCTATTACATGATGTTTGCATCCGAATACTCTTAATGTTAATGGTTTATATTTATATAATCATATGACATTAGCTATGAATGTCTATACTTTAATATATATTATAATTTATGGTAAATCAAAGTTTTACTTAAAATTAATCTTAAATAGTGTCTATAATAGTATATATAAACTTTTATACATTTATATAATCGAATGATATTATGTATAAATATCTATAATTTAATATATAATTGTCTTATTATATTATAAATACACATTGATATGTTTAAATAAACATATAATTTTATATATAAATATTTATACATATGTATTAATGTTTATAAATATCTATACAAAATTCACATTAAACTATCCATTTATATATTTTCTTATATAACAATTATGTAATATTAAATTATTATACAATTTGTATAACTATATATAAATATTTTTATAACTAAATAAAGCTCTATATAATTATATAAACTATATTTTTAACTATATATACATTTATGTATTAATATAATTAAAACAAAATAGTTTATATAACATTGTTTATATTTATGTATAACCACTTATAACTACTTGTATAAATATATCTATATATAACTATATGTTTTATTATATATAACTATTTATAACTAAATATATTATATGTAAAATAATATATAACTATAAATAATTGTATCTTACTATGTGTATACCTTTAAAAGTTTTATGCACAATTATATTTAAATATTAAATTTACAACTATATATTTGTATATAGTTGTATATAAAAAAAGTATTTTACTATATCTATACCTATAAATTACTATATGTATAATTATAAAAATTAAATGAACAAATATATAAACCTACATGTATAAATTTATGTTTAACTATATGTGTAACTATATGTATAACCACTTGTAACTATATTTATAATTACATGTATAGCAACATACAACATTATTTTAAACTATATGTGGATAACTATAGATAAATATTTGTATATCTAGATATATGTCTATATAATTATATATAACTATAATTAGAGACCATTGCATTTGTTAAATCAAATGAATTTTTAACTAGTCATGTAAGATGATCGTGAATGGATTTACAAGGGTCGAATATTCAATTGAATCTTATCTAATGAATGGGGGCATAAAGTTGATGAATTTGTTGAGTTTGCTCTAAGGCATCCTGAGTGTGTTAATGGTGGTATAGATATCCGACGTTCTTGCACTTTATTTAAATCTCAGAATAAAAAGATTTTTTAATGTTGAGACTGTGAAGATGCATTTGTATAGAAATTGTTTTGTTGTAGATTACTATGTTTGGATATACCATGATGAGAAGCAAGTCCACCAGAGTTGTTCGAGTTCAATATGGGTGTCAGTAAGTTAAACTGATCAAATGATCTTGGATAATATTAATCCTATAAAATGGTTTTTGATGCTGCTTGTCCTGAATTCAACCCGAAAGAGGAACCCAATGACGAGGCAAGGAATTTCTATGATATGATTTGATCTTGAGTCAAACCTATATATGAGGAAAATTCTAAGCATACTAACCTTTCTATAGCCATGAGGATGTTAGAAATAAAGTGCAGACACAGGTGTTCATGGGGATGGTTTGATGATATCTCTAAATTCATTCAAGAATTATTTCCATAAGATAATCTGATCCCATTGAATTTTTATAGCATGAAGAAGTTAGTTAGAGGCTTGGGATTACCAGTATAGCTCATTCATTATTGTGTGAACAACTGAATGATAACTGGGGTGATAACATTTACCTTTACAGTTGTAAAATATGTGGGCATGCTCGGTACAAGTAAAAGTTTATGGGTTCTTGAAATAGATTGTATATACGTAAGTTGAAGGTGTTGTATAATAAGATGCACTATTTTCCAATAACACCTAGGTTGTAGAGATTGTTTGCATTAACTGCAATAGCTAATGAAAAGAGGTGGCATTCAAAGCATCATATGGAGGATGGTAAGATGTGTAACCCTTCTGATGCCCCTGCTTAGAAATATTTTGATGGGTATTTTCATGATTTTTCTTTTGAAGTTCGAAATGTTAGTGTGGGTTTATTTGCTGATGGTTTTAAGTCGTTTAGTCAATATGAATAGCAAAATTCTTTGTAGCTTGTGGTGGTGACCCCGTATAATTTTCTTCTAGACTTATGTATGAAGGAGGAATTTATGTTTTTGACTGTGTTAGTGCCGGGGCCTACAAATCCAAAGGGGGAGATAGATTTTTCTTGCAGCCATTGATAGAGAAGTTGAAAGTCTTTGGGGTGTTGGGGTTCAAACTTATGATATTTCCAAATGGTAAAATTTTCAAATGTGTTCTACCCTCATGTGGACCATAAATGACTTTATAGCATATTCTATGATGTCTGGGTGGAGTAAAACTTGTATGTTGGCATTTCTTCATAGTATGGAAGATTCTGATAATTTTCGATTAATTAAGAGCTTAAAATAGTCATGGTTCGACAACCATCGGATATTTTTGCCCATTAATCATCCGTATCGAAGTAATGCCAAAGACTTCATTAAGAAGAGAAAGGTTACTAAACAATTCCTGGCGATTAGATTTGGGGATGATATTCTGTGAGAATTGAATAATAGAGGGTTTAGGAAGGTGATAAATGCTGATGCTGAGGTTATGAATGCAACTATATCTAAGACTTCTTGGTGGAATAAGAAATGTATTTTCTGGGATTTGCCCTACTGCCGTGAGTACTTTCTCACACACAATCTTGTTATTATGCATATCAAGAAGAATGTTTTTGACAATATTTTCAATACAATATTTAACATTCCAGGGAAAACTAAGGACACTTACAAGTAAAGAGATAAGTTAAATAAAGATTGTCGTTGTCCTTAATTTGCTAAAAATCTTGTCCCTAATAAATATCTTGATGTGCCATTTGTTCTGAATAAATCACAGAAGATGGTCGTGTTGGAGTGGGTAAAAAAACTTAGATTTCTAGATGGGTATTGTTCTAATGTGGGGAGATGTGTGGATGCGAAAAAAATTAAGATGTTTGGCATGAAAAATCATGATTATCATGTATTAATGCAAAGGTTATTACCAATTGCTCTTTGAGAATTCCTGCCTAATATAATATGGGAGCTGATAAGTAAAATTTTTTTATTTTTCAAGCAACTGACTTCTTCTTCATTAACTAATGAGGAGTTGAGGAATCTGGATGAACAAATTCTAGTTATCATATGCAATCTTGAAAAAATATTTCTTCCTAATTTTTTTTGACTCAATGGAGCATCTTCCAGTGCACTTGGCTTACAAAGCTTGGATTCCTGGTCCTGTCCAATATCGTTGGATGTATCCTCTAGAAATGTAATATTAATTCACTAAACTAATTCTTTTTCTATATATAAATTTATATATACACAAAAATGACTTGTAATTTTCACTAATCTTTTTGTAGATACTTGAGGAAAATAAAGTATACAATAATGAAAAAGGCTCAAGCTGAGGGTTCTATATCAATAGGTTATATTATGGATGAGGCTACAAAATTCACATCATTCTATTTCAAAGAAGAAGATCCAACTCTTCCACTTAAGGAAAAGTGGAATAAAGTTTATCTTTATGACAATGTGAATAATGAATTGTTTAAATTTGTAAGCCACCATATAAAGCAATTAGTGCTGAAGAGAAAAGGTATCTAGCAAACTATGAATATTCTATAGCTCATCTATATGTCCTAATGAATTGTTCGGAGATTTAACTATTCATTGAGTAAGTATTTCCTAATAGTCAAATAACATCTATTACGCATTATAAATTACTATTTCCTATTAGTGTATCAATTATTTTTAATTTCTTTTTTTAGTGATTTTGATACAGATAAATGAAAGAGTTTTTAAACATGAATGAAGAAGAAATCAATGCCATAATGAAAAAAGAATTTCCATCATTTTTTGAAAAATACGTAAGTTTATTTTAAAAAAAAAAATCTCAAAATACTTGTATTATTATAATAAAAATTTATAATTGTAATCTAAATAATCCACTTAATCTTGATTATAGATTCAAAATCATGCGAATAAAATTTCTAATAATTATCTTTGAAGTATAGCACAAGGTCTCCTAAGAGAGGTTAAAATATACAATTGTTACCGTATGAATGCTTTTAAAATTCACACAAAATTGTATGGTAGTTACCGGGCAATAGACAATACGGGGGTATACTTTAAAGGATCCATGTACAAAGAAATCAAATATGACTATTATGGGATTCTAGTTGAAGTGATCGAGTTAGAATTTGAAGCCCTTCTAGTTAAAAAAACTATGTTATTCAAAAGTGAATGGTTTGATCCAACACCACATGTTGGTATTATTGTTTATCATCGATATAAACTTGTCGACGTGCATGATAAAAAAAGATTCAACAAATATGAATTATTTTTCTTAGCAGTACAAGCATCACAGGTTTATTATTTGTGAATATCCGTGTCGGTCTGGTCCTAGAAAGGATTGGAAAGCTGTGTGAAAGATAAAAGCAAGGGGTCAAATTGACATCCCCACATCACCAAGTACTCATTTCATAGAACCATCTTTTTAAAATGATGACAATGATGTTATAATTGAAGCTGTAGTGGGTGACGAAGATGTCCTTTTAGTTACATTTTCTAAGATTGATACAAGTGGGGATATAGATGTTGATGAAAATTTAATTGATTATGAGGAAGAAATGAGTGATGAAGAGGAGTTTGAAAATGATGTTACTACATCTGAAGATGATGATGAACCATATTTAGATGATTCTAATGAGAATGAGTAGACAGTGAGTTAATCATCTTTGTTTATTTTCATTGCATTATGTATTTTTTACAGGCATGGCACGTGGATGAAGGAGAGGCATCATGTTGCAAGATTGTACAAGATATGGTATAGGCAGCATGGCCTTTGGTATGTCCGAAACTAGTAGAGGGTCATGGGTGGAAGAGATGCCACAACATACAGAGAAGGTTGTGAATATACCACAGCAGCAGCATCAGCTGACTGATCCACAAAATAGTCATGAGATTTTGATGAATTATCAAGAGACGTGGGAGGGATAAGAGTGAGAGGATGGACATGTTGGAGAGTCTTCCTTAGAGCACCCTACAGACGATACTCTCTCTATTGCTCAGTTTGATCCGATAATTGATAATCCGTAAGATATAAAACTTAACAAATGATTTCTCAATTTATTAATTTATTTCTTACTTGCTAATAATTTTTTGTTATAGGATGAAGTTAGTGTCATCTAGTTCTTTTTCAAGGATTCTGAGAATAATTTTAATGAAATCCTTTCAACTTAATGGAGATAATTGAAAGTCACTCACACATAGAAACCAATTGATGATTTGGAGAGAATTTAAGCTAAATATTGCTAACTAGAAATTTTTACATCTTTTATTTTTCTTTTGTTCACTGATTAAAAATTATTTATTTATAATTGTATAATGTTTACAAGTGAACATTGCTAAAGGAGCCGGTCAAAAGTGTGTTCTACAAACATGCTACTAGTCGGTATAAAGACACAGTGTACGAGATCAAAGATAAATGACTGAAGAAGAAAAAAAAATTCGAGTGTCCCAGATCATGTTTTCGAGGAGTGGCGAAGTAGATGGGAAGATCCAGATTAAAAGAAGAGATGTGCTAAACAGAGTGGAAATCATCACTCAGAGTAGACTGGGGGGGTAGTGGCATGTCTACACACACTTGTGGATCTCGCTCTATGCATGAGCACAACGAGCATTGGTATTATTTCTAATTTATACTTTTTATGTTTATTACTTTATGAATTGTATTCAATTATGCCTAAATTTCATTTCTCATAAGAAATTTATTTTCAAAAGAATTAACGTATGTATTGTATGTAATTATAGATACCAAGGAGGGTAAGAAACTCAATGCTCCTCGCTTTTTCAGATACATGCACATGAAGGCTTATGAAGATCAAACTTTCATTGATCAGAGATCTCGTGCAGCAAATGTAAGTTTAAATAAAAAAAATTAATTTTTGTTTTTTTTGTTTGAATATAAATTAAAATACTTTTCAAATATTTTTATTTGGTGGCATATGAGGAATTGTTAGCTACTGCAACTCAAGCGTATTCCAAGTCTACTTCAGGTTCAAGTGATGGTGCAATAGGTAGTTCTCATTCATCAGCTCCACCAATTGATGCGAATCAGATTTGGTATGCAGCTATTGATAGCAAGGAGAATATACCCATCTATGGTGCCAGTTCATCAACATCATCATTCTACTCACATAGACAACTAGAAATTGAAGCTGAATTTTGAGGAGCAATTTTGAATTTGTTCTTGAAGATGGATGAATTATTGGACTAGATGCAAAATTCGATACATTTTTAGTTGGTAGATACCGAGTGATGCATGATCAACTATGAGGATGATAGGGATGAGTTGCGTATCCATATTGACTGGCTTACAAAGAATTTTCTAGAGGGAGGACTATAGTTCAACCCTGATGATCTAACTCGGATTGTTCGGTGCAATACTCTAGCTTCAACATCTACTCTATCACCTACAATAGTACTTGCAGAAACACATTAGGACTAGCAGCAGCAGACAACTCTATCCCAATACCCGACATCTCACCATGAGGACCAGAAATGTCACATCATAATGATTATGAAACTAGGTTCGATGATTGAGTGCATTACACATATTTTTTTCAATTCCTTATACTTTGATTTTGGATTTTAATTTTTTATTTTATCTTGATGTTTTTAATATATAAATGCAGTATATATAGTTATTTTCTTGAGTTATTTGGATTTTTAATTTGTTTTTTTATATTTAAATGTTTCTGCAAGAACTGAATCAAAACTAGAAGAAAAATTGTTGTTTTTTTGTGTTTTATTTAGTTTCTGCGGAAACTAAAGAATTACTGCTAAAAAAAATTATTCGGTAATTTCCGACCAAATTGTGATCAAACCAACCAAAATTTTTTATTATAGATGGCCGATAAAAGTTCTCCAAATTGTCGGTAATATCTTTGAAGATCAATTACGAAACAATGATTTTAAAAAATTTTCGTCAGTTTTTTGTCACAAATTTTAGGCTTTACCGACCATTTTGTGACCATATACCGACCTAATTATTTTGGTTGGAAAGTGGTTGAAATTTAGTTGGAATTTATGTGTCGGTAAATGGTCTATAAATGGTCAGTAATTACCGATCATTTAAAGATCATTTACCGACTTAATTCTTTTGGTTGGAAAATGGTCAGAATTTAGATGGTAATTATTTGTCGGCGATTGGCCTGTAAATGATCGTTAATTACATACCAATATGAGATAATGTAATGACATTATTTATTCGGTCGGTAAATTGTCAGAATTTAGTCAGTAAATCATCATCAGCAAAGGATCAGTAAATGGTCGATAATTTACCAACTAACTATTTTTTTCATAGGTAAAATATTTAGCAACGAGCAAAATTGCGACTAATTTTTTTGGTTGATAAATGGTCACTAATTGGTTTACCGACCAAAAAACAACTAATTACTGACCAAATATTTGGTTAGTAATATGGTAATTTTTAGTAGTGCTATTTGTCTATCTATTTATCTATCTATATATATATCTATCTGTCTATTTGTCTATTTGTCTATCTATCAATCTATACGTCTATCCTTCTATCTGCCACTATTTATATCTATCTATATATCTATTTGTATATCTGACTATTTATCTTGTTGTCTATCTTTATATTTGTCTATCAATTTATTTGCCTAAATGTCTATCGATCTATCTTGCTATCTGTCTATCTATTTATAGCTCTATCTATCTAGCTATCTATCTGTCTATCTATCTATCTATCTGTATATCATTATATCTCTCTATTAGACTATCTATCTACCTATCTATCTTTTTATCTATCTATTTGTATAACCTTCTATCTATCTATTTGTCTATTTGTATATCATTATATATATCTATATGTCTATATATCTATCTATGTGTCTATCATCTATATGTCTCATTGTCAATATGTCTCTATATCTTTATGTCAATATGTCTATCTGTATATATATTAATCTATCTATTTGTTTGTTTGTTTGTCTGTCTATCTATCTACATGTTTGTTTATCTATCTATCTATCTATATTTCTGTTTGTCTAACTTTTTATCTAAATATCTATCTATCTATCAAACAAACAAACAATCAATCAATTTATCTATCTATCTATTTAATTATCTATCTTTCTATGTATCTAACTATCTATCTATCTACCTACCTATTTTCAATCATCTATCTATCTATATATCTTTATATCTATATATCTATTTTTCAATCTATCTATGGGTATGTTGGTCTATCTATCTATCTATCTATCTATATATTAGTTCGTTTGTCTTTCTATATATATATATATATATATATATATATATATATATATCTATCTATCTATCTTTCTATCTATATTTCTATCTAACTTTCTATTTTATCAATCTGTCTATTTATCTATTTATCTATTTATCTATCTATATGTCTATCTATCTTGTTGTATATCTATCTATATATATCTCTAGCTATTTATCTATCTATTTATATATATATATCATTCTATTTATTAATCTATCTACCTAATTATCTATCTTGCTTTCTCTCTATCAAATTATGCATATTTATATCTATCTATATGTCTATATACCTATCTATCCGTCTCTCTATCTATCTATTTGTTTATCTATGTATCAACCTATCTTTCTATCTATCTATATGTTAGTCTATAATTTTACCTATCTATCTATCTATTTGTATGTCTATCAATATATATATATATATATATATATATATATATATATATATCAATATCTATCTATTTATATATCTATCAATTTATCTAGCTACCAACCTGTCTATATATTTTATATATCTATCAATATATCTATATATCTCTCTAAATATCTAATTATAATTATATTTATATATCTAACTATCTATATATCTATCTATATATCTATCAATCTTTATTTCTTTTAATTTGTTTATATATCCATCTATTTATATGATTATCTATCTATCTATATATCTATATATCTATCTAACTATTTGTGTATCTGTCTATCTGACTAAGTTTTATCTATCTATTTTCAATCTGTCAATGTAACTATATGACTTTTTATCTATCTATCTATTAGTCTAACTATATATATATATATATATATATATATATATATATCTATCTAACTATCTATCTATCTATGTGTCATTTTGGTTATATGTCTATAAATCTATCTGTGTAACTATCTATCTAACTCTTTATCTATATCTCTATCTCTCAAACAAACTTATCTATCTATCTATCTATTTGTCTATATATCAATGTGTTGATATGTCTATCTATCTAATTGTTTATCTATCTTTCTAAATATCTTTATTAATATCAAATTCTATCTCTATCTATGTAACTTTCTATTTACCTACCTATCTATCTATATATCTATTGATCTATCTTTCTGTTTGTTTGTTTATCTATGTATTTATCTATATGTCTATGTATATATTGTATTTATCTATCAATCAATCTATCTAACTGTCTGTCTATCTATCTATCTATATATCTATCTATATGTCGATCTATTTATCTATATAAAGATATATATATATATATATATATATATATATATATATATCTATCTATTTATAAATCTATCTATCTAATTATTTTTCCATTCATCATTCTATATGTCTATTTGTATATCTAACTATCTCTCTATCTATTTATGTATCTATCTATGTATCTATCAATCTATATATATATATATATATATATATATATATATCTATCTATCTATTTATCTTTCTATATATATATATATATATATATCTATCAATCTATCTACATATATATATTTATTTATTTATTAATTTATCTATCAATCTATCTAACTTTTTATTTATCTATCTATTTATCTATGTGTAGTTCTATATATACATCTATCTATCTATATATCAATCTATCTATCAATCTCTGTATCTATCTATCAATTGATCTATCTTCTATGAATCAATCAATATATTTATATTTCTATATTTCAATATATCAATCAATCTGTTTGTCTATGAGTCTATCTATCTATATTTCTATCTACATATATGGCTGTCTATCTATTTGCATATATATATATATATATATATATATATATATATATTTCATTATTTATTTATTTATATATATCTATCTATATATCTATATATCTATCTAGATATCTATATATCTATCACTCTATATATCTATTTATCTTTCTATTTAACTATCTTTCTATCTATATATCTTTCATTCTATCAATCAATCAATCTTTTTTCTATCTATGTGTGTGTATGTCTCTCTATCTATATGTCTTTCTATCTAGTTGGTATCTATCTATTTATCTATTTATCTATGTTATTATCTATCTATCTAACTAACTATCAATATATCTAATTAAATATCGGCCCATTTTTTTATCTGTCTATCTATTTAGGTATATGTATATCTATCTATATATTTATCTATTTAGCTATCATTCTTTATGTATCCCTATCAATCATTCAAACAATCAATCAATCAAAAATTCATTTTTCCTGTCTATCTTTATATCTATATAACTATCTATTTATCTATTTATATACCTATCTATCTATCTTTCTTTCTATTCATCTATCTATCCTTCTATCATTGTATCCATCCAATTATCTATTTTTCTATCTATCCATCTACCAATCTATCCATCTTTCCATCTATCATATACATATCTATCCATCTATCCAAATATCCATATATCCATATTTCCATCTATCCAACTTTATATCTAACCATCGATCTATCTATCCATCTATCTATCTACTACCTATTTATCTATTTATCTATCTATCAATTTGTGTATCATTCACTTTGTCAATCAGTTAATCTGACTATTTATAAATCTATCTATCTATCTATCTATCTATGTATTTATCTATCTATATGTCTATCTATATATCTATCTATTTGCCTATTTATCTTTATGTCTATCTATATATCTTTCTAGCTATCTTTCTATCTATGTATCTATATGTGTATAAATCAATGTATCTTTTATTCTATATGTCAATCTATCTATTTATCTATCTATCTAATCACATGTGTATCGATCTATCTATATATCTATTTATGTATTTGTCTATGTATCTATGTATTTGTCTATCTATCTATGTATCTATCTATGTATCAATTTTTCTATCTATCTATCTATCTATATATGTGACTATCAATCTATCCATCTATGTAACTATTTGAATATTTGTCGATCTGTATATTTCTCTATTTGATTATCTATCTATCTATTTGACTAAATGTCTATCATTCTATCTATCTATCTATATATCTATCTATTTGTTAATCAGTGTATCTATCTGTCTATTAGTATATATGTCTATCTGTCTGTCTATTTGTCAATCATCTATCTATTTATCTTTTTATCTATCTATATGTCTATATTTGTATCTATTTATTTATATATCTTTCTATATTTATAGTTATCTATCAAACTAACTATCTATTTATCTATTTGTTTATCTACCTTTCTCTTACTGTATTTCTTTCTTTCTTTATGGCTGTCTAATTATCTATCTATCTATTTGTCTATCTATCTATTTGTCTATCTATCTATTTTTCTATCTATCTATTTGTCTATTTGTCTATTGGACTATCTTATTAAATGTCTATCTATCTATAGGTCTATCTTTCTATCTGACTATTTTTTTCTATCTATCTATCTATCTAACTGTCTATCTATGTACCTATATACATGTCTACCTCTCTACTTATCTACCTGTCTACTTTTCTACCAGTCTACCTATTTACCTATCAACTTGTCTACTTGTCTGTCTTTTTATCTATCAAACTATTATTCTATCAATCTGTCTATCTATTTATCTATCTATCTTTATATCAATCAATCTATCTGCCTATTTGCCTATCTATCTATTTGCCTATATGTTTATTTGTCTATCTATCTATCAACCAATTTGTCTGTCTATTTATCTTTATGTTTATTTGTCTATCTTTCTATCAGTTTATATATATATCATTATATCTATCTATCTGACTATCAGTCTATCTACTATCTATATATCAATCGATATATTAATCTGTCTATCTATCTATCCATCTATCAAATAATCAATCAATCTATCTATCTATCTATCTATCTATCTATGTGTCTATTTGTCTAACTTTCTATAAATCAATCAATCTATCTTTCTATCTCTATATCTATCTATCTATATATCTATCTATCTATCTTTATATTTATCTATCTATTTAAATGTCTATCTATCCGTATGTCTAGCTGTGTGTCTATCTATCTATCTATCTATCTACATATGTGTATATTTATCTTTATATCTATATGTCTGTCTATCTATCTATTTATCTACCTCTCTAGGTATCTAACTTTCTAACTATTTATCAAACAATCTATCTATCTATCTATCTTTGTATCAATCTTTCTATCTATCATTCTGTAAATCTATCTATTTGTCTAGATATCTTTCTTTATATATATATATATCTATCTATTTGTCTATCTCTTTATCTTTCTACATATCTATCTGTTTATTTATCTATCAGCCTATCTATCTACCTATATGTATATATATATCTATTTGTCTATCTATCTATCTATCATTCTATCTATTCATCTATCTATCTATTCATCGATCTATCTATCTATTAATCTATCTATCATTCTATTTGTATATCAATCTATTTGTCTATCTCTCAATCTATCTATCTATTTATTTATTTTTCTATATATCAAATATATATATTTTTGTCTATCTATTTATCTATATATCTGTCTAACTATCTATTTGTCTAAATATCTTTCTACCTATATATCAATCTTTCTAACAATCTCTCTGTCTATCCATATATCTCTTTATCTTTTTAAATATCTATCTGTCTATCTATCTATCTATCTAACTATGTGTCTATCAATCTTTCTATCTATCTATCTATAAATATAACTATCTAACTATCTATCTATCTTTCAAACTCTCTATCAAACTATATGTCTATCTTTCTTCTATCTTTCTATGTATCTATTTGTTTATCTATCTATCTATGTTTATTTATATCTATCTGTTTATTTTTCTATATGTCTAGCTATTTATCTGCCATTTAATCTATTTATCTTTCTATCTTTCTTTCTTGCAATTTATCTATCTATCTATCTATCTATCTAATTGTCTATCTTTATATCTATCAATCTATCTATCTTTCAGTCAATATATTTATGTATTTATCTATCTATCTATCTTGCTATCTATTTATCTATCTATCTTTAGTCTATCTATTTGTGTATGTATGTATCTATCTATCTAAATAAGTATCTATATGTCTATATATCTATCTATCTATCAATGTGTTTATCAGCCAAT
Organism: Sapria himalayana; assembly: GCA_029783825.1. Lineage (NCBI taxonomy): Eukaryota > Viridiplantae > Streptophyta > Magnoliopsida > Malpighiales > Rafflesiaceae > Sapria > Sapria himalayana. Next base: position 498,272 of record JAREIK010000616.1, read on the forward strand.
TTATCCATCTATCTATCTATTTGTCTATCGAACTATCAATCTATCTATCTATCTTTCTTTCTTTCATTGTTCAATATATCTATCTATTAATCGAACTATCTATCTATTTATCTATATATCTTTTTATCTATCAGTCTATCTATTTGTATATCTATCTATTTACCTACCTATCATTCAATCTATCAATTTATCTGTCTATCTATCTATATATATCTATATTTATGTCTATCTATATTTCTATCTATTTATTTTTTAAAACTATATATTTATCTATCTATATTTCTATCTATCTATATTTCTATCTATCTATATGTCTGTCTATTTATATGTCTATCTTTCTCTCGATATATTAGTTTATTTGTTTATCTATCTATATATCTATTATCTATCAATCTATTTATCTGTCTTTTTATTTATATGTCTACATATCTATCTGTCTATATTTTATCTATCTATTTATGTACCTATCTGTAAATTTGTCTAATTATCTATATGACTATCTACTAAATATCTATTTATCTGTCTATCTGCCTATCTATCTATGTATATATTTATCATTTTATATTTCTATCTACTTATCTTTCTATATGTCTATCTATCTATATGTTTATCTATCTATCCGTCTTTCATTCTATCATTCTATCATTCTATCATTCTATCTTTCTATCTATTAACTTTCCAATATATTTATCTATAAATCTATTTATTTATCTATCTGTCTATATGTCTATCTATCTATCTATTTATATATATATCTATCATTCTATCTATCTTTCTTTCTTTCTTTTGATCTGTCTATTTGTATATATTTCTATTTGTTTATTTATCTAAATGTCTATTTCTCTATCGATCTATCAGTCTATCTATCTATTTGTCAGTCTATCTGTCTATCTTCCTATCTACCTATTTGCTAATATCCCTCTCTGCCTATCTACTAATCTAAATATCTACCTATCTACTTATCTTTTATCTATCAATTTATGTGTCTATCTATCTATATGTCTTTATATCTATCTATATATTATCTATCTATCTATTTGTCTATATGTCTATTAGTCTATTTGTCAATCCGTCTATTGATCTATCTACCTATCTATCTATCTGCCAATATATCTACCTATCTATCTGTCTATCTATCTATCTATAGTTCTTTCTATCTGTCTATCTATTTATTTATCTTTATGTCTGTCTGTCTATATGTCTATCTGTCTATGTGTGTTTCTACCTATCTATCTATCCATTTATCTATCTATTTCTCTATCTATCTTTTTATCTACTATGTATATATCTATCTGTCTATATGTATACCAGTCTATCTAGATATCAATATATATAAATATGTGTGTGTGTGTGTGTCTATCTATCTATTTGTCTATTTTCTATCTATCTATATATCTATCTATCTATATGTTTATCTTTCTATCTTTATATCTATCTATCTTTCTATTTATCTTTCTTTCTTTCTTTCTGACTTTTTGTCTATCTGCCTATCTTTATTTTTTTCTATTTTTCTATCTATAGATTTGTCTATCTGTGTATTTATTTATCTATCTATACATCTTTCTTTCTATATTTCTATTTTTCAATATGTTTATCTCTCTATTAGTTTATCATTCTATCATTATATCTTTTTATATATCAACATAACTAGTTATCTTTCTTTCTATCTATCTATCTAGATGTCTATCTGACTATTTTTCTACCTATCTATTTTTCTATCTTTCAATCTATTTATATGACTTTCTATCTATTTTACTATCTGTTTATTTGTCTTTCAATCTATTTGTCTATATGTCTTTCTATCTAACTTTCTATATTTCTATCTATTTATGTATCTATCTGTCTATTTGTCAATTTGTTTATATATTTATATATCTATATATCTATATGTCTATCAGTCTAATTGTCTTTCTAGATGTTTATGTATATGCCTGTCTATTTATCTATTTTCCTATATGTCTACCTATCAATCTATCAATATGTCTACCTTTCTCGATGACTATCTAACTTTCTATCTATCTGTCTATATTTCTATTTATTGATGTGTTTATCTTCCTATCAATGTATATGTATATCTATTTATCTGTTTATCTATCTATATATCTAATTGTCTTTCTGTCTATTTGTCAATCTTTCTATGTGTCTACCTATATATTTGATTATCAGTCTATCTATATATCTATAAATATGTCTATCTGTCTATCTATCTATATGTTTGTCTCTCTGTCTGTATATTTGTCTATTTTTCTATATGTCTATCTATATATCTTTCAATCACACTATCTTTATATCTATCTATTTATCTATATATCTATCTCTCTATCTGTCTAATTGTTAACCTAAATATCTAACAATCAATCTATCGATCTTTTTATTTTTATCTCTCTATCTGTCGATCTGTCTATATGTCTATCTATATATCTATCTATCTATCTGTAGATCTAGCTATATTTCTACCTATCTACCCATCTAGATGGTTACCTTTCTACCTATCTACTTGCCTATCTATTTATTTATCTAAATGTTAATTTGTTGATATGTCTATATGGCTATCTATCTATCTATTGATCTATCTGTCTATCTATTTTCTCTCTATCTAACTATCTATCAATCTTTTTTTCGATCTGTTATCTATCTATATGTCTATCTATTTTATTAATCAATCAACCTGTCTATCTGTCTATCTATCTGTCTAGCTATCTATCTGTCTTTCTTCAATTTGACAATCTATCTATTTGTCAATTTATCAATCTATCTATCTCTCTCTATATCTATCTATCTATCTATTTGTTTATCTATATATCTCTCTATTTATCTATCTTTCTATCTGTATATCCTTCTATGTGTATATCTATCTGTCAATATGTCTATCTATCAATCTGTCTATTTATCTATCTTTCTATCTATTTTTCTATCTGTATGTATGTGTATCTATCTATTGATCTATATATCTATCTGTCTATCTATCTAACTATTTATTTGTCTATCTATCTATCTATCTAATTGTGTGTCTATCTATCTTTCTATATATATATAAGTATCTATCTTTCTATAAATATATATTTATTTCTATCTATATGTATATTTATTTATCTATATGTCTATCTATATATCTATCTATCTATTTGTCTGTCAATTTATTTATTTATCAATCTATATATATTTTTGTATTTTTTTTGTATATCTATCAGTTTATCTAACTATGCGTATAACTTTCAGTCTATCTATCTATATGTCTATCTATTTATCTTTTAATCTATTTATTTATTTATCTATCTAACTATCTATATATCTGTCTATATAGATTGCTATCTTTTTTCCTATCTATCTATTTATCTCTCAATATTTCTATTTGTCTATCTATATATATGTCTATCTATCTATCTACCTGTATAATTATAAATTTGTCTAATTATCTGTTTGTCTATCTATCTATCTATTTATATATCTATCTATTTATCTTTATATATATATATATATATGTATCTATCTATATATCATTCTATCTCTGAATTAATCTTTCTATCCATCAATCTATCTATCTATATAATTATTTAACTGTCTATCTATATATTAATTTGTCAATCTTTTTATTAGTCAATTTGTCAATCTATCTATCTATCTATCAAACTATCTTTCTATCTGTCTCTCTATTTGTATTTCTATCTATATGTTTATTTTTTGATCTGCCTATATTTTTATCTTATATATTTCTATCTACCTATTTATCTATATGCCTATCTGTCTATATGTCTAACTATCTATCTATGAATTTACCTATCAGTCTATCTATCTATCTAGATGTTTGTCTATCTATCTATATGTCTATCTATCTATTAGCCTATCTACTTATCTTTCGATATTTTTAACTTTCTAACTACCTATCTACTTATATGCCTATGTGCCTTTGTGCCTATAATTAATCTATCTATCTATACAATTTTTCTATCTTTCTATCTATCTATCTTTCTATCTATAATTATATATATCTATCTATCATTCTATGTATCTATTTGTCTATTTTATATTTTTCTATCTGTCTAAGTATATATATATATATATATATCTCTAAATTATATATATCTTTCCTATCTGTTTTTATATTTATCTATTTATATGTCTGTCTTTCTATATATCTCTCTATCAATAAATCAATCTATCAATATGTCTATCTATTTATCTACCTATCTGTCTATCTATCTATCTATCATTTTATCTAATAGTCTATCTATCTATCTATCTATCTATGTATTTATCTATCAATATATCTATCTATCTGTTTGTCTTTCAATCTCTCTATTTATATTTCTTTCTATTAATCTATCTATCTATTTCTCTATCTGTCTATTTGTTTATCTGTGTATTTGTCTATCTATCTATCTATCTATATATCTTTGTATCTATGTATCTATCTATCTTTTATATGTTTGTCTATATATCTATCTCTTTTCTATTTGTTGATCTATCTATTTGTATATTTATTTGTCTATCTATATATATATCTATTTGTTTTTTAATCTATCTATCTGTCTCTCTCTCTCTGTCTTTCTATCTAAATATCTATTTATTTATCTATCTATCTGTATGACTGTATATCTATCTATCTGTCTTTCTATCTATCTATCTATTTATCTATATATTCATCTATTTGTTTATCTATCTATCTGTCTACCTATTAATCAGTCTATCTATCTATTTGTCAAATTATCTATCTATCTAACAATCTATGTGCCTATCTTTCAATCAATCATTCTATCCATCTATCTTTTTTTCTATCTGTCAATCAATCAATCAATCTATCTATCTATCTATTTGTCTGTCTATCTATCTATCTTTCTGTATATCTGTCTATATGTCTATTTATATATCTATCTGTCTGTCTTTCTATCTATCTATTTATTTGTCTAACTCTCTTTTTGTCTATCTATCTATATATTTATATATCCATCTATCTGTAATATCAATCTCACTGTCTTTTTGTCTATCTATATAACAGTCTTTCTATCTATCATTCTATCAATCTTTCTATGTAACTATCTACATACCTGCCAACTACCTATCAAAATATCTACCTATTCACGAACCTTCGAATATACCTCTCTACCATTCTACTGATCTAACTATTTATCTATGTATCTAATTATCTTTTGATCGATCTCTCTAATTAATTATTTTTTGATCTATCTATCTATCTATTAAATAATAAATATATCTATCTATGTATTTGTCTATATATATATATATATATGTACCTATCAGCTTGTCTGTATCTCTATCTGTCTACTTATTTTTACGTCTATCTATCTATCATTTTCTTTATCTTTATATCTGTCTATCTGTCTATCTCTTTATGTATCTATCTATCTATGTAACTATCTTTCTATTTTTCTATCTATCAATATATATATATATATATATCTTTATATCTATCTATCTATCAACCTATTTATGTATCTAATTATATTTCAATTTGAATATCTATCTATCTATCTGTCTGTCTGTCTATCTATTTATCAATCAATCAATCAATCAGTCTGTCTATCTATCAATCTATCTAATAGTCTATGTGCCTATCAGTACATGTATCTATTTATCTATCTATCTATCTATCTCTTGATCTATATATCTAATTATATGTCTAATAGTATATATATATATATCTCTACCTATTTATCTTTCTATCTATTTATCAATTTATCTATCTTTATATCTGTCAATCTGTCTATCTAACTATCTATAAATCTATATATCTATACTCTATATGTTATCGATCTTTTTTTCTATTTTTATCTATTTATCTGTATACCAATCTATCTATCTACATACCTACTAAATATATATTAATCTATATACCTATATACCTATCAATCTATCTTCCTATTGTATATAAATTTGTTTTGCTTATCATTTTTGTATAACCAAAATGTATCTGTTTATCATGACTATTTTTTGCACATAAACTATAAGATGTTCTAGACTTTTATTTTGCTTATAATCTATAAATACACGAGCATTTTTCTAGTTGATGTTGCTAGTTGTGTTGAATTACTAGTGAACCACGTTATATCTTGCATTTCTATTGTGGTTTGTATTTGGTTTTTGATTCTGTCATGCTTGGATTGTGGTTGTTGATATATCATTGGTTGTTCTTTGTTATTCTCTTCTTCTAAATCACAAATATCAAAATAAAATTACCCAACACTACCTATCTACTATTCTACCTATCTATATATCTATCTAATTATCTAGCTATCTATATATCTGTCTTTCTATCTACCTATCAAATAATTTTTTTATCTCTCCATCAGCCTATCCATCAATATATCAATCTATCTATCTATAAATATATCTGTGTCTATTTGTCTATCTATATATATGTTTATCTATCTATCTCTCTATATGTTTATCTATTTATTTGTGTATCTATGTATCTATCTAATAGTTTATATATCTATATGTCTATCAATCTATTTATCATTCTATCAATCAATCTATCTATCTATCTATCTGGCTATCTGTATATCTATCTATTTATTTATCTATTTATCTATCTATTTTTCTTTCTATATATTTGTCTATATGTCTATCTAAATATCTATCGATCTAATTTTCTATCTGTCTATATGTCTATCTATTTATCTATAAATCTATATATATTATTAACTATATTTTAATCTATTTATCTGTCTGTCTATCTATCTGTCTATTTTTCTACCTTTCTATTAGTCTATCTATCTATCTATTTGTTTATTTGTCTATTTTTCTATTGTCTATTTGTCTATCTATCTAACTATCTATTTATCTTTCTAGATTATTTTCTATCTATCTATTTATTTACCTATTTGCATATCTATCTGTCTATTTATCTACTATCTATCTATATATATGTCAATCAATCAATCTGTCTATCTATATGTGTATCTATCTATCTGTCTATCTGTCTATTTGTCTATCTATATATTTGTATATCTATTTGTCTATCTGTCTGTCTATATATATATATATATATATATATATATATATATATATATATATATATATATATATATTTTTAATCTGTATATCTATCTATTTGTCTATCTGTGAATTTGTTTATCTATCTATATATCTATCTCTTGATCTAACTATCTATCTATTTATTTGGCTATCTTTTAGTATATTTATCTATCTTCTTATTTATTTATCTATATATCATACTATATATTTATCTATTTATCTCGCTATCACTTTTTGAGTATCTCTTTATCAGTTTATCTATCTATCAATTTTCCTATTAGAATATCTGTATATCTATCTATTTATCTATATGTTGATCTATCTATTTATATATCATTATATATATATATATATCTATTTATTTATCAAACTTTATATCCATCTATATATCTATATATCTTCTATCTATCTATCTATCTATCTTTCTTTCTTTCTATCTATCCGTCTAAATATTTTTCTATCTTTCTTTCTTTATTTCTATCTATTTATCGATTTATCTATCTTTTTATCTATATATCTATCTATCGTTCTATCTGTATATCTATCTATCTTTCTTTTTATCTGTCTGATCTATCTATCTATCTATTTGTCAATCTATTTATCTATCTATTTGTATATCTCCCTATTTATCATTCTATCTATCTGTCTATCTATATATCTGTCTATTTATCTATCTATCTATTTGTTTATCTATCTATTTCTTTACATGTATATTAATTTATATGTCTATCTATCAATCTGATTCTTCGTATATCAGTCTATCAATCTATATATCGATCTATCTATTTTTCTATTTATAAATATTTCTATCCATATATCTCACTATTTATCTTTCTATCTATCTATTTACCTATCAATCTATCTATCTATTTATCTATCTATCTTTCAATCTATCTATTTATCTATCTGTAAATCTATCTACAAATCAATCTATTTATTCTATCTATCAATCTTTCTTTCCTTCTTTATATCTCTCAATCTATCTATGTAAATATCTTTATATATGTTTATCTATTGATCTATATATATATATATATGTGTGTGTGTGTGTGTGTGTGTGTTTATATTTGTCTTTCTATCTGACTTCAATAGGTCTCTCTAAATATCTATCTATCTATTTTTCTGTCTATCTATTTATTTATCTCTATATCTATCTATCTATCTAATTGTCGACTTGTCTACCTATTGATGTGTCTATCTATCAATATGTTTATAAGTAATCTATATATCTGTCTATCTGTTTATCTATATATTTATCTATCTATCTATTTGTATATCATTTTATCTATCTCTTTGTTTATTTTTCTATATGAATATCCATCTATCTATATGTCTATATATCTATCTCACTATTTATTTATCAACATTTCTCTCTATCTAACTATATGTATGTCTGTCTATTTATTTATATGTCTATTTATTTATAAATCTTTGTATATATCTGTCAATCATTCTACATATATATCTATTTTAACTCTCTATCTATCTATCTATCTATATCTCTATCAATCAATCAATTAATCATTCTATCTATCTATATGTATATTTATCTATCTGTCAATCAATTAATCTATCTAATTATCTATCTGTTTAATTATCTATATGTCTTGGAATCTTTCTATCTTTCTATTTATTTATATGTATATCTATCTATATGTATATTTATTTCAATCTATCTTTTTATCTATCGATAATTAGATTTATTTATTTCTCTATCTATCTATCTTTCTATCTATCGATATATTTATTTCTCTATCTATCTATGTATATTTCAATCTATCCATCTATATATCTTCTATTTGTTTGTTTGTCTATTTGTTTGTCAATCAAACAATCTATCTATCTATCTATTAATCTATTTGTTTGTCTATCTATCTATCTTTCTATATTCTTTTCTTTCTATCTATCTATCTATCTATCTCTATGTCTGTCTATCTCTCTATCTATATGTCTATCTACCTAACTATCTATCAATCTAACTATATATCTATCTATTTAACTTTTTTTCTATCCATCTATTTATCTATATATATGTTTATCATCAATCAATCATTATTTCTATCTATCTATCTATATATCTATATGTAAATCTATATATATATATATATATATATATAATTATCTATCTATCTAATTATCTATCTTTCTAGGTATTTATCTATATATATATATTTAAAAATTATCTATCTATATGTCTATGTGTCTATTTACCTTTCTATCTATATATTTGTCTATCTATCTTTCTATCTATAGATTTATTAATTATTCTATCTATCTATCCATTAATCCAACTATCTATCTATCTATATATCTTTCTATCTATCTATCTACTTATCTATGTATGTATCTATCTATTTGTCTATCTATCTATCTATGTAACTCTTTATCTTTTTATCTATCTATATATCTTTCTATCAATCTATATATCTATCTATCAATCTTTCTGCTTATCAATAAATCTATCAATCTATCTATTTAACTATCTATTTATAAATCTATCTATATATCTATATCACTATCTCTCTATGTATCAAATTATCTAACTATCTAAATTTATATCTATATATCTAGTTATCAATCTTACAATCCATCTATATATCTTTCTATCTTCAATGAATTTATCTATCTATCTTTCTATCTATGTATCTATTTATAAATCTTTCTATCTTTCTTTATTTATTTCTTTTATTTTATTGATTTATTAATCTTCTATCTATATATCTATCTACATTTCTATCTATATATCTATTTATCTGTTGATTTGTGTATGTGATCAATCAATTTATCTGTCTGTCTATCTACCTATTTGTATATATATTTATTTAAATATTTGTTTATCTATCTATATATAAATTTATATGTCTATTTATCTATCTATCTTTTTTTAATATGTATATCTATTTAGAAGTCTATCTATCTATCTATCTGTCTATTTGTCTATCTATCTATAAATATTTCTATCCATATATATAACTATTTATCTATCTATCTATCTATTTATCTATCTATCTGTCAATCTATCTATTTGTATAATTGTCAATCTATCAATCAATCTATCTATCTATCTTTATTTCATTCTTTATATCTTTCAATCT
>JAREIK010000616.1:511559-618024 GCA_029783825.1 Sapria himalayana
ATATACACATAGAAGGATATACAGATAGAAGATAGATAAAATAGAGATATAGATAAACAAATAGATAGATAGATAGATATAGAGAGAGATGATAGATTGATAAATTGACAAATAGATAGATTGTCAATGAAGAAAGACAGATAGATAGCTAGACAGATAGATAGACAGATAGACAGGTTGATTGATTATAAAATAGATAGACATAGATAGATAACAGATCAAAAAAGATTGATAAGATAGTGTAGAGAGAAATAGATAGACAGATAGATCAATGATAGATAGATAGCCATATAGACATATCAACAAATTAACATTTAGATAAATAATAGATAGGCAAGTAGATAGGTAGAAAGGTAACCATCTAGATGGGTAGATAGTAGAATATAGCTAGATCTACAGATAGATTGATAGATATATAGATAGACATCTAGACAGATCGACAGATAGAGAGATAAAAATAAAAAGATCGATAGATTGATTGTTAGATATTTAGGTTAACAATTAGACAGATAGAGAGATAGATATAGAAATAGATAGATAAAGATAGTGTGATTGAAAGATATATAGATAGACGATAGAAAAATAGACAAATATACAGACAGAGAGACAAACATATAGATAGATAGACAGATATATATTTATAGATATATAGATAGATTGATAATCAAATATATAGGTAGACACATAGAAGATTGACAATAGACAGAAAGACAATTAGATATATAGATAGATAAATAGATAAATAGATTACATATACATTGATAGGAAGATAACACATCAATAAATAGAAATATAGACATATAGACAGAAAGTTAGATAGTCATCGAGAAAGGTAGACATATTGATAGATTGATAGGTAGACATATAGGAAAATAGATAAATAGACAGGCATATACATAAACATCTAGAAAGACAATTAGACTGATAGACATATAGATATATAGATATATAAATATATAAACAAATTGACAAATAGACAGATAGATACATAAATAGATAGAAATATAGAAAGTTAGATAGAAAGACATATAGACAAATAGATTGAAAGACAAATAAACAGATAGTAAAATAGATAGAAAGTCATATAATAGATAGAAAGATAGAAAAATAGATAGGTAGAAAAATAGTCAGATAGACATATAGATAGATAGATAGATAGAAAGATAACTAGTTATGTTGATATATAAAAAGATATAATGATAGAATGATAAACTAATAGAGAGATAAACATATTGAAAAATAGAAATATAGAAAGAAAGATGTATAGATAGATAAATAAATACACAGATAGACAAATCTATAGATAGAAAAATAGAAAAAAATAAAGATAGGCAGATAGACAAAAAGTCAGAAAGAAAGAAAGAAAGAAAGATAAATAGAAAGATAGATAGATATAAAGATAGAAAGATAAACATATAGATAGATAGATATATAGATAGAAAATAGACAAATAGATAGATAGACACACACACACACACACATATTTATATATATTAATATCTAGATAGACTGGTATACATATAGACAGATAGATATATACATAGTAGATAAAAAGATAGATAGAGAAAATAGATAGATAAATGGATAGATAGATAGGTAGAAACACACATAGACAGATAGACATATAGACAGACAGACATAAAGATAAATAAATAGATAGACAGATAGAAAGAACTATAGATAGATAGATAGACAGATAGATAGGTAGATATATTGGCAGATAGATAGATAGGTAGGTAGATCAATAGACGGATAGACAAATAGACTAATAGACATACAGACAAATAGATAGATAGATAATATATAGATAGATATAAAGACATATAGATAGATAGACACATAAATTGATAGATAAAAGATAAGTAGATAGGTAGATATTTAGATTAGTAGATAGGCAGAGAGGGATATTAGCAAATAGGTAGATAGGAAGATAGACAGATAGACTGACAAATAGATAGATAGACTGATAGATCGATAGAGAAATAGACATTTAGATAAATAAACAAATAGAAATATATACAAATAGACAGATCAAAAGAAAGAAAGAAAGATAGATAGAATGATAGATAGATATATAAATAGATAGATAGATAGACATATAGACAGATAGATAAATAAATAGATTTATAGATAAATATATTGGAAAGTTAATAGATAGAAAGATAGAATGATAGAATGATAGAATGATAGAATGATAGAATGAAAGACGGATAGATAGATAAACATATAGATAGATAGACATATAGAAAGATAAGTAGATAGAAATATAAAATGATAAATATATACATAGATAGATAGGCAGATAGACAGATAAATAGATATTTAGTAGATAGTCATATAGATAATTAGACAAATTTACAGATAGGTACATAAATAGATAGATAAAATATAGACAGATAGATATGTAGACATATAGATAAAAAGACAGATAAATAGATTGATAGATAATAGATATATAGATAGATAAACAAATAAACTAATATATCGAGAGAAAGATAGACATATAAATAGACAGACATATAGATAGATAGAAATATAGATAGATAGAAATATAGATAGATAAATATATAGTTTTAAAAAATAAATAGATAGAAATATAGATAGACATAAATATAGATATATATAGATAGATAGACAGATAAATTGATAGATTGAATGATAGGTAGGTAAATAGATAGATATACAAATAGATAGACTAATAGATAAAAAGATATTTAGATAAATAGATAGATAGTTCTATTAATAGATAGATATATTGAACAATGAAAGAAAGAAAGATAGATAGATTGATTGATAGTTCGATAGACAAATAGATAGATAGATGGATAAATTGGCTGATAAACACATTGATAGATAGATAGATATATAGACGTATAGATACTTATTTAGATAGATAGATACATACATACACAAATAGATAGACTAAAGATAGATAAATAGATAGCAAGATAGATAGATAGATAAATACATAAATATATTGACTGAAAGATAGATAGATTGATAGATATAAAGATAGACAATTAGATAGATAGATAGATAGATAGACATATAGATAAATTGCAAGAAAGAAAGATAGAAAGATAAATAGATTAAATGGCAGATAAATAGCTAGACATATAGAAAAATAAACAGATAGATATAAATAAACATAGATAGATAGATAAACAAATAGATACATAGAAAGATAGAAGAAAGATAGACATATAGTTTGATAGAGAGTTTGAAAGATAGATAGATAGTTAGATAGTTATATTTATAGATAGATAGATAGAAAGATTGATAGACACATAGTTAGATAGATAGATAGATAGACAGATAGATATTTAAAAAGATAAAGAGATATAAGGATAGACAGAGAGATTGTTAGAATGATTGATATATAGGTAGAAAGATATTTAGACAAATAGATAGTTAGACAGATATATAGATAAATAGATAGACAAAAATATATATATTTGATATATAGAAAAATAAATAAATAGATAGATAGATTGAGAGATAGACAAATAGATTGATATACAAATAGAATGATAGATAGATTAATAGATAGATAGATCGATGAATAGATAGATAGATGAATAGATAGAATGATAGATAGATAGATAGACAAATAGATATATATATACATATAGGTAGATAGATAGGCTGATAGATAAATAAACAGATAGATATGTAGAAAGATAAAGAGATAGACAAATAGATAGATATATATATATAAAGAAAGATATCTAGACAAATAGATAGATTTACAGAATGATAGATAAAAAGATCGATACAAAGATAGATAGATAGATAGATTGTTTGATAAATAGTTAGAAAGTTAGATACCTAGAGAGGTAGATAAATAGATAGATAGACAGACATATAGATATAAAGATAAATATACACATATGTAGATAGATAGATAGATAGACACACAGCTAGAAATACAGATAGATAGACATTTAAATAGATAGATAAATATAAAGATAGATAGATAGATATATAGATAGATAGATATAGAGATAGAAAGATAGATAGATTGATTTATAGAAAGTTAGACAAATAGACACATAGATAGATAGATAGATAGATAGATTGATTGATTATTTGATAGATGGAGAGATAGATAGACAGATTAATATATAGATTGATATATAGATAGTAGATAGACTGATAGTCAGATAGATAGATATAATGATATATATATAAACTGATAGAAAGATAGACAAATAAACATAAAGATAAATAGACAGACAAATTGGTTGATAGATAGATAGACAAATAAACATATAGGCAAATAGATAGATAGGCAAATAGGCAGATAGATTGATTGATATAAAGATAGATAGATAAATAGATAGACAGATTGATAGAATAATAGTTTGATAGATAAAAAGACAGACAAGTAGACAAGTTGATAGGTAAATAGGTAGACTGGTAGAAAAGTAGACAGGTAGATAAGTAGAGAGGTAGACATGTATATAGGTACATAGATAGACAGTTAGATAGATAGATAGATAGAAAAAAATAGTCAGATAGAAAGATAGACCTATAGATAGATAGACATTTAATAAGATAGTCCAATAGACAAATAGACAAATAGATAGATAGACAAATAGATAGATAGATAATTAGACAGCCATAAAGAAAGAAAGAAATACAGTAAGAGAAAGGTAGATAAACAAATAGATAAATAGATAGTTAGTTTGATAGATAACTATAAATATAGAAAGATATATAAATAAATAGATACAAACATAGACATATAGACATATAGATAGATAAAAAGATAAATAGATAGATGATTGACAAATAGAAAGACAGATAGACATATATACAAATAGACAGATAGATACACAGACAGTGAGATAAAAAGGTAGATAAATAGACAAATCGATAGATAGACTGATTAACAAATAGATAGATATATAGATAGATAGATAGATAGAATGATAGACATTTAGTCAAATAGATAGATAATCAAATAGAGAAATATACAGATCGACAAATATTCAAATAGTTACATAGATGGATAGATTGATAGTCACATATATAGATAGATAGATAGATAGAAAAATTGATACATAGATAGATACATAGATAGATAGACAAATACATAGATACATAGACAAATACATAAATAGATATATAGATAGATCGATACACATGTGATTAGATAGATAGATAAATAGATAGATTGACATATAGAATAAAAGATACATTGATTTATACACATATAGATACATAGATAGAAAGATAGCTAGAAAGATATATAGATAGACATAAAGATAAATAGACAAATAGATAGATATATAGATAGACATATAGATAGATAAATACATAGACAGAAAGATAGATAGATAGATTTATAAATAGTCAGATTAACTGATTGACAAAGTGAATGATACACAAATTGATAGATAGATAAATAGATAAATAGGTAGTAGATAGATAGATGGATAGATAGATCGATGGTTAGATATAAAGTTGGATAGATGGAAATATGGATATATGGATATTTGGATAGATGGATAGATATGTATATGATAGATGGAAAGATGGATAGATTGGTAGATGGATAGATAGAAAAATAGATAATTGGATGGATACAATGATAGAAGGATAGATAGATGAATAGAAAGAAAGATAGATAGATAGGTATATAGATAGATAAATAGATAGTTATATAGATATAAAGATAGACAAGCAAAATGAATTTTTGATTGATTGATTGTTTGAATGATTGATAGGGATACATAAAGAATGATAGCTAAATAGATAAATATATAGATAGATATACATATACCTAAATAGATAGACAGATAAAAAAATGGGCCGATATTTAATTAGATATATTGATAGTTAGTTAGATAGATAGATAATAACATAGATAAATAGATAGATACCAACTAGATAGAAAGACATATAGATAGATAGACATACACACACATAGATAGAAAAAAGATTGATTGATTGATAGAATGAAAGATATATAGATAGAAAGATAGCTAAATAGAAAGATAAATAGATATATAGAGTGATAGATATATAGATATCTAGATAGATATATAGATATATAGATAGATATATATAAATAAATAAATAAAGAAATATATATATATATATATATATATATATATATATATATATATATATATATGCAAATAGATAGACAGCCATATATGTAGATAGAAATATAGATAGATAGACTCATAGACAAACAGATTGATTGATATATTGAAAGATAGAAATATAAATATATTGATTGATTCATAGAAGATAGATCAATTGATAGATAGATACAGAGATTGATAGATAGATAGATGTATATATAGAAATACACATAGATAAATAGATAGATAAATAAAAAGTTAGATAGATTGATAGATAAATTAATAAATAAATATATATATATATGTAGATAGATAGATAGATATATATATATATATATATAGAAAGATAAATAGATAGATATATATATATATATATATATATATATATATATATATATATATAGATTGATAGATACATAGATAGATACATAAATAGATAGAGAGATAGTTAGATATACAAATAGACATATAGATTGATGAATGGAAAAATAATTAGATAGATAGATTTATAAATAGATAGATATATATATATATATATATATATCTTTATATAGATAAATAGATCGACATATAGATAGATATATAGATAGATAGATAGATAGACAGACAGTTAGATAGATTGATTGATAGATAAATACAATATATACATAGACATATAGATAAATACATAGATAAACAAACAAACAGAAAGATAGATCGATAGATATATAGATAGATAGGTAGGTAAATAGAAAGTTACATAGATAGAGATAGAATTTGATATTAATAAGGATATTTAGAAAGATAGATAAACAATTAGATAGATAGACATATCAACACATTGATATATAGACAAATAGATAGATAGATAGATAGATAAGTTTGTTTGAGAGATAGAGATATAGATAAAGAGTTAGATAGATAGTTACACAGATAGATTTATAGACATATAACCAAAATGACACATAGATAGATAGATAGTTAGATAGATATATATATATATATAGTTAGACTAATAGATAGATAGATAAAAAGTCATATAGTTACATTGACAGATTGAAAATAGATAGATAAAACTTAGTCAGATAGACAGATACACAAATAGTTAGATAGATATATAGATATATAGATAGATAGATAATCATATAAATAGATGGATATATAAACAAATTAAAAGAAATAAAGATTGATAGATATATAGATAGATATATAGATAGTTAGATATATAAATATAATTATAATTAGATATTTAGAGAGATATATAGATATATTGATAGATATATAAAATATATAGACAGGTTGGTAGCTAGATAAATTGATAGATATATAAATAGATAGATATTGATATATATATATATATATATATATATATATATATATTGATAGACATACAAATAGATAGATAGATAGGTAAAATTATAGACTAACATATAGATAGATAGAAAGATAGGTTGATACATAGATAAACAAATAGATAGATAGAGAGACGGATAGATAGGTATATAGACATATAGATAGATATAAATATGCATAATTTGATAGAGAGAAAGAAAGATAGATAATTAAGTAGATAGATTAATAAATAGAATGATATATATATATAAATAGATAGATAAATAGCTAGAGAGATATATAGATAGATATACAACAAGATAGATAGACATATAGATAGATAAATAGATAAATAGATAAATAGACAGATTGATAAAATAGAAAGTTAGATAGAAATATAGATAGAAAGATAGATAGATAGATATATATATATAGAAAGACAAACGAACTAATATATAGATAGATAGATAGATAGATAGACCAACATACCCATAGATAGATTGAAAAATAGATATATAGATATAAAGATATATATATAGATAGATGATTGAAAATAGGTAGGTATAGATAGATAGTTAGATACATAGAAAGATAGATAATTAAATAGATAGATAGATAAATTGATTGATTGTTTGTTTGTTTGAATAGATAGATAGATATTTAGATAAAAAGTCAGACAAACAGAAATATAGATAGATAGATAGATAAACAAACATGTAGATAGATAGACAGACAAACAAACAAACAAATAGATAGATTAATATATATACAGATAGACATATTGACATAAAGATATAGAGACATATTGACAATGAGACATATAGATGATAGACACATAGATAGATATATAGACATATAGATATATATAATGATATACAAATAGACAAATAGATAGATAGAAGGTTATACAAATAGATAGATAAAAAGATAGATAGGTAGATAGATAGTCTAATAGAGAGATATAATGATATACAGATAGATAGATAGATAGATAGACAGATAAATAGCTAGATAGATAGAGCTATAAATAGATAGACAGATAGCAAGATAGATCGATAGACATTTAGGCAAATAAATTGATAGACAAATATAAAGATAGACAACAAGATAAATAGTCATATATACAAATAGATATATAGATAGATATAAATAGTGGCAGATAGAAGGATAGACGTATAGATTGATAGATAGACAAATAGACAAATAGACAGATAGATATATATAGATAGATAAATAGATAGACAAATAGCACTACTAAAAATTACCATATTACTAACCAAATATTTGGTCAGTAATTAGTTGTTTTTTGGTCGGTAAACCAATTAGTGACCATTTATCAACCAAAAAAATTAGTCGCAATTTTGCTCGTTGCTAAATATTTTACCTATGAAAAAAATAGTTAGTTGGTAAATTATCGACCATTTACTGATCCTTTGCTGATGATGATTTACTGACTAAATTCTGACAATTTACCGACCGAATAAATAATGTCAGTACATTATCTCATATTGGTATGTAATTAACGATCATTTACAGGCCAATCGCCGACAAATAATTACCATCTAAATTCTGACCATTTTCCAACCAAAAGAATTAAGTCGGTAAATGATCTTTAAATGATTGGTAATTACTGACCATTTATAGACCATTTACCGACACATAAATTCCAACTAAATTTCAACCACTTTCCAACCGAAATAATTAGGTCGGTATATGGTCACAAAATGGTCGGTAAAGCCTAAAATTTGTGACAAAAAACTGACGAAAATTTTTTAAAATCATTGTTTCGTAATTGATCTTCAAAGATATTACCGACAATTTGGAGAACTTTTATCGGCCATCGATAATAAAAAATTTTGGTTGGTTTGATCACAATTTGGTCGGAAATTACCGAACAATTTTTTTTAGCAGTAATTCTTTAGTTTCCGCAGAAACTAAAAAAAACAGAAAAAAACAACAATTTTTCTTCTAGTTTTGATTCAGTTCTTGCAGAAACATTTAAATATAAAAAAACAAATTAAAAATCCAAATAACTCAAGAAAATAACTATATATACTGCATTTATATATTAAAAACATCAAGATAAAATAAAAAATTAAAATCCAAAATCAAAGTATAAGGAATTGAAAAAAAATGTGTGTAATGCACTCAATCATCGAACCTAGTTTCATAATCATTATGATGTGACATTTCTTGTCCTCATGGTGAGATGTCGGGTATTGGGATAGAGTTGTCTGCTGCTGCTAGTCCTAATGTGTTTCTGCAAGTACTATTGTAGGTGATAGAGTAGATGTTGAAGCTAGAGTATTGCACCGAACAATCCGAGGTAGATCATCAGGGTTGAACTATAGTCCTCCCTCTAGAAAATTCTTCGTAAGCCAGTCAATATGGATACGCAACTCATCCCTATCATCCTCATAGTTGATCATGCATCACTCGGTATCTACCAACTAAAAATGTATCGAATTTTGCATCTAGTCCAATAATTCATCCATCTTCAAGAACAAATTCAAAATTGGTCCTCAAAATTCAGCTTCAATTTCTAGTTGTCTATGTGAGTAGAATGATGATGTTGATGAACTGGCACCATAGATGGGTATATTCTCCTTGCTATCAATAGCTACATACCAAATCTGATTCGCATCAATTGGTGGAGCTGATGAATGAGAACTACCTATTGCACCATCACTTGAACCTGAAGTAGACTTGGAATACGCTTGAGTTGCAGTAGCTAACAATTCCTCATATGCCACCAAATAAAAATATTTGAAAAGTATTTTAATTTATATTCAAACAAAAAAAAACAAAAATTAATTTTTTTTTATTTAAACTTACATTTGCTGCACGAGATCTCTGATCAATGAAAGTTTGATCTTCATAAGCCTTCATGTGCATGTATCTGAATAAGCGAGGAGCATTGAGTTTCTTACCCTCCTTGGTATCTATAATTACATACAATACATACATTAATTCTTTTGAAAATAAATTTCTTATGAGAAATGAAATTTAGGCATAATTGAATACAATTCATAAAGTAATAAACATAAAAAGTATAAATTAGAAATAATACCAATGCTCGTTGTGCTCATGCATAGAGCGAGATCCACAAGTGTGTGTAGACATGCCACTAGCCTCCCCAGCCTACTCTGAGTGATGATTTCCACTCTGTTTAGCACATCTCTTCTTTTAATCTGGATCTTCCCATCTACTTCGCCACTCCTCGAAAACATGATCTGGGACACTCGAATTTTTTTTTCTTCTTCAGTCATTTATCTTTGATCTCGTACACTGTGTCTTTATACCGACTAGTAGCATGTTTGTAGAACACACTTTTGACCGGCTCCTTTAGCAATGTTCACTTGTAAACATTATACAATTATAAATAAATAATTTTTAATCAGTGAACAAAAGAAAAATAAAAGATGTAAAAATTTCTAGTTAGCAATATTTAGCTTAAATTCTCTCCAAATCATCAATTGGTTTCTATGTGTGAGTGACTTTCAATTATCTCCATTAAGTTGAAAGGATTTCATTAAAATTATTCTCAGAATCCTTGAAAAAGAACTAGATGACACTAACTTCATCCTATAACAAAAAATTATTAGCAAGTAAGAAATAAATTAATAAATTGAGAAATCATTTGTTAAGTTTTATATCTTACGGATTATCAATTATCGGATCAAACTGAGCAATAGAGAGAGTATCGTCTGTAGGGTGCTCTAAGGAAGACTCTCCAACATGTCCATCCTCTCACTCTTATCCCTCCCACGTCTCTTGATAATTCATCAAAATCTCATGACTATTTTGTGGATCAGTCAGCTGATGCTGCTGCTGTGGTAATATTCACAATCTTCTCTGTATGTTGTGGCATCTCTTCCACCCATGACCCTCTACTAGTTTCGGACATACCAAAGGCCATGCTGCCTATACCATATCTTGTACAATCTTGCAACATGATGCCTCTCCTTCATCCACGTGCCATGCCTGTAAAAAATACATAATGCAATGAAAATAAACAAAGATGATTAACTCACTGTCTACTCATTCTCATTAGAATCATCCAAATCTGGTTCATCATCATCTTCAGATGTAGTAACATCATTTTCAAACTCCTCTTCATCTCTCATTTCTTCCTCATAATCAATTAAATTTTCATCAACATCTATATCCCCACTTGTATCAATCTTAGAAAATGTAACTAAAAGGACATCTTCGTCACCCACTACAGCTTCAATTATAACATCATTGTCATCATTTTAAAAAGATGGTTCTATGAAATGAGTACTTGGTGATGTGGGGATGTCAATTTGACCCCTTGCTTTTATCTTTCACACAGCTTTCCAATCCTTTCTAGGACCAGACCGACACGGATATTCACAAATAATAAACCTGTGATGCTTGTACTGCTAAGAAAAATAATTCATATTTGTTGAATCTTTTTTTATCATGCACGTCGACAAGTTTATATCGATGATAAACAATAATACCAACATGTGGTGTTGGATCAAACCATTCACTTTTGAATAACATAGTTTTTTTAACTAAAAGGCTTCAAATTCTAACTCGATCACTTCAACTAGAATCCCATAATAGTCATATTTGATTTCTTTGTACATGGATCCTTTAAAGTATACCCCCGTATTGTCTATTGCCCGGTAACTACCATACAATTTTGTGTGAATTTTAAAAGCATTCATACGGTAACAATTGTATATTTTAACCTCTCTTAGGAGACCTTGTGCTATACTTCAAAGATAATTATTAGAAATTTTATTCGCATGATTTTGAATCTATAATCAAGATTAAGTGGATTATTTAGATTACAATTATAAATTTTTATTATAATAATACAAGTATTTTGTGATTTTTTTTAAAAAAATAAACTTACGTATTTTTCAAAAAATGATGGAAATTCTTTTTTCATTATGGCATTGATTTCTTCTTCATTCATGTTTGAAAACTCTTTCATTTATCTGTATCAAAATCACTAAAAAAAGAAATTAAAAATAATTGATACACTAATAGGAAATAGTAATTTATAATGCGTAATAGATGTTATTTGACTATTAGGAAATACTTACTCAATGAATAGTTAAATCTCCGAACAATTCATTAGGACATATAGATGAGCTATAAAATATTCATAGTTTGCTAGATACCTTTTCTCTTCAGCACTAATTGCTTTATATGGTGGCTTACAAATTTAAACAATTCATTATTCACATTGTCATAAAGATAAACTTCATTCCACTTTTCCTTAAGTGGAAGAGTTGGATCTTCTTCTTTGAAATAGAATGATGTGAATTTTGTAGCCTCATCCATAATATAACCTATTCATATAGAACCCTCAGCTTGAGCCTTTTTCATTATTCTATACTTTATTTTCCTCAAGTATCTACAAAAAGATTAGTGAAAATTACAAGTCATTTTTGTGTATATATAAATTTATATATAGAAAAAGAATTAGTTTAGTGAATTAATATTACCTTTCTTGAGGATACATCCAACGATATTGGACAGGACCAGGAATCCAAGCTTTGTAAGCCAAGTGCACTGGAAGATGCTCCATTGAGTCAAAAAAAATTAGGAAAAAATATTTTTTCAAGATTGCATATGATAACTAGAATTTGTTCATCCAGATTCCTCAACTCCTCATTAGTTAATGAAGAAGAAGTCAGTTGCTTGAAAAATAAAAAAATTTTACTTATCAGCTCCCATATTATATTAGGCAGGAATTCTCAAAGAGCAATTGGTAATAACCTTTGCATTAATACATGATAATCATGACTTTTCATGCCAAACATCTTAATTTTTTTCGCATCCACACATCTCCCCACATTAGAACAATACCCATCTAGAAATCTAAGTTTTTTTACCCACTCCAACACGACCATCTTCTGTGATTTATTCAGAACAAATGGCACATCAAGATATTTATTAGGGACAAGATTTTTAGCAAATTAAGGACAACGACAATCTTTATTTAACTTATCTCTTTACTTGTAAGTGTCCTTAGTTTTCCCTGGAATGTTAAATATTGTATTGAAAATATTATCAAAAACATTCTTCTTGATATGCATAATAACAAGATTGTGTGTGAGCAAGTACTCACGACAGTAGGGCAAATCCCAGAAAATACATTTCTTATTCCACCAAGAAGTCTTAGATATAGTTGCATTCATAACCTCAGCATCAGCATTTATCACCTTCCTAAACCCTCTATTATTCAATTCTCACAGAATATCATCCCCAAATCTAATCGCCAGGAATTGTTTAGTAACCTTTCTCTTCTTAATGAAGTCTTTGGCATTACTTCGATACGGATGATTAATGGGCAAAAATATCCGATGGTTGTCGAACCATGACTATTTTAAGCTCTTAATTAATCGAAAATTATCAGAATCTTCCATACTATGAAGAAATGCCAACATACAAGTTTTACTCCACCCAGACATCATAGAATATGCTAGAAAGTCATTTATGGTCCACATGAGGGTAGCACACATTTGAAAATTTTACCATTTGGAAATATCATAAGTTTGAACCCCAACACCCCAAAGACTTTCAACTTCTCTATCAATGGCTGCAAGAAAAATCTATCTCCCCCTTTGGATTTGTAGGCCCCGGCACTAACACAGTCAAAAACATAAATTCCTCCTTCATACATAAGTCTAGAAGAAAATTATACGGGGTCACCACCACAAGCTACAAAGAATATTGCTATTCATATTGACTAAACGACTTAAAACCATCAGCAAATAAACCCACGCTAACATTTCGAACTTCAAAAGAAAAATCATGAAAATACCCATCAAAATATTTCTAAGCAGGGGCATCAGAAGGGTTACACATCTTACCATCCTCCATATGATGCTTTGAATGCCACCTCTTTTCATTAGCTATTGCAGTTAATACAAACAATCTCTACAACCTAGGTGTTATTGGAAAATAGTGCATCTTATTATACAACACCTTCAACTTACGTATATACAATCTATTTCAAGAACCCATAAACTTTTACTTGTACCGAGCATGCCCACATATTTTACAACTGTAAAGGTAAATGTTATCACCCCAGTTATCATTCAGTTGTTCACACAACAATGAATGAGCTATACTGGTAATCCCAAGCCTCTAACTAACTTCTTCATGCTATAAAAATTCAATGGGATCAGATTATCTTATGAAAATAATTCTTGAATGAATTTAGAGATATCATCAAACCATCCCCATGAACACCTGTGTCTGCACTTTATTTCTAACATCCTCATGGCTATAGAAAGTTTAGTACGCTTAGAATTTTCCTCATATATAGGTTTGACTCAAGATCAAATCATATCATAGAAATTCCTTGCCTCGTCATTGGGTTCCTCTTTCGGGTTGAATTCAGGACAAGCAGCATCAAAAACCATTTTATAGGATTAATATTATCCAAGATCATTTGATCAGTTTAACTTACTGACACCCATATTGAACTCGAACAACTCTGGTGGACTTGCTTCTCATCATGGTATATCCAAACATAGTAATCTACAACAAAACAATTTCTATACAAATGCATCTTCACAGTCTCAACATTAAAAAATCTTTTTATTCTGAGATTTAAATAAAGTGCAAGAACGTCGGATATCTATACCACCATTCACACACTCAGGATGCCTTAGAGCAAACTCAACAAATTCATCAACTTTATGCCCCCATTCATTAGATAAGATTCAATTGAATATTCGACCCTTGTAAATCCATTCACGATCATCTTACATGACTAGTTAAAAATTCATTTGATTTAACAAATGCAATGGTCTCTAATTATAGTTATATATAATTATATAGACATATATCTAGATATACAAATATTTATCTATAGTTATCCACATATAGTTTAAAATAATGTTGTATGTTGCTATACATGTAATTATAAATATAGTTACAAGTGGTTATACATATAGTTACACATATAGTTAAACATAAATTTATACATGTAGGTTTATATATTTGTTCATTTAATTTTTATAATTATACATATAGTAATTTATAGGTATAGATATAGTAAAATTCTTTTTTTATATACAACTATATACAAATATATAGTTGTAAATTTAATATTTAAATATAATTGTGCATAAAACTTTTAAAGGTATACACATAGTAAGATACAATTATTTATAGTTATATATTATTTTACATATAATATATTTAGTTATAAATAGTTATATATAATAAAACATATAGTTATATATAGATATATTTATACAAGTAGTTATAAGTGGTTATACATAAATATAAACAATGTTATATAAACTATTTTGTTTTAATTATATTAATACATAAATGTATATATAGTTACAAATATAGTTTATATAATTATATAGAGCTTTATTTAGTTATAAAAATATTTATATATAGTTATACAAATTGTATAATAATTTAATATTACATAATTGTTATATAAGAAAATATATAAATGGATAGTTTAATGTAAATTTTGTATAGATATTTATAAACATTAATACATATGTATAAATATTTATATATAAAATTATATGTTTATTTAAACATATCAATGTGTATTTATAATATAATAAGACAATTATATATTAAATTATAGATATTTATACATAATATCATTCGATTATATAAATGTATAAAAGTTTATATATACTATTATAAACACTATTTAAGATTAATTTTAAGTAAAACTTTGATTTACCATAAATTATAATATATATTAAAGTATAGACAATCATAGCTAATGTCATATGATTATATAAATATAAACCATTAACATTAAGAGTATTCGGATGCAAACATCATGTAATAGAAATCAAAATCACTAAAACCCTTAAAATATAAACAATAGATGAACAAATTTTAAAAAAAATGAAAAATTATAGATTAGTTAATTGTGTCGAGTCAAAATCATGTTTGGTTAAATGAAATCAAAGCAAAAATTAATAAATTAGGAGGAGAAAAAAAATCTAATACGTGAATATACTAAAAAATGAAATTTCAAATGTCTATGTATAATTCAAAGAGACGGAGGTGTGTATAATCAATTTGAAGGAGAAGAACAAAAAAAAACTTACTAGGATTCAGAAGAAATATCTAATTTATGTGATTTCATGCTTACAGTTGGCTCAGATTCGGAAAAATGACGGATTTACGATGATTTAATGTTATGATGATTTAGCAAATGATTTCAAATCAAAAAAATTAAAACATTGAATTACCAACCAAAATTATTGTCCGTAAAAGGTTGGTGAGAATAAATTTATAAGTATTTGGAAGTCTAATTTACTGACCAATTTTAAAGGTAATATGTTTTTGGTCGTTAAATGCTCGGTAATTAGTTGGCAATTTCTATTTGCTTTTTCCATCTTAATTTACTGACCAATTTCCAACCAAAAACATTTTGTCAGGAGGTATGGTCGATATTCTATCGAGAAATGGTCAATAATTACCAACCTAAATATTTGGTCAGTAGTTGGTCGGTAATTACGACATAATAAATATATTGAATAACCGATTTACCGATCATTTTTAATGGTAATATATTTTCTGTCATTAAATAGTCAGTAATCTTTTGAAATATTTTTCGCTAATTCTTTTCTAATTTATAGACCATATTTCCGACCAAATATATTTGGGCGGTAATATATGGTTTGTAGTTGGTCAAAATTTTTGGTCGGAAGTGTTTTTCTTCGATGCACCTCTTCAATTCTATAAATTGGTCTTGAATTGGTCAGAAATTATCGACATATATATTTGGTCGGTAAATGGTCGGTATGTATGAAGCCATAAATAATTTGAAAAACACGATAACGAGAAATTATAATGATATGTCGTTAAATGGTTAGTAATATATTTAATAACAACTCTATAGAATAATTTCCAACAAAAACCATTTGGTCAATAATTATTGTTGTTATTTTGTCTTAAATTCGGTCGGCAGGATTTTTTTTTCGATAACCTTTATTGGTCGCTAACTGGTTGTGTTTTGGATTGCAATTACTAACCAAATTTTATGGTTAGTATTTCAGTTGTTTATCATAATTTTTAGTAGTATCTATCTGCATATCTATCTATTTGTCTTTCTGTATATGTGTATACCTATTTACCTATCTATCTATCCATATGACTATTTGACTATCTAACTATCTGACTATCTATCTGTTGTCTATTTGTCTATCTATCTATCTATCTTTCTATCTATCTATCTTTATATCTATCTTATTTTCTATCTATATATCTATTTATCTATCTATCTACATGTCTGTCTATCTATCTATAAATTTGTCTATCAAAATATATGTCTATCTATTGGACTATCAATCATTCAATCAATCTATCTATCTATTTATATATTTATCTATATATCTATATGTCTATTTAACTAACTAACTATCTATATATCAATCTTTCTATCAATCAATCTATTTGTCTATATATCAATCTATCTATTTTTCTTTCTTACTATCTATATATCTATTTGCATATCTTTATATATAACTATCTATTTATCTATATGTTAATTTATCTATTTATGTGTCTATCAATCTATGAATCTATCTATATGCTTATCTTTCTATCTATCTTTCTTTCTTTATGTCTATCTATCTATTTGTATATCGATCTATCGATATATCTATCTATTCTATCTATCTATCTATCTGTCCATTTATCTATTTATCTTTTTGTCTATCTATCTATCTATCTATATATCTATCTTTGATTCTATCTATCTATCTATCTGTTTATCTATATATATAACTATCTACTTATCTATCGATCTATAGATA
Source organism: Sapria himalayana (assembly GCA_029783825.1). Taxonomy (NCBI): domain Eukaryota; kingdom Viridiplantae; phylum Streptophyta; class Magnoliopsida; order Malpighiales; family Rafflesiaceae; genus Sapria; species Sapria himalayana. The sequence goes on from JAREIK010000616.1 coordinate 529,765, forward strand.
AGTAGACTCGTAAAGATATAGAAAGATACATAATTAGACACATAGACATATAGCTAGTTACTTTGGTAGCTAGAAAGGTAGGTAGGTATTTATGTTGGTAGTTAGGTAGGAAGAGATATAGAGAGGTAAAGAGATTGAGAGATAGAATGATAAAGAGGTAAAGAAGTAGAGACGTAGATAAGTAGAGAGCAAATGAGATGGAGAGATATAGAGGTAGAGAGATATGGAGATAGAAAGATATAGATATAGAGAGTTAGAAAGATATAGAGAAATATAGATGTAGAGATAGAGAGAGATAGAAAGAAAGAAAGATATAAAGATATATAGATAGATAGAATAATTGATAGATAATAGATTGACATATAGACATATCGACAATAAAACAAATAGACAAGTAAACATATAGAAAGATAAATAGCTATATTTATAGTCAGATAGATAGCTAGATAGAAAGACATAGAAAGACAGATAGAAAGACATATAGACTAGCAGACTGATAGATTGAAGATTAACAGATACATAGATAACTAATAGATAGATAGATAGATATACAAATTAATAGATAGATTGATAGACTGATTGATTGAGAGATAGAAAGATTGATAGTCAAATTGATAGAAATATATATAGACACATAAATTGGAAAATAAATAGAGATATAGATAGACAGATAGATAGTTATATATATAGATAGATAGATGTTAGATATATAGATATATATATATTTATATAGATATATAGATAGATAGATCGATCGATATATAGATAAATAGACAAATTGATAGACAAATAGATAGATAGATAGATACACACAAAGGTATATAAATAGATAGTATAGATAGATAGTCATATAGAAAATAGATAGATAGACAGATAGACAGACATACAGATAGACATGGACATATAGACAAACATAGAGTTAGATTGAGAGACTAACTAATAGATAGATAGTCACTTAGATAGATAGACAGATAGATAGACATATAGATAGATATATCAATTGATAGATAGTTAGTTAGATAGATAAATAGATATACAGACCCTTTAGATGGACATAAAAGTAGACAAATTGAAAGATTCATAGACAAATAGAAAGAAAGATAGATAGATATATATATATACATATGGTCATATAGAAATATATATAGATAGAAAGATAAACAGATAGATATATAGTGAGATTGACCGATAGATAGACAAGAAGACACATAGATAGACAAGTAGACACATTGATTGATTGATTGATAGAAAGATGGACATAAAGAAAGATAGATATATAGATAGATATATAGATAGATATATAGACATGTATATAGATAGACATATATACAAGTAGACAAATAGATAGCTAGACAGGTAGATAGATCGATAGATAGACATATAGATAGACAGATAGACAGATAATTTGATTGATAGATAGATATATAGTCAGATATACAGATTGAAAGATTGAGAGATAGAAAGATAGATAAATAGGTAGTTATATAGATAAAGAGATTGAGATATAAATAGCGAGATAGAGAGATAGAGAGAGAATTAGAAAAATAGACCGATAGACATATTTATTGATAAAGAGATAGAGAGATAGAAAGATAATTAAAAAAAGATAGACTAATAGATAGGCATATAAGTAGACATATAGAAGGATAGATAGATAGATAGACAGATAGAAAGATAGATAGATATCTAGTTGTGTTGGTAGCTAGCTAGCTTTGGAGGTAGGTAGGTATTAAGTGGGTAATTAGCAAGGTAGAGATATAGAGAGGTATAGAGATATAGAGATAGAAAGATATAGAGATGGCTAGGTAGAGAAATAGATAAGTAGAATGCTAAAGAGATAGTGAGAATTAGAGGTAGAAAGATATAGAGATAGAGAGAGAAAGATAAAGAGATAGAAAGATAGAGAGTTAGATAGCAAGATAAAGAGATAGATAGATATAGAGATAAAGAGAAAGATAGATAGATAGAAAGGTAGAAAGATATAAATATATTTAGAAAGATAGATTGATAGATAGTAGATAGACATATAGACAGAAAGACAAAAAGATTGATAAACAGATTGACATATGTATAGATAAAAAGCTAGATATGTAGATAAGTAAATAGCTTGATAGACATATATTCAAAAAGAAAGACATATAGACTGACTAAATGATAGATTAATATATTGAGAGATTGACAAACAAATAGATAGATAGATAGACAGATAAATAAACATTTGACAGATTGTTAAGCATACAAAAAGATCGACAGACAGACTAATAGATAGATAGAGATATATATATGTGTATATATATATATATATATATATATATATATATATATATATATATATATATATATATATATATTGACAGATAGATTGACATATATACATAGACAGACTCACAGATATAGATATATAGAAAGGTAGATAAATAGATATTATGAAAGAATTTTGATAGATAAATTAATAGACAGATTGATAGACAAATTGATAGATAGATAGAAAGAAAGATAGATAGATAGATAAATAGACAGATAGATTGATAGATAGATTAACAAATAGAAAAATTGACAAATAGATAGATAAATAGGTGGATAAATATATTGAAAGATAGAGAGATAGACAAATAGATAAACATATATATAAACAGATAGAATTGATACACAGAATGATAGACATATAGATGAACAAATAAATAACAAGTAGTTAGTCAGATAGATAGATAAATAGAAAGTCATAGAGATAAACATATAGATAGATAGATCAAATCATAGATAGATAGAAAGAAAGATAGATAGATAAATAGAAATATAGATAGACAAAAAGATAAATTGTTCTATAGATTGATAGATATACTGATTGATATATAGATGGATAGACAAATTGATAGACAGATAAATAAATATTTTGATAGACATAAAGATAGAAAAATTGATAGATAGATTGATAATTAGATAGATAGATAGATATACAGATTGATATATAGTAAAATAACTAGATAGATTGATAGATAAAAAACAATAGTTTCATTAATAATTAGATAAATAAGAGATAGATTAATAGATAGATAGATATTTAGACAAATAATAGATAAATTATTATAAAGGTAGATAAACAGATCAACAAATAGACAAACAACATACAGAAAAATAGATAGACTGATAGATAGACAAATAGATAGACAAACATACATATAGCCATATATATAGACAAACAAATAGACAGATAGTTAGCCAAACATTTAAAAATATAGACAAATAGATAGAAAGATTAATTGATTGATAGACATATTGATAGATTGATTGACATATTGATAGATCGGTTGATAGATAGATTGATAAAAAGATTGATAGTCAGATATATACACAAATAGATATACAGATAGATAGATATATTGATTGTTTTATAGATATATTGACTTATTGATCGACATATTAATATACAACTTGATAAACAAATTGATAGATAGAAGATAGATTGATAGATAGATTGATATACAGATTAATATATAGATTAATAAATAGATTGGTAGATAGATTGATAGATAGATTGATAGACCAATTGATAGATAGATTAATAGGCATATTGATAGCTAGATTGATAGGTAGATTTAAGGTAGATAGATATATAAATAAAGAAATAGATAGATTGATAGACAAATAGATAGATTGATAGATAGACACATAGATAGACAAACAGAAGATAGACAAAAAGAAAGAAAGAAAAATAGATATATAGATAGATAGATATATAAATATCCATATATATACGTAGATAGATAGAGAGATAGATATATAGACAGATAGATTAATAAATTGATAGATTTATATAAAATAGATAGATTAATAGAAAGAAAGAAAGATAGACATATATACATATAGATAAAAAGATTGACATACAAATAGATAGACAGATCAATTAATTGATTGATTGATTGATAAATAGTTTGATATACAAATTGATAAACAGATAGATTGATAGATTGAAAGATATATTGATAGACAGATAGATATATAGATAGATAGATTGATAGATTGATTGATTGATAGACATATATATAGATAGATTAATAGACATATATATTGATAGATAGATAGAAATAAAGATAGGTAGATAGATAGATAGATAGATAGGCACATTTATAGATTATTATATAGATAAATAGAGAGATAGATAGACTGACATATAGATAGATAGATAGATAAATATATACATAGACAGATAATAGACATATAGATAGACAAATAGATATATAGATAGAAAGATATATATATATATATATATATATATATATATATATATATATATATATATATATATATAGAAAGATTGATTTATAGATAGATTGAAAGACCAATAGATAAATAGATCGATAAATAGTTATATATATAAATAGATAGATTGATTGATAGAAAGATATATAGATAGATAGATATATATATATATATACACACACACACACACACAGATAGATAGATAGATAGATAGATACATAGAAAGAATGAAAAACAAATATATAGATATATAGATATATAGATATATAAATATATAGATAGACAAATAGCTATATAGACAATTAGATAGATAAATTATTAGACAGATATATAGATACATAGATAAATAGAAAAAAAATAGATAGATAGATAGAAAGATAATATTATAGATAGATAGATAGATAGACAAGCAGACATGCATATAGATTGATAGATATATATATACAATCTAATAGGCAGATTGATATACATATTGATATATTGATTGATATAAAGAATTTTATACAAATAGATACACATATAGATAGACAGATAGATAGAAAACTAGATAAATTGAGAAATAGATAAATAGATAGATAGATATATAGACAGATAGATAGATAGATAGAAAGTCAGACAGACAGACAGATAGATAAATAGATACAATATTAGATATATAAACATACGGATATATATATATATATATATATATATATATATATATATATATACACACACACATAGATATATTTACAAATATATAAATAGATAGATAGACAAATAGATAAATAGATATATAGAAAGATAGATAGACAGACAAATTGATTGACAATTATATATATAATGAGATAGAAATATAGATAGATAAATAGGCAGACAGAAAGATTGATTGATTGATTGATATAATATTAGATAGGTTGTTAGACAGATTGATTGACATATTGATTGGTAGGTTTATAAATAAATTATTAAAAAAAATTATAGTCAGATTGATAGATATGCAGATTTAGAAATAGATAATTAGAAAGATAGATATAAAATAGATAGAGAGAAAGATAGACAAACAGATAAATAGATAGATAGATATACACATTTATAGATTATTATATAGATAGATTGAGAAATAGATATATAGATAGATAAAAAGATAGATAGATAGATAGTCAGATAGATAAATAGATAGATGGATAGACAAATTGATAGACATAAAGATAGACAAAAAGATTGAAAGATAGATAAATATATAAATTGATAGATAGATTTATAGACAGATAAATAGATAGATTGATAGAGAGATAGTTAGAAAAATAAATAAATAGATTTATATATAGACTTATAGTGAGATAGATAGATATATACATAGATAGATATATTGATATAAAGATAGATAAATATATAGATAGATAGACAACCATATATATAGATATATATATAGATAGACAGGTATATAGATATATAGATAGATAGACATATAGACAAATTGATAGACATATTATTTAATAGATAGATAGACAGATAAATCGATAGATAGATAAACAAACAAATAGATAGATAGATAGATAGATAGTAAAAAATATAGTAGGACAGAAAGATAGAGAGACTGACAGACCGACCGACAGACAGATAGTAAGGTATATAAACAATTTGATAGACAGATTGATAGATAAATTGAAAGATAGATTGAAAGAAAGATAGTTAGATATATAGATAGACAGATAGATAAACAAATAGATAGACAAATAGATAGACAAAAAGTTAGATAGATAGATAGATAAATAGATAGATAGTTAGGCAAATTGATTGAACGATTGATAGACAGATTTATAGATAGATTGACAAATACATTGATTGAAAGATTGATAGAAACATTGATAAATAGATTGAAAGTCATATTGATAGACATATAGATAGGCAGATTGATGGATAGCTAAATAGATATATATAGACAGACAAATATTTTGATAGATAGAGAGACAGATAGATAGATAAATAGAATTGAAAATTGAAAGATAGTTAGATATATAGATAGATAGAAAGATAGTCATATAGATATATAGATAGATAGATAGTTAGATAAATAGATAGATGGATATACAAATGGATATATACATAGATAAATAGATATATAGATAGATGAATGAATAAATAGATAGATAGATAGATATATATATATATATATATATATATATATATATATATATATATATATATATATATATATATTTATACATAGATAGATAGATAGACAAGTTTTTAGATAGATTGATAGAAAAACAGACAGACAGATAGATAGACATATACTTAGATAGATATATTGATAGAAATACAAATAGATATATACATAGATAGATAGATATATAGAAATATAGATAGATAGACAGCTATATAGAAATATAGATTTATAGATTTATAGATCGAGAGATAGGTATATAGAAAAATAGATAGACAGATTATTAGGTATATAGATATAAAGATATATTGATAGATATATAAACAAACAAACAAATAGATAGAAAGATAAATAGAAAGATTGTAGAACAAATATTTAGATATTTTGATAAATAGATCAATTGATAAAAATAAAGAAAGAAAGATAGATAGACAATTTTATATATAGATTGATAGTCTGATTTATAGAAAGATTTAAAGATAGATAGATAGACAATCCCTAGCTAAAAATTAACGAGGGAAACAATCCCTTGCTAAAATATTTAGCAATGAAAAGTTACCTAACTAATTTCATAATTTTCCCCAGGTAATTTTGACCTTAATTTGAAGGTTCAAAAAATTCCCTAGCTAAATTAGCAAGGGTAAATTCGTATCTAAATTAGCAAGGAAAAATTCTGTGGCTAAATTAGCAAAAAAAAAACCTAGCAATTTTAATTCCAAAATTATTTTCACTATTTTATTTTTATTTCAAAAAATTTAATTTTATTATTTCAAGTTTTTTTATATTAATTTGAATAAAAACAAAAACTATAAATGATAATTTATAATTAACTTAAATTAAAATCAATTTATAAATTATCCTGATACAATATTTTACATTGAATAAACAAAAACATAACAAAATTTTATAATTACCTATTCAACAATGTTTCTAATGATAATGTATAAAATATAATCTCTTTGTGAAATTGACATCACTTTCTTTCTCCCAGCTCCTCCAGTCACCATCTTTCTGCTGCGACAAAGCTGTATCAGTCACTACATATCATGACTAGTGAAAAATCCCTACACTTCTATAATCATCATATGGGGAACATTGCGGTTCCTTATCTATACGAAATTTAAACCAATCAATCAAATTAAAATAAATAAATAAAATTAGTTTGGTTTAGATAAATATATAATATCGTAGTATATATGTACATATATACTATAGTGTATATATACATATATATTAGCATTTCACAAGTTAAATATATTACTACAGTATATGTACATATATACAATAGTATTATAAGTATGAGTATATATGTACATATATACTACAGTATTATATGTACATATATACTCAGTATATATTTTCATATATACTCAGTACTTATATACTTAGTATTTTATGTACATATATACTAATACATAGATATTCAGAATATATGTGCATATAATACTGCAAAATTATCTGTACTTATATACTGAGTATATTTGTACATATACTATAGTATATATGAAGTATACTGAGTATATATGTACACATATACTGCAATATTAATTGTACATATAAACTCAGTATATATGTACAAAAATACTCAGTATATACATACATATATACTCAGTATATACCTACATATATACTTAGTATATACATACATATATATGTAGTATATACATACATATGTACTATAGTAAATATGTACGTATATAATATAGTATTATATGTACATATATATAATCACATAGCCTCAAATGTCACAACACTACAACAAATAAGTATTATCTCATTTTTACTTCACAAAGATGACACAAAACATCACAATCAACATAAATATGTAATGCAAAGATTAATTAAATTTAGAAAAATATCTCAGAAAAATATTAGAGGAAAATGTGGAAGACAAGCCACGAGCTAGGCTTGGCATATCAAAGTTCGCATCTTTCCTCTGTGCAACTAGAACTCTCTCCCGGTCCCAAGGCCTTTAAGGGTGTTGCTCTGCCCCACCATGACCAAGCTACCATCCTAACAAAAGAACTGACAGATGAAATAGAGACTCATCGTCAGTAGTAGTAACCATCAACAAATCAATAAGTAACATGAACATAGAAAAATGGAGTACTACACCATGCTCATGTGAAGCACATGATGTTAAAAATATGTTTTGCATACTATTTTTGAATAACAGTAATCTATGCATCCCTTGTTTTACATAGTTAAATCAAAACCATAACAAAAATTTATTGCATATTTTTCATTAAAGTATCTATTGATAGTGCATAAAGTATAATCTATTTGTGAAATTGATGTTACTTTTGTCTCCCTCAGCTCTTCTGATCACCATCTTTCTGTCGTGACGAGATGTCCTAGTCTTGAGGCATCATGTCTAGTAAAAAATTCCTTCATTTCTACAAGCTTTGTATGGGGAACATTGTGGTACCATTTCTATTTGAAAATTAAACCAGTCAATCAAATCAAAATTAATAAATAAAAAAAGTTCTGTTTTGATAAATACATAATACTGTAGTATATATGTACATATACTCTATAGTATATATGTACATATACTCTATAGTATATATGTACATATATACTAGCATTTCACTAGTTACATATATTACTGCAGCATATATACATATATACTATAGTATACATGTAGATATACCGAGTATAAATATACATATATACTAAAGTATATACTCACATATATACTACAGTATATATCTACTTATATACTATAGAATATATGTTCGTATATACTGTAGTATATATGTACATAAATATTGTAGTATATACGTATGTATATACTGTAGTATATATACATATATTCTATAGTATATATGAACATATATACTCAGTATGTACCTATGAGAGATATACTAGCATTTCTCTTAAATACACATATAAGAGAAACCTCTCGTTGAATCGAGAACTATTTCAGAATGCGACTCTATTTTAAATCTCTTATTAACATCTTAACATGTCAGGAACAATAGAGACATTCTAATTCAATGTTCAAAGAATGCATATCATGTTTTTGTGTAAGCAAATAATGAGCAATGAAATGTAACTCACCATGACCAATGTACACGAACTCACAAGTGATGATAGGGTTCGAAGAAGTAAAACAACTAGACCACCACCACCATCCAGAGTTTCAATCATTCTTGCAAGAATATTTGGAGTTAAGTCTTCAAAATCCTACACAACTGCAAGGGAAAAAAATGAGTTATTAGCAATGATGAGAATCATAAACATAGTATCCAGAAAGAAAAGAAAAGTTGAACCTACAAAATACACATGCCATAAGTACTTCCTAGAATTCTTTCAGAATCCTTGTACAAGCAATAGGAAACAACTTTGCTTTCAAGAATCAAAGAGAGGTGATCAGCTTTTACTGGCTCAATCAGTCCCTTTAGCATTAGCTTTTTAATCTGCTTTGCCAATTTTCTCTTGTGGCATCATCATGCAAGTATCATATTCAAACAGAATTTAAAAACTAGTCTAATTTTTTAGTGATTATGGCATCAAATTCAGTATGTACATATATACTACATATATATGTACATATAATACTACAGTATATACATACTTATATATTATAGTATATATGTAAATATAATAGTGTAGTTTATATGTAATATATACTACACTATTTTATCTGCAAATATACTTAGTATATCTACATATATACTCAGTATATATGATACTAAGTATATATGTACATATATACTATAGTATATATGATACTAAGTATATATGTACATATGTACTGCAATATATATGATACTAAGAATATATGTACATATATACTATAATATATACACATAAATATAATCACATTGCCTCAGATGATATGAAACTGCAACAAATTACTGTTATCCCATTTATACTTCATTTTGTTGGCATAAACTTCAATAACTTATATCTCTAGTTTATCCAACCATCTCTCATGTATTGCATTACAAGAGAAGTGTTGGACACAACGCATTCGTGGGGATTGAATGAAATATTGGCATTAACCATAAAGTTGTTAAGATCACATCCTAGTTAGAAAGGCTTCATGTCGTGAGCTCTCATGCTAGGTATCAGTTTCAGATCAAGATGCCCCTATAAAAATGGCTCGTAATAACCCCAATTGATAGTTCCTCATGTTAAGCTCGTCATCATCCATGAAACTATGTACATGCAAGAGAAGGAGAACAAGCAAAATGAACACATTTAATTAAATTTCATTAGCAATCATAATGCCTTTTAACACTTCAACAATTTAATTCCATCGATCACCAATAATAAGCAGTTGCAGATTTGAACAGTGACAACGCAGATCTGCACGAAATAAGAGCGTCAAAAACTAACCTGGGTCTATGTTGGACCGCAATTTTTTAATTTATCTCACAACTTCAAAAGCTAGCGTGCTGTTCCCATCACCAAGAGGACCAGCCGAGCCTTTTACATACCTATAATAGGCTAAAGCTCTACCCCCAATATTCTGGCACACACACACATATTCACAAATATATAAAAATAGCATTATACATATTAACAAACATAAATCTATGTTGATAGTCATACAACTTCAAAAAATATCTGAATGATGACCAGCAATGATGTTTAGAGTAAAAAAATTAATTATTTCAGAAATAATGAAGATAATAATAGCTCAGCCTCCTTTTGAGACTGTAGAAATCGATAAAGATGGAACCCATCCATAGGAAGGATCATGACAATGTCTGACGAGTTTGAATCAGAATTTATTCGATTGTCTTGCATCAGATGTCCTACAAAGATTCATAGTTAGCTGATTTGTCAAAGCAAAAAAAAACCAGAATAAAGGAAAAATGATCCCACCAAAAAAGTTTCATCCTGTTTAGCCACACTTTGACAAAAATTAAAAATAGTTCAGAAATAATTATGATACATATTCATCCTCATAATTAGTTGGTGCATTTTTGATAGCCTCTCATTTGTGGTTTCATAGCTAGTTCTCAGAATTTTATCTATCGCATTAAGGCTGCTAATTGTGACTCCATATAGGAGATTTGCTGTTGCATTACAATCATAATTTCTATTATCTGATCATTCATTTCTTTTATCTCTTCATTCATTTCATTCATTTTTTGCATTTATTCCTTCAAATGAATAATCTACTCATCCTTCTCTACTTTCATTTTCCGTATTTCTTCCTTCTAAAAAGATATATGCTCATCATTCTCTTTAATTTCGGTCTCCATAACTTCAAAATGTTCATTTGTTTCTATTACTTGTTGTTCGACCAACTCACCCACCATTGCTATGACAGATGAATTAGAAGCATGACTACTACAATAAAATATCACTCCCTTTGAGTTGATGCCATACACTTGCTGCTTCTTATGACCTCCTATAATCTCCAAATAGATAGGATCATAATCAATTGGTTGAAGATTTATAGAACCCTCAACTTGTTGAGAAGCAACTCTCACACGTTCCTCCCTGAGTTATCGTGAAAAAATAAAAAAAAATTCTTTTCTAGATATACATAAAATAAATTTAATAGTTTGGATTCCAAACTACTTTTAAAATTTACTGTAGTTTTATAAAATTTTATTATTATAACAGATTTTCAAAGCAATAATCTGAGACTTGTTGTCAACAAACTAACTATTTGCTTTCTTCACATTTATCCACCTGAAAATCTCATAAAAATTGGGATCTCAACCCAATTCTCCTGCCAAGATATGATTATATAAAGTCAAAAAAAAATGTTAAAAAAGTTAAACAAATTAATAAACTATAAAACCTTTTGGACGTCTATTTTGGTTATAATCTGTAAATACATAAGCATTTTTCTGGTAGATGTAGCTAGTCGTGTTGACCGATTAGTGAACCATATTATTTCGTGCATTTCTGATGTGGTTTCTCTTTTGTTTTTTTTTTTGATTCTATCATTATTGGATTGTGGTTATTAAATATAGATTATTTGTTATTCTTTGTTGTTCTCTTCTTCTGAATCACAATCGTGGGAGCGGAATTGACCAACAATGTGTAACTGACTCACAGGAACTAAATAATAATCATGAGTTCATTTAAGTAAATCTTGCTAATAAATTACGTGATAATATATAATTGATTGGATTTGGATGTGATATATAAATTATCACTGATTGATAATTATAGTTTATGTAACTCAACACAAATATAATTTTGATTACTAGTATATTATATGATTAAAAAATACAATATATGAAAAACTATAGAGATATCTTTACGTGAATTACATACTTTTTAAAAAGGTTAGAAAGGGTAAGTTGATCTGAAGTAGTTGAGCACAAGTCAAGAACTTGATAATGAATAAAAAATTTGGTTGATCCTATATATTTTAATCATGATCAGGAGTTTTACTTGATGAGCATACTCTTGATCAAAACCAATTTAACATAAAGTAACCGCCTGACAACAACCTGCTCATCTTTCCAAAAGCGCCATGTCGCCACCATGAGATTCCAAGGCCATCTGGCTTCTGCCAGGTGTCGTGGAACACTCACATCTTCCACTTGTCTTACTTTCTTTCCCAAAAAATTATAACTCATGAATAAAAGTTCGAATGAAACTCTCAAACTTTTCAAGAATTTATTGATTACGTCTCTCTATTCTACTTACTGATATCCCTGTACCTCAATGGTTCATACCAGGTAAATCGCTTCTCATAGGTACTCAAAAATATGATTGCTTGGGATCGACTTGCTGCTAACAATGTAATAAAGTGGAGACGTCACAAATTCAAAATTTGATGAGAAGATATTACATGGTGGTTACCGGAATGAATATATGTTATCGTTCTTGTCATATATTGCATTCCAATGGTGGGTGGTTGTGAAGTTGAAGAAGGTATTAAGATATGCAAGATGAAGTTGTTCATAAAACTTCTAGAAGAAGATCGAGGAAGCACGACTGGCATGATATCTTTGATATTTCTTCTTGTGATGAGCTATCCCGTATTTCTAAAATGCTTGCAGATGATGATTATATTAGGGTAGAAAGTGTACCTCAAATCGACAAGAAACTCACTACTGAAAGAAATAGCTTCCAATATTAGGTTTTATTTTGATTTATCAATTTCGAGAGAGAGAGAGAGAGAGAGGTGGATGGCATTAGTTAGAGACTTAGAGTTGTCTTTGCACAAAAAGATACAATTTTTTATAAGTATTAAAATTTCATAAATGTTTAAATTTTTAATTATCAAAACATTTAATTAACAATAAATATATATAAAACATAAATACTCATCTTTTTTTACTTAATAAATTAATTTCAACAAGTTAATGTGTGTGTAGCAAGGCACAAATGAAAAAAAAAACACCTTACAATTTTTAATTATTATTAAAATTAAACAATAAATATATAAGCAATTTCAAAAAATAGATGCTTGGTCTTCCAACTAAAAAAAATCATGGCAAGAAAATTTATAAACTTCATATAGCAAGGCACACATGAAAAATGATTGGTTTTCAAGCCACTTTCCTAAGAATTATAAATACTCTTTATGTTAAAAAATATATAAATATATATATTGTATGGTTATAAATTTTTAAGAAATTATATTAATTTTTATGAAGATAATATGAAATAATTTTAAAGGCATAAAATTTCATATTATTAGATATCATTTATAATTTATAAAATTCAAAAAATTACTTAATGTGAGAAGATTATTAAAAAAAAATTATATTTATTATTTTAATAAAGACTTAATATTAAAAGCTAATAGTAAAAATATTAATCAATTATAAAATTTTTATAAATTTTAGTTTGGGTAAATATCTATGTATTTATATTTAAATATAAATTTTTTTTCTTTTAAATTTAATGAAAAATTTTAAATATTTTTTTAAAAGTTTCCTATAATAATAAAATTTTATTTTTATACTTAAAATAATATTAATATTTATTAGTTTATTTGTTAATTCAAGTATTTTTGTAAATATTTTTTATTTAATCATACAATGAATTATTTTAGCTTTTTATTATTAGAAATTTTAATGTATGTTCATTTATTTTTAAAATTATCTTTACAAATTATTATAATTATAGAATTAATTATTTAATTTTATTTTAATACAAATATTTAAGTTTCTTTAATAAAAAAATTTAGAACAATTTTTTGTATACTTTTTTAAAAATTTTATGCTCATTAAAATAGTTATCTTAGTCCTATAATCATTTAATTTTTTTGTATTTATATATTTATAAATTATTATTTATGATATCCTATTTTTATAATTTTATGAGGAGAATGTGTCATTCAAGGATTGCTCAACTATAGACAATGGCAATCATTTAATATACAAAAGTAAATAAATTATTAAAACAAATAATAAATTAAAAAAAATTTAAATCATTAAAGATTATAGAGGGAAATTATCCCAAGTGCAAATAGCTTGGGAAAAAACTCTAGCTAAGTGGATATATTTTGTGAAAAATAAAATTTAAGAAATAATCACTTGCAATAAAGTATAAAATAGTAAAAAAACTTTTTTTTGATAATTATATACCGATAGATTTTGCATCAATCTAATTAGCTAGAGAAATTATGTCGCTAAATCCATTACTAAATTACAGCTTTTCTTTCCACGGAATTCTACAAAAATATTAACAATAGATTTTGTCTAGATCTAATTAACTAGTGATATTTTGTCACTATATTCGTCACTAAATTTCCCTATTTCATTTATGTAGAAATCTACTAACATTTCCATCCCTAATCCATCACTAAAATTTATTTCAATATAAAATCAAAAATCCTTTGCTATTCTTTAGCTAAACCCTCACTATTTAGCTAGAAATTTTCCTCTAGCTAAATTTCCATTGCCAAACTGACAATTTCTTATACTGTAGATAGAAAGATAAATAGAAAGACTAACAAATTCATAGATAGATAGAAAGATAGATAGATAGATAGACATATAGATAGACATGTAGATAGACAATTAGATAGACATTTAGATAAATATGTAGATATGGAGTTATATTGATTGATAGATAGATAAATTGATAAATAAATAAATAGACATATAGATAGACAAATAGAAAGACAAATAGATAGACAAATAGATAGACAAATGATAGACAAATAGATAGACAAAAAGATAGATAAATTTATTAAAAGATAGATAGACAGATACATATTTTGATAGATTGACAGATTGATAAACAATTTGAAATACAAATTGATAGATAGATAGATATATAGATAGTTAGATAGACTGATAGATAGATTAACAAACAGATACATAGTAAGATAGATAGATAGATACATACATAAATAGATAGATAGACAGATAGATAAACATAAAGACAAATAGACAGACAAATAGATAGACTAACAAATAGATAGATAGTTAGACAGATAGATAAACAACTAGATAGATAGAAAGATAGAAGGATAGATAGAATACTAGATAAATTTTAGGATAGATAAATAGATAAATAGATAGATAGACAGATAGATTAACAAATAGACAAGCACACAGACAGACAGATAAACAAATAGGAAAGCATACACATACACATAGATAGACAAATAGACTAGCAGACATACAGATAGACTGATAGATAGACAATTTTAAAAATAGATTGATAGATAAATTTAAATATGGATTCGTAGATAGATAGATAAATTGATATGCAGATAGATAGATTTATAAATAGATAGTTTGATGGTTAGATAGATAAATAGATTGACAGATAGATAAATAAATAGATTGATAAATAGATTGAGAGATAGATAAACAGATAGATAGAAAGATAAAAATATAGATTGATTGATAGATGCATAGATATAAAAATAGACAAATAGGCAGATAGATAGATATACAGATCAATTGATAGCCAAATTGATAGATAGATAGACTGATAGATAGATAGATAGATAAACAGATTGATAGAGATACGGATACATAGTAGATAGATAAACAGATAGAGGTATATACAAATAGTAATATAAATAGATAAACAGATTGACAAATAGACATATATAAAGATAAACAATTAGACATATATATAGATAGAAAGAAAGAAAAACTAAAAGACTAATAGAAATATAGACAAATTGACTCATAAATTGATAGATAGATAGACAGATAGATATATAGATAGATAGACATATAGAGAGATATATAGATAGACAAATAGATATAAATACAAACAAAGAGATAGATAAACAAATGGAGAGATAATGGATTATGAGACAGAAAGATAGATTGACAAATAGAATTATAAAGAGATAAAAAGATAGATAAATAGATGAATTTAAAAATAGATAGATAGATAGATAGATAAACAAACAGACATAGATAAATAGATAGATAGATAAAAAAATAGATAGACAGATAGATAAATAGATAGATTCACAAATAGATTGACAAATAGATAAATAAATTCATTGACAAATTGATAGATAGATTGATAGATAGTAGACCGATATATAGATGATAGATAGACAAATAAAAAATACAATTTGATAGACAGATTGATAGACAGATTGATTGAAAAAATGATAGATAGATATATAAATAGATGGATAGACAAATTGATAGACAGATAAATAGATAGAAATAAGATATATAGTTAGAAAGATAGATTGACAAAGATTTTGATAAATAAATAGACATATATATAGATTGATAGAGAGAGAGAGAGAGATAAAGAGATAGATAAATAGATAGCTAGATATATAGACAAATAGATAAAAAAATAGATAGATAAACTGATAGACAAACAAATATAAAGATAGATAGATTGATTATTGAAAGATAGTCAGAGAGATAGATAAACATATAGATGGATAGATAGATAGAAATACAAATTGATAAAAAGATAGATGGATAGTTTGATTAACAGATTGAAAGCCATATTATTAGATAGATTGAAAGATTGATTGATTGATAGATTGATAGACAGAGATAAATAGATTGTTAAACAATAAGATAGATATATAGATGTACAAATGGATAGAAAGATATACAAAATATTAGATAGATATATTTATAAATAGATAGACAAATAGGTAGAAAATTTGATAGATAGATTGATAGACATATAGATAGGCAAATAGATAGATAGAAATATATATACAAAAATAGACTGATAGATAGTTAGATAGAAAGATATATTGAGAAATATATTGATGGATTGATTGATAGATAAATACATAGATATATAGACATATAGATATATATATATATACACACACACACAAAGAGATAATTTGATAGATAGATGAATATATAGATAGATAGATAGATAAGAAATATAGATAGATAGAATGATAGACATATTTATTGACAGATTGATTGAGATATTGATTGGCATATTGATAGACAAATTGATAGATAGATAGACAGATTGATAAATATATAGATAAAATATTGGTAGATAGAAAGATAGACAAATACATAGACAAATAAATATGCAAATAGAAAGATAGATAGATAGAAAGATAGATAGAATGATTATTATATAGATAAATATACAGATAGAGAGATAGATAGATAGACATATTAATAATAGATATATAGATCTATATATAGATAGACATATAGATAAACAGATAGATAAATAGAAAGAAAGATAGATATATAAATATATTGATTTATTGATAGTTTGATAGATAAATAGATAGATAGATAGGTGATAGATAGAAAAAAAGATAGACATAAATAAATAGAAAATATACATTTAGATTGACAGATTAATAGACAAATTGATCGTCAAATTTATATATAGATTAAAAGATAGATTGATATACAAATTCATAGGCATATTGATAGACAAATTGATAGCTAGATAACTAGATAGATTGATAAACACACAGATAGACAAAAAATAGATAGCTAGATAGTTTGATATATAGATAGATATATAAAACAATAGATTGAGAAAATATAGACATATAGAAAGACAAATAGATTAACAAATATATCGATAGGTAGATAGACTAATAGATAGACATATAAATATAAATATAAATATAAATATAAATATAAATATAAATATAAATATATATATATATATATATATTCACATATAATAGACAAGTACATAGACAGATTGATAAACATATAGATAGACAAATTGTTAAATAGATAGATAGACAGATAGACAATTAGACATACACACAATAGACAGATAAACCAATAGATAGCTAGATATTTTGATAGACAAATTGATAGGAAGTTAGATTGATTTATAGATAGATTGATAGACATATATATATATATAGTCAAACAAATATAAATATAGATAGACAAATAGATATATAGATCGATAGATTGATAGACAGATTGATATATATATTGATATACAAATATATAAACCTATAGATAGATTGATTCTTAAATAGATTGAAAGATAGATCGATCGATAAATTGATAGACAGATAGATAGATTGATTGTTAGATAGCTTGATAGAAAAATTGATAGACAAGTTGATGGATAAATAGATAGACAAATAGATAGTGAGATAGATAGATTAATAGATATATAGATTTTTATAAAGATAGATAGATAGATAAATAGATAGATAGATAAATAGACAGACAAATAGATATATAGATAGACAAATAGATAGAGAGAGAGAGAGAGAGAGAGAGAGAGATATATATATATATATATATATATATATATATATATAGACAAATATATAGACATATAGACAAAAATGTAAATAGATTTATTGATAAAAAGATTGATTGATAGATTAATAGATAAATTAATAAATAGATTGATATAAAGATTATTGAAAAATTGATTTACAGATAAATAGATTGATTGATTAGCGATAGATTAAAAGATAGATAGATAGATTCGTTTATATATTATTAGATAGATAGATCGATAAATATATAGAGTGGTAGATAAACATATAGATAGACAGATAGATATACATATAGACAGACAAATAGATAGACAGACAGATAGTTAGTTAGAATCATTGATAGATAGATTGATATAAAAAATAATAGATAAATTGACAGATAGATAGATTGATAGAGAGGTAGACAAGTTGATAGATATATATATATTGATTGATAGATATATAGATAGATATATTATTAGATACATAGGTAGATAGAAAGATTGATAGATAGACAAATTGACAATTAATAGATAGATAGATAGATAGGCAGACTAATAGACATATAGAAAAGTAGATATAAAAAACAGATAGATAGATAGATAGTCATATAGATAAAAAGATAGATAGACAGATAGATTGATAGATTGATTGTCATTTATATATATATATAGATAGAATGAAAGAAAGAAAGATAGATAGATAGATAGACAGACAAACAAACAAATTTAAAGACAACTATACAAACAAATAAATAGATAGACTAAAAGTCACATAGACATGAAGTTATTTAGATTTATATTCAGGCAGACAAATACTAAGGCAGAGAAAAAGATAGACTGATAGATAAATGAATAGATAGATAGATAGATAGATAGTCAAATAGACATCTTGATAGATAGATAGATAGACAAATAGATAGACATATAGACAAACACATAGATATATAGATAAACAATTATATAGAAAGATAGTTTGAAAGTTAGATTGATAGACACTTTGATAGCTAGATAGATAAATAGATTGATAAACATATTGATAGATTGATAGATTTACATATAGATAGATAAATAGATAGATAAACACTTAGATATATAGATATATAGATAGACAGATAGACAGACAGGCAGATAGATAGATAGATAGTTAGACAGATAGATAGACAAATAGATTTACCAATAGATAGACATAGATAGATTGATTGATACAGAAATTTATAAGGAGATTGATAGATTGATTTTAAAATAGTTAGATAGATAGATTTATAAAAAAATTGATAGAAAGGTTGATTGAATAATAGATAGATAGATAGATAGACAGACAGACAAATAGATAGATAATTAGAAAGATTATTAGATAGATAGCTAGATAGACAAAAAGATAGATAGATTTATAGATAGATAAAAAGATGCATAGGTAGAAATATAGATACATAAATAAATAGACAAATAGATAGAAAAATAGATTAATCGATTGATAGAAAGATTGATAGACAGATTGATTGATTGATAGATAGAAAGTTCAATTGACAGTTAGATAGATAGATAGATATACAGACAAAAAGATTCATAGATAGATAAATTGATTAAAAGATACATTTATAGATTATTAGACAAATAGATAGATAAAAATATAGACAAATAGATATACAGATAGATAGACAATAAATAAAAATATAGATCGATATATAGATAGACAAATAGATAAACAAATAGATAGATAGATTGATTGATAAAGTTTGAAAGATAGATTGATATACATATAGATAGAAAAATAGATACATAGCTATATAGGTAGATTCATAGATAGATAGATAGATAAATAGATATATACACAGATAGATAGATAGATAGATATATACACATATAGATAGATAGATAAATTAATAGATATACAGAAAGATAGATCGATAGAATAATTATTAGACAAATTATTAGACAAATAGATAGATAAGTAGATGCACAAACACAAATAGACAACCATATATATCGATGTACAGTAAGACAAATAGACATATAGTAGGATTAACAGATAGGTAGATAGATTTACTTATAGTCATATAGATAGATCGACAGATAGATAGACAGATAGATAGATAATTTGATTGACTAATTGATAGACAGATTGATAGATTGTTTTATAGATAGATAGATAGATAGACAAATATATATATATATATATATATATATATATATATAGATAGATATAAAGATAGATAGAACGAAAGAAAAATAGATAGATAGAAAAATTGATATACTCATAGATTGATATATATGTTGATAGATAAATAGATAGAAAGATAGATAGGTAGATTGATAGACAAATAAATAGACAGATAGATAGAAAGATTAATAGAAATATAGAAAAACATAAATATAGATAGATAGATAGATAGATTAATAGACAAATAGATAAACAGATTGATACATATATAGTTAGTTAAATAGATAAACAGATATATATAAACATATATTGACTGATAGATAGATAAAAAAAAGGTAGAAAAATATACAGAAAGATAGACAGCTATATAGATAGATAGATAAATAAAAAATAAATAGATAAATTGATAGACATATAAATAGATAGATAGATATAATGATAGATAGTAAGATAGATAGTTGATTGATAGACAGATTGTTAGATTGATTGATTAATAGACAAATTAAAAGATGTATAGATAGATAGATAGATATAAAGATAGATAGTTAGATAACAAGATTTACAAGTAGACAGATAGACAAATAGATAAATAGACAAACAAACAAACAAATAGACAAAAAAAATAATATATAGTTAGGTTGAAAAATAGTCGGTGAGACACACAGCCAGGCAGAAAGGCACATAGACAAATAGACTAACAAATAGATAGACAAATATATAGACACATAGATAGATGGGCATACATAGAGATTGATAGACAGTTAGACATACAATAGATATATAGACAGATAGACACAAATATAGAAAGATAAGAAAATAGATAGAAAGATAATTTGATAGACAGATTTATAGGTAGATAGATTGATAAATAGATTTATTGATCGATTGATTGGTAGATAGTAAAATAGATAGACATATAGATAGATAGGATATATATTTAAATAGATAAACAGATAGATAGATAGATAGAGTGATAGATAGATAGACAGGTAGTTATACTGAGATAGACATGTAGATAGATTGAATGATAGATAGATTGAATGATAGATTGAAAGATATATTAAAAGACAGATTGATAGACAGATAAATAGACAAATTAATAGACATATTGATAGACAAATAAATA
Source organism: Sapria himalayana (assembly GCA_029783825.1). Taxonomy (NCBI): domain Eukaryota; kingdom Viridiplantae; phylum Streptophyta; class Magnoliopsida; order Malpighiales; family Rafflesiaceae; genus Sapria; species Sapria himalayana. The sequence goes on from JAREIK010000616.1 coordinate 552,067, forward strand.
GATAGATAAATAGACAAATAGTTAGAGAGAAAGATACATAAATTAATAGATAGATTATTAGATAGATAGATAGATTGATTGATTACTTGATTAATTGATTAATTGATTAATTGATTAACAGATTAAAAGACACATTGATAGATATATTGATAAATATATTGATAAACATATAGATAGATAGATCGATAGATATATGTACAGATTGATAGTTTCACATATAGATAGTTAGAGAGATCGATAGATATATATATATATATATATATATATATACATAGATAGACAGAAAGATTTAAAGATTGATAGAGAAACTTTAGATAGATAGATAGACAAATAGATAAAAAATGAACAAATAGGTATAGAAATAGACAGGTAGATAGATAGACATCCAGTAAGATAGATAGATAGACATCCAGTAAGATAGATAGATAGATAGTTAGTTAGTTAGATAGATAAATAAAAAGATAAATTAGGATAGACAGACAGATAGACATATGGACCGATAGACAAATAGTTTGATAGATAGACAGACAAACAGACAAATATATAAAAAGAGAGATAGATTGATTGATAGATAGAAATATAAATAGTCAATTTGATAGACAGATTAATAGACATATTGATAGATTGATTATTACATAGATATATAAAAAAATAGATAGATAGATAAACATATAGATAGATAGATAGATCGACAGATAGATATGCAGATAAATAAAAAATAGATAAATAGATAGATAGATTGATAGATATATACATAGATAGGTAGTTAGGGAAATAGATAAATAGATATACATATAGATAGATAGACAGATAGATAGACAAATAGATAGATATATAGATAAATAGATAGATAAATAGAAATATTAATAGTCAAATAGAGAGACAGATAAAAAGATAGACAAATAGATAGAAAGTTATAGATAGATATCCAACTAGATAGATAGATAGATCGATTGATAGATTGTGGATGAATAGAACGATAGTCATTTAGATAGACAAATCGACAAATATGGTAATAGCCATATAGAAAGATACATAGATTTAAAGATAGATAGATATTCAAATAGATATGTTGAATCATAGATAAATAGATGGATAAAAAGATAGATAGATAGACAGATATACAATTAGATAGATACGTAGATAGATAGAAAGATAGTTAGATAGATATGCAGATAGATAGATAGATAGATAGAAATATAGAGAGATACACAGACAGAAAGAAAGATAGATAGATAGATAGATAGATAGACAAAAAGACAAATAAATAGAAATATAGATAGAAAGACAAATAGAGTGACACTGAAACAAATACAGAGACATGGAGTTAGATAGACAGATGAAGACATATATAGATAGTAAGATAGAAAGATAGCCAAATAGATAGATAGACAAGTAGTTAGATAGATAGACAAAAAGATAGAAAGTTTGATAGATAGATAGACAGATAGATAGATAGACATATAGATAGATAGATGATATAGAGATTGATAGATAGATAGATTATCAAAAAAAATTGATAAAAAGATAGAAAAATAGATTAATATATATCAAGACAGATATATGGAAAGATAGACAAATAAAAACACAGAAAGATTAATAGATAGATAGACAGATATATGGATGTACAAACAGATAGATAAATAAATAATTAGATAGATAGATAATATGATAGATAGATATATCGACAGAAAGATAGATATATATATATATATATATATATATATATATATATATATATGGATAGACAAATAGACAGATAGAAATATAGATAGATAGATTGATAAATAGACAGACGGATAGACAGACAGACAGATAGATAGATAAAGATATAGATATATCTATAGACAGATAGTTAGATAGATAGATATATTGATAGATAGAAAGAAATAAAGAAAGATAGATTGATTTATTGATAGTGTGATAGAGAGATATACAGATAGATAGATATACATATAGAGAGATATACACATTGATATATAGAGATAAATATTAATATAGAGACAAATAGGCAATTAGAAAGACAAGATATAGAGATATAAAGATAGATAGATAGATATACACATAGATAGATATATTAATTGAAAAATAGATAGATAATAGATAGAAAGATAGATAGATAAATAGACAGATAGCGAGATAGATATATAGACATATATACAGACAAATAGGTAGACAGGTAGATAGTAGATAGTAGATAGATATATAGATAGAATGATAAATAGTTAGATATAATTATTAATAAATAGATAGATAGATAGACAGATAGACAGGTAGATAGATAGATAGCTAGATATACATATTGAAAGATTAACATATAGACATATAGAAAGATAGATGGATGTCTAGGTAGCTGGGTAGGTTGATAGGTATGTACGTATGTAGGTATGTAGGTAGAGATATAAAGAGATAGATAGGTAAAGAAGATAGACAGATAGAAATTGATAGATAAATAGATAGATAGACAACCAGATAGATAGATAGATATATAGATAGATAGATAGATAGACACATAGATAGATAGATAGATAGATAGATAGATATATAGATAGGCAGGTCAATATATAGATAGATAGATTGATTGATTGATAGTCAGATTGCTAGACAGATTGATAGAAAGATTGATAGATATATTAATACACAAATTGATAGACATAATGATAAACATATTGAAAGACTAATTATTACACAAATTGAGAGACAAATAGATAGAGAGATAGATAGATAGAAGATATATAAATAGATATATAGATAGATTAATAAATAAATAGATAGATAGATATAAACATACATATATAGATAGATAGATAGATAGAAAGATAGGTAGATTATTAAATACATAAATAGACAGATAGATATTCATATAGATATATAGATAGATAGATATACAGATAGATTGATAGAAAGAAAGATTAATAGAAAGAAGGATAGATTGATAAATTGATAGAAAGAAAGATAGATAGAATATTGTAAAATTGATAGAAAAATAGATAGATTGAGACTTAAACAAATAGATAGATTGATAGATAGACAGATAGATAGACAGACAGACAGATGGATGGATGGATGGATGGATAAATGCATAGATATACAAATAGATAGGTAGATAAATAGACAAAAAGTTAGACAGACATATAGATAGATAGATAGATAAATAGATCATTATAAGAAAATATAAGTTTAGTTTGGGAAATTTAGCTTGGAAAAATCCCTAGCTAAAAAGCAAGGGATTATCTATGGTATTGCAATGGATTTTTGATTTTATATTGAATTAAAAATTAGCGATGGATTAGTGACGAATTAGTGACTAATTAGTGATGGATTAGCAATAAAAATTTTCGCTTGAAAACTTTCCGTCGCTAATATTATCGTAGATTTCCATTTAAAGAAAAGCTGGAAACTTAGCAATCAAATTTAGTGATGGAATATTCCTAGCTAATTAAACTGAGAAAAAATTCATCACAAAATAAATATATGAATTATTTTTACTATTTTATATTTAATTGCAAGCATTTATTTATTAAATTCTATTTTTTACAAAACATATGCATTTAGTTAGGGATTTTTCCTTAGCTATTTGGGCTCGAAATATTTTTCATTACTAATCTTTTATGATTTAAATTTTTTTTAATAATTTATTTGTTTTAATATTTTATTTTATTTTGTATAATAACGGTACATATGCCATTGTCTATAAATGACCAATCCATTAAAAAACATATTCTCCTCGTATAATTATAAAAATAGGTTATTATAAATAAATTATTTCAAAACTATATAAATACAAAAAAAATTATATTAATAAAGACAATAATAACTATTTTAATGTATATAAAATTTGTAAAAAATTATACTAAAAATTTTATTTATGAAATTTAAAAATTTGTATTAAAAAACATTAAATAATAATTAATTCTATAATTATAATATTTTTTAAGATATTTTAAAAAATAAATGAACATACATTAAAATTTCTACTAATAAAAAACTAAAATAATTTATTATATAATTAAATAAAAAATATTTACAAAAATATCTAAAGTAACGAATAAACTAGTAAATATTAATATTATGTTACGTTAAAAAATATAGTTTATTGATTATAGAAAACTTTAAAAAAATAATTACTAAAAAATTTGAAAATTTTAAGTATACAAATAATTTCAAAATTTTCATTAACTTTAAAAGAAAATAAATTGATATTTAAAGATAAATACATAGATCTTTACACCTACTGAAATTAATAAGAATTAAATAATTGAGCAAGATTTTTATTATTAGCTTTTAATATTTTTTCTTTATCAAAATAATAAATAAAACTTTTTTTTAATAATCTCTCACTTTAAGTAACTTTTAGAATTTTATAAATTATAAATTATATCAAATAATATGAAATTTTAAGTCTTTAAAATTATTTCATATTATCTTCATAAAAATTAATATGAATTCTAAAAAGTTTAAGCATATAAAAATTTTAAGTTGACATCGTTGGGAAAGGATAAAATTGGTTTCAATAATTTAAGCATATAAAATGCAATTGTTTTTCATTTTTGCATCATAATACCATTTTTTGTCAATAATATTAATTATCTTGAATTTGGCATGGTATAAGTCATCAAAAATTACCCAATTGGTTTCCATCATAAAAAATTGGGGTGTGGTTGCCATGTTTTTTGATATTTTCAAAAGTACTAGAGAGATGTCATTACTCCTCACTTTATCTAGATGATGCCTATTTGATACAGTGGCAACAAGCCTTTCCATCATCATTCATATTGGTGTTATCGCAATCATCATTTCTATCCTTTGTTTTTCCGCTTTCATTTATCATGCCTCGGTCATCCATTGAATATTCCATGATCAAAATTGTAAAATATTGTCATCGGCTTACTATAAAAGTTTCTTTGATGCTCAGATTTAACGTGGAAGCCTATGGGTGAGCCAGACAAGGAGAAGGATGCTTCCTTGAGTTCGAAAGTTTTGTACGGAACACTCTAAAATTCTCTGAAGGATGTCTGTAGTTTTAATGTTTTGAAGTAGAGGAAGGAAGCTCATTTGGATTTCATCGACTACAATGAGATTTTCAGTGTCATGGGCAGTGTTGTTAGGGTTAGAATCTAACCATAACTTGCTCTTTACATTGACATTCATTTTTGTTTATTAACTGAAGAGAAGTGCTACCTTACAGCTTTCATTTCCAAGTAGTGGAGTAAATTTTATTATCTGCTTCTTAGAATATTGATCGAGAAAGGTTAACGATGAAGTCACACTACCCTATTGTAACAGATGTTGGACTGAAAGGAAAGTCATGCTAGTTCTTAAAAGTTACACTACCTTATTTTATTATCTACATTATAACCCAGATTGGCTTAGAATCGGTCTGTACATGAATTTTGGTGCTGACTCCTTGCAGCCAAATGGAGAATCTAACTTAGATCAAAAAATTTTTTTCTTGAAAATGGTAATCACAAAATATTTTCTCTCTCATGATTTACTTGCCAAAGCTTATGCATATAACAAGATGGTTGAAAGATTGTATCGACTAGGTTACTATGAACAACTAGGAAACATCATATTAAAAAGGTTTTTGCTGCTGGTCCTTGTACTCGATAGAGATAAATCCCAAAGCTTCCTACCTTTGAACTATGGTATCGATGGATAAGACGGAGGTTCTCCACCTTTTTTTATGGCCCAATCTAGCATCATGTCTAGCCGTCAAGTCATTAATGGTGCAATAGGAATGATCTGTTGAAGAAAATGCATTTTCTCATGGCATCTATTTGCTAATGGCTGGCATTCTTTCTTCAATGTTGTGCTTAGATTTTCTATCATCAGATGTAATGCATAGAGAAGGTAATCTTCTTTCACATTTAGTGGCAATTGGGTGAAAACTAACATTAGAGCAGGTATACAATCCAATTGTAACAAGCTTTTGGTACTTACTACATTATAATTCATGCAACCTATATAGATTGTCTATCAACTTATATCAGTGGCTGATTGCTTAAGAAATGGTAGGGATATCTTGTTGAATATGACTTCAAAATGGAAGATTTATTTAAAGAACTTCATGATGGGGTGCGACTTTGTTGCGCAATGCAACTCATAACTAATAATCCATCTATTCTCTTGGTTAATTCTTTCCTCCACTCATGTTACCATGGGTAGAAAATAAACTTAAAGTCTCATCCATGCGTCAATTGTGCTACAGAAAATTGTGGCTCCATCAGAATTCAAGAAAAAATTGGCTAATTGCAGTGTTGCCTTGCAATATTTAAAGTAATCTAGTGCACAATTGTGTGATGGAGAAGGAATCACAATTGTAGAAGATGGCATTGTTGGTGGGGATAAAGATGACTATTTTATACTCTAGAATTTATTGTTCACTTGCAAGTTTGTTTACCTAAACCTGAAACACTTTATTTCTGTTATAGATAGTTTGCTTTCTTTGATGCACTGTTCATGTGGACTATTTCTATCAGAGGATCAAAAATGTTGAAAAGAGCATCTGATTTTCTTTTTATCACATGTGCAATGAATTCACATCACTTTTCTGGAAATATATGATTACTATACAAATAGTGGAATATGTAACTTTGAATGTTGTTCCAATGCTTTGAAGGATGGATGGTGAATGAAATTGATGGTTTTGAAAAATAAAATTTGATTAACATCAATTTTATTATTTATATGGGTAGAGAAGATAGACAATTGTGATAGTTTTTTCATCTTTAATCAAAGTATGTATCATCTTTTATAGAGCAGAAAAATTATTATTATATTAGTGAAATATACTACCATAAATAAAAAACTAGGTTTTCTTGTTGGTGGTGTTTGTGTTGTTCCTCATGCCTAATCAGAGATATTATGAGATGGGTCACAAGAAAACATGAGAGTTGAAGAGATATGCCATTATTTTTGATGCTGGAAGCTCGGGGAGTAGAACACATGTGTTCTGTTTTGATCATAACATGGATCTCATTCCTATAGGAAATAGTCTTGAACTGTTTGTCCAGGTAATTTGTCACTCTCATCTTTGATTCTATTTATGTATACTATTATTAAATTATTTTTGTTTTACATCTTTCTGCCATGCCTTTTTAAACTACTACCTAACTTTGTTTAGTATTTCTATTGAAACAAAACCACTCTGAATTGTTCAGCACAATGTGTAACAAAAACATATCAATTGGTTCATTTATGATATCTATCATACTATTTTAATGTCAGCTCCTAATTTTTATTCAATTCTTGTTATAGATTAAGATGGGGTTGAGTGCATATGCCAAGGATTCATATGCTGCTACAAATTTACTTGTTTCTCTTCTTGATAAAGTTGTAGATGTTGTGCCCTTAAAACCAAGACCGAAGACCCTAGTTAGAGTTGGGGTGGGTAAATTCTAATTTTTTCTTTGGATGTCATTTATTTGATTTTGTTATTTACTATGTTGTACATTTTGATTTTCATGTAGGTTACTGCATGATTGAGAGCTCTAGAAGGTGATACATCTAGCAACATTTTGCAAGAAGTAAGCCTTCATTTGTGTTTTGTTTATTTCTTACATGGAGTATATATTTTCTTTCTATCAATATTTGCTTATTTGATTCCCTTTGATCAAGGTTAGAGATCTCTTGAGAGAGAGAAGAATGCTAAAGTACAAGATACATGGTATCAAAATAATGGATGGTTCTCAAGAAGGTTCTTATCAATGGGCATGTCCATTAAGCACTTAAACTCTTATTAAATTGCTATTTACAAGGATATGTCAATATGATAAGATAATTCTATTGTGCTCTAGATGAAAATGTAGCATAGTACCTTTTGAAGGCCAAAGGAACAAGGCCACATAATTGAACTTAGTAATACACAAAACTAATTGGGTGAGATTCTGCCTAAGGCATTTACATCGACATTATTAATCAAAGCAGTGTAGCACCTCATGGGTGTGAATTGACTTAAAAGTTTAATGGAAATTCTTTTCCTGGTGTTCTTTTAAGGGACAAAAACTATGTGTAATGTCATCAAAATATTTGAATTTTTAACCTACTACGGTAAGACTGTCATTAGAGGTGGAAAAAATGTTGAGCGGCCTAGATGCATGGCCATTTTGCATGGGTTGTGCTGATCCTGGAGGGAATCCCCCTTTGCCGCAATATCATGCAACACGACATTATCCAAATCACTAACCCGCCCTGGTCAAATTTGTCCTGGTTGACAAATCGTGTTCAGGTCATTCTCGAGTGCTACCGATCAGGTTGAAACTATCAACTTGATCTCACGTGCCAAGTTTGTTTTTAAACTACTAATGCAATGGGTTAGGTCGAGCTGGACTCCCAATTCAAGCTCGACATGTGATCTCATGCACTATATTCTTTTTTATAAATGATGAGTGTCTAATCGTGCCAGATGGATGCATCATCTGGGATTGTTGGCGCGTCACAATCTATAATCATTTTAGATTATTAATTAATGAATTAAATTTCGACACAATGGATATTCTAGCCATTACTTAACCATCGAAAATCAATTGTTTAGATTCTATCAAGTCCAAATCCAATATTAAAAAATTAATTTTAAAAATTCAATTATTTTTATAAGTAGATAAAAAATTTATATTTTTTCTTTATATTCTATCTTTCTTTGTATGATTATCTATGATTTTCAAAATCAAAAGTTAAAATAAAATTTATTTTTTTATTCTATTTTTTATTTTTACTATTTTTTTTTATAATATTACATATTTTAAAGTATGTAAATTATAATTATATATAAATTTCTAATATATCAGTGATGTTGTCCAATGAACAATGAAATAATGAAAATGTTGTGATGAAGATTTAATTTTGTAAGAAACATTATATGTATTTTTTTATTTTACTTTGATATAAGAGAGTATAATGAAATACTAAGATATATTTCTTCTACTAAATATATATGCTTATTCCTTCTAATAAAATGGATCATAGTAAAATTAAATAAAAATGAAATTAATATTTTAGATAATTTTAATTTAAATAATAATAACCAAACTCAAAGGTCCGTTTCTAATTTGAATCTTAAGTATCCCTATGTACAAAAAAATGGTAGGTTTAATAAATGAATTTTTGTAGTACGACTTATTTTAATATAATTAAAAATAAAAATATTAGAGGATTCTAAGAAAATAATGCTCAATGTAGATAAACACAAAATTTATATAAATATTACAAAAATAAATATATTAGAAGTAGTAGGCATGAGTAATATTTTAATGAAGCTCTAGAAGTGATGAAGCTTGTTCTCCTCGCTGATTAAAGTTTCAAAAAAAAGTAAAGTCTCTTGTAATTTGAATAGAAATTATGTGGTTGAATTAGGCAGGGCCACCAGATAAGTTAGGGCGAGAATAATCTTGTATGCTTGTTCTGTTTAAGTTTTCATAGGGGTGGATATTACTGCATCAGAGTTTTATGAGCTGGATAAGATGCTTTACGACCTCAAATACAAGAAAGAGGCGAGTAGTTGAATTCTCTGTGAGCTTGTAACAGGTTCGGCACAATATTAAGCTGTGAAAGTTTTTGTTTTTTTGTTTTTTTTTTGTTTTTAATTTGATTTGGATGCTTGGATTGGGCATAGACCTTTGATTCTTGTTTAGAGAATATGTGTGGAGCTGCTCTCAAGGACTTGTAGAAGATGCTCGTGAATGAGCATCATGTAGCCTCAATCTCTGATTACAAATGTATATATGTATATATATACTGTAGTATTATATATGTAACTAGTGAAATGCTAGTATATATGTACATATATATTGCATTATTATATATTTATCAAAATAGAATCTTATTTATTTATTTATTTTGATTTGATTGATTGGTTTAATTTTCGTACATATATGGTACCGCAATGAATATCTTACTTTTCTTGGTGGTGGCACTAAATTCAAAAATGGAGCTCTACACTACATCGAATTCGTCAACGAGGTTGTTCTTTCCCTATTTGTAGAAACATAAAGATCTTTTGCATCAAATATCACATATTGAGCCTGCTTTAAGGGTACTCTTTTTTTGTGTGTGATGTGTGTTCATTCTATAAATAACTTTCATTTGAAGACTCGCTTTTCTAAATAATCCAATATATTAATATTTTTAGGAATGGAACTAAATATAGGTAACTAGTGGATAAATGGACTTGTAATATTCAATTTTTTTTTGATTGTTTGTTTAATTTTTATGGTTCATATTTAAAAATAAATGAATTGTGACACTAATACTATTTCAAAAAATTAACAAAAATGAGTTTTTTTTCCTAGTACAACAAGAATGGTGCTTTTCCTTTAGCTTTGGATGCTTATTTTTTTGTTTCATTTTATTGTCATCATTTTTATTTTTTAATTATTGAATGAATTCCTCAAAGGATGATGCATTTGATAATGTGTTTCTAGATATGCGAGTTAAAAGCAACTCTATCAATTCGTGAATACCAGATCTTTAATGAATGTGTAGTTTATAACATTTCAGAGGTGCCTAATGTCATTCATCCATTGGACTATGATTTTATGATATCTAATGTTTTGGAATCGGTGGTTTCTATTGATCTCGTTGGAAATGAATCTGATGTTATGGCTTGGGAGCTCTAGGTTTATGTTAAAGTTGTTGTGGTTATCAATCTAGTTAAGTTGAGTTTATTCACCGGGGTTGCAAGATAATCTTCCATGGCCACATCATAGGTATAGGTTACTTAATTGACTATTTTTTTTCTGAGTGATGTAAGTAGATTATTATTCTTCATTGTGCTCAATTTGGAATGGGTATTAGTCCCATACATAAGTTTATGTAGTATTGCTCCATGTTTAATACATCAATCATTCTAAGATTTTCTATGTTGGATAAAAATTTGATTGAGTTTTAATAGTTATTTTCCAAATAATTCCATTTATAATTTTTTGAAAATAATTGCACTATATAAACTATGGTGAATTGAGTAATAATAGATATAGTATAAAAGAATTGAAGCATCCTAATACCAAGAGTTTTTAGTATAATATATATACATAGTCAAATATACTTTTGTAAATACATGCATTTATATATTATGAAATGTATATTTTTCTGTATATGTAACTATACATATATGCTGATGTATGTATGTACACACACGCACACACACACACACACATATATATATATATATATATATATATATATGTACATATATATTGTAGTATTATACATAAGGTATAAGTTGTATTGCATAATTTTCGAGAACAAAATATTTTTCACTGAAGAAAATATGTACATATATACTGTAGTTTTATATATGTAACTAGTGAAATGCTAGTATATATGTATATATACTGTAGCATTATATATTTATCAAAATAGAACCTTATTTATTTATTTATTTTGATTTGATTGACTAGTTTAATTTTTGTACAGATATGGTACTGCATTGTTCCCCATACGAAGCTTGTAAAAGTAAAAGGGTTTTTCACTAGATATGATGCGGCGCGACTAGGACAGCTTTGTCGCGGTAGAAAGATGGTGACCAAAGGAGCGAGAGAAGATAAAACAAAGTCAATTTCAAGGACAGATTATACTTTATACACTGTCATTAGATAAATTGATAAATAAGATGTAATGAAATTTTATTATCTTTTTGTTTTAACAATGTAACATGCTATATCAGAATTACTTAATAACTACTTTTATTTTTTGTTAATTAAAATTATTGGTTTATAGTTTATGTTTTTATTCAATTTAATATAAAAATTTAAAATTATGTTATCAAATTTTTTGTAAAAAAAATAAAATAGTGAAAATAGTTTTCGAATGAAAATATGTAGAGATTTTTCCCTTGTTAATTTAACTAGGTAGTTTTTAGTAAATCTTAATTACGATAAAAATCAGCAAGGGAAAAAAATTGAAATAGAAAATTTTTTGGCATTAAAATATTAGCTAGGGAATTTTTCTATCATTAATTTTTTATGACCAGTGCTTTAGCTTGAGAAATTTTCATCATTAATCCGTCGTTCTACTATTTTAGCGATGAAAAATCTCATATAGCGAGAGATTTTTCACCAGCTATTTGAGATTTTTCTTGTAATGATAAATAGACAGACAGGCAGACAGATAGATAGAGAGATAGATAATATAGACAAATATACATATAGATAGATATACATATACACATATAGCCAGAAACAAATAAATAGTTAGACATATAGATAGATATATAGATAAACAAATGATCAATACAAAGATAAACATTTATACACATTGAAAAATTGAGATATAGAGAGATAGAAAGAGATAGAAAAAATATAGATAGATAGTTAGAAAAATAGATAGATAGATAAATAGATAAATAGACAGATAGATAGATATATGTATAAAAATATAGACAGATAAATAGATAGATATATGGCCTGATATATGGATAAATAGAAAGACAGATAGATAAATAAATAAATGGATAGATAGTAAGATATTCAGATAGAAAAAAAGATAGAAAAATTGCTAGAAAGCCATTTAGAGAGAGATAGAAAGATAGAGAGATAAAGAGTTAAATAGATAGATAGATAGCAAGATAGATATAGAAATAGAAAAATAGACACAAACACAGATAAATAGATGGTCAGATATACAGATGGAGAGATAGATATATAGACACAAATAGTTATATAGATAAATAAAAAAAAGATTGATAGATACACATTTAGATAGATTGATATACATATAGATAGTTATCAATAAATATACAAATTGACAGAATGATAGTTATAGTGAGAAAGGAAGATATAGATAGATAGATAGATAGACATATATAAAGATAGATAGATAGATAGACATGTAGATAGATATATAGATATATAGATAGATAGATAGACATATAGAAAGAAAGATAGATAGACAGATGAAGAGATATAGAAAAAGACATATATATAGAAAGAGAGATAGGTCGATACACAGAAAGAAAGATTGACAAATAGACATATAGATAGAAAGACTGATAGAAAGATTGATAGAAAGATACATTGATACACAAATAGATTATGAGATAGATAGATAGATTGGTTGATTGATAGGTAAAAAGATAGACAGACAGACAAATAGATAGATAGATTGATTGATCGATAGACATATAAATAAATTGAAAGATATATATATATATACATATAGACAAATAGATAGATAAAAAGATAGAGAAATAAAAAGATAGATAGATGATAGAAGAATAGCTAAATAGATAGACAGATTGATAGATACACATATACATTGATAGACATAGAGACAAATAGATATAATGATAGAGAGATAGATATAAAAATAAATAAATAGACACATAGATAGATAGATAGAAAAATATATAGATAGATAGATAGATATATATATATATATATATATATAGACAAATAGATAGACAAATAGAAAGATAGAAAGATATAAATATAGATAGATAGGTAGGTAGGTAGGTAGATAGATAGATAAATAGAAAGATTGATTGATTGATTGACAACAAGATAGATAAATAGATATATATATATATATATATTGATAGATAGATAGAAAAATAGATAGATAGATAGAAAAATAGATAGATAGATAGATAAATAGAGAGATAGAAACATATACATACACACAGATAGACAGATAGACAGAGAGATATATACACAAATAAATAGAAAGACAAATACAAAAAGAGATAAATAGATAGACAGATATATTATTATATAAAATAATAAATAGGCATATAGATAGATAGAAAGATATACAAATATAGAGATAGATAGATAAATAATTTGATAGATACACTAATATATAGATAGATAGACAAATATATAGATAGATAGTTAGAGAAATATAAAGAAAGACAATTGGATAGATAGATAGATAGACAAATAGACAATAGATAGATAGATATATATATATATATACACACACACACACACACAAAAATTGATAGATAACTAGATAGATAAATTGATAGATAGATAGATATGTAAATAGACAGATAGACAGACAGAAAAATAGACAGATAGATAGATAGATAGATAGATAAAAAGATATGTAGATTGATAGATAGATAGATATATAGATAGATTGATTGATAGACAGATAGACAAAAAGATATATAGATTGATAAACAGATATAATTATATATAGATAGATATGCAGATAGATTAATAGATTGACCTTTAGACTTATAGATAGACAGACACACAAATAGATAGTAAGATAGATAGATATATAAATAGATAAAGAGATAGATAGATAGTCAAATAGATAGAAAGATAGATAAATAGGTAGACAGATAGACACATAGACACATAGATAGATAGAATGATAGACATATAGACAAATAGACTGATAAAGCGATAGATAGATAAACAAATAGATTTAAGAACAAATAGATAGATAGACATATATATAGATAGAAAGATAGACAAATAGATAGAAAGAATAGAGTGAAAAATAATTAGATACAAATATAGATATATAGACAGATAGATAGACAAATAAATAGATCGTTAGATAGATAGATGGATAAATAGACATAAAGATACATAGATATACATATTTAAAGATAGATAAATAGATAGATAAATAAATAAACAAAGTGACAGACAGACAGATAGATAGATAGATAAAGAGATAAAAGATATATAGAAAGATAGATATAAAGAAATATAGATATATAGACATACAGACACAGATAGATAGATAGATAGATAAACAGACAGAAATATAAAAAAATAGAAAGATAAGCATAAACATATATAGATAGATAAAAATAGATAGAAAGATAGAATGATAGATAGATATAGATAGATAGATATTTAAATAGACAGATAGATAGATAAAAAGATATAAAGATAGAGAAATAAATAGATAGACAGACAGATAGTTAGATAGATAGATAGTCCTAAAGATAGATAAATAGAGAGTTTCATAAATATATAAAGAGATAGAAATATAGATTCATAGATAGATAAATAGATAGATAGACATAAAGACAGATAAAATTATAGACAGATATACAAATAGATAAATAGATAGATAAATAGATAAATTTACTGATAGAAAAATACACAAATATATAGGTAGAAAGATAGAAAGATAGACTGATAAATAAATAGAGATAGATAAATTGATAAATAAATAGAGATATATGGAGAGAGTTAGATAGATTAATATAAATATAAATAGATAGACAAATAGATTTATATACAGAAAGATAAATAGATAGATACACAAATTGAATGATAGACATATAAGATAGATAGTTAGATAGACAGATAACTAGATAAATATATTGATAAAAAGAAAAATAGACAAATATATAGATAATTAAATAGACATATATACAAATAGATAGAAAGGCTGATAGATAGATAGATAGATATACAAATAAACTTATAGATAGATGGATAGATAGACAATAGATAGATAGACAAATAGTCATATAGACTAATATACATATACATAGAAATATATATTGATGGATAGATAGATTGATTGATAGATAGAGAGATGGACATAAACACATATAGATAGAAAGGAAGATAGTTAGATAGATAAATAGAAAGGAAGATAGCTAGATAGATAAATAGAAAGGATGATAGTTAGATAGATAGATAGACATATATATACAGATAGATAATTAGACTTATAAAGAGAGACATTTCAACAGATACACACATAGAGATATGGAGATATCGATAGAGAGACAGATATATAGATAGACAAAGAGAAGGATATATAGATATAGTGATAGATAGACACATAGATAGATAGATAGATATAATATTAGTTAGAGAAAGACATATAGACTGATTGATAGATAAATATATAGATAAATTGATAGATAGATAGACACATATAGTATAATAGTTAGAGAGATAGAAAGATAGATAGGGAAGATGATATATAGATAGATAAATAGACAGATAGGCTGACAAATAGTTAGATAAATAGATAAATAGATAAATAGATTGACAAATAGATAATTAGGCTGATAGATAGATTGAAATATAGTCAAAAAAACATATATAGATAGATAGATGGATAGAAAAAAGATAGATAGATTGATAACATAGATAAATAGACATATAGATTGATTGACAGATATTTAGTTAGATAGACAAATAGACCGATAGACAAATAGATAGATATATAGAAAAGACATATAATCTCATAGATAGATAGACAGATACAATAAAAGATATGTTGATATATACATAGATTGATAGATAGACAAATAGAAAGATAGACAGATATATATATATATATAGACACAAAACACATATATAGATAGATAGATTGACATATACATAAATAGATAGAAAGATATTCATTTAGATAGATATACATATAGACAAAGAGACAGCTTAAAAGATAGAAAAATATACAAATAGATAGATATACAAATAGAATAATAGACAAATAGATAGTTATATATATCAAAAGATTAATTGATTGAAAGATGGAGAGCTAGACATATAGACAAATAGATAGATAGACAGAAAGATATATAGATAAAGATAAACAGATAGATATATATACAAATATAGAGATTGATAGATAGATACACAAATAGACTATGGATAAATCGATAGATATATAGATAAATTGATACACAAATAGATAAATA
Organism: Sapria himalayana; assembly: GCA_029783825.1. Lineage (NCBI taxonomy): Eukaryota > Viridiplantae > Streptophyta > Magnoliopsida > Malpighiales > Rafflesiaceae > Sapria > Sapria himalayana. The sequence goes on from JAREIK010000616.1 coordinate 568,697, forward strand.
TACAAATAGACATATAGATAAATAGACATATAGATAGATAGTGATAGACATATAGATAGATGGACTTATTGATAAATAGAAGATAGACAGTTAGATAGATTAATAGATATATAGATAGGCAGATAGATAGATAAAAGATTGTTAGATGTATCAGATAGATCGATATATTAGAAGGACATATAGATAAATAAACTGATTGATAGATAGGTAGATAGATAGATTGTTAGATAAAGAAATAGAAAGATAAATAGATATATATACACATATAGATAGATAGATAAACAAATAAAAATATTGACAAATGATAGATAGAGAAATTGACAAATTGACAAATAGACAAATAGACAAATAGACAGATTTATAGATATAATTATAGAAATATAGACAAATAGACAGGTACATTTAGAGAATAATAGACAGATACACAAATAAATATATTTATAGATAGAATGATAGATAGATAGACAAATAGTTAGATTGAGATAGATATAGAGAGATAAACAGATAGACTAATAAACAAATATATTGATAAATAAATTGATAAATAGATAGATAGACATGCCGACAAATAGACAAATAGATACATTGAGAAATAGATAGATACATAGAAATATAGAAAGTTAGATAGATAGATAAATAACTAGATAGAAATATAGATAATCAAATAGATAAATAGGTATACTCATAGATAAATAGACATATAGATAGATAGATAGATAGATAGATAGATAGACAATCGATAGATACACAGAAAGATAATTAGACATATATATTGAAAGATACCAAGTCAGATAGATAGATAGATATATTGATAGATAGAGAAGTAGACAAATACACAGATTGCAAGTATGATAGATAGATATATAGATAGATAGATCGATGGACCTTTATATAGATAGACAAATAAACATATATAGAGATGTTCATTTAGAGAGATCAACAACTAGAGATATAAAGATATGTGCAGAGAGATAGATACATAGATAGATAAGTAGATTGATATATAGATAGATAATTAGATTAATAGATTGATAGATAGACAATTAGACAAATGGATAAATAGATAGAAATTTTTTTAGATAGACTAATAGACAGATATTTAAATAGAAATGAACATAGTTAGATAAATTGATTGATATATAGATAGATAGATAAATAGATAGATAGACAAGAAGATAGAAAGATTTTTAGATAGACTATATGATAGATATTCAGATATACAAGTAGAAAAAACTATATATATACAGAAAGATAGATATATAAATAAATAGATAGAAGATAGATAGCTAGAAAGACAGACAGATAGATAGATAGATAGATAGATATATATATATATATATACACACACACATTGATGGATAAAGAGATAGAGATAAAGTAAATGTATAACATATATTTAGCCCATAGATTATCACTTTCTTTAAGACTCCACCAGCTTTTATAGTCCCAGGCAGCTACCGAGTCCTGAAGGCTCATTAGACCTAAGTCTGCTTCCTCTTTTGGGTAACAGATACTTTTACAGTCATTCCAGTGTAGTTTATTTCTGCCTTGTTTTTTACCCCATAAGAAGTTTGCCATTTCTGATTCGAGTTTTTTAATAAATTTTTTTGGGGGATGTATCACTGATAAAATGTGTGTGAATGTGCTTTGTAATACATGTGAAAGCAGCGTAATTCTCCCCCCAAATCCAAGGAGCTCTTCTTTCCATCCTGCTATTTTCTTTCTTAATTTGTCTTGAAGGTAAGTTAGATATTCTTCCTTCAACCTCCCCTCATATATCGGACAACCTAGATACATTAATGCCCCTTTAATTTCCACGAAACCTGTGATATTTTTTATTTTATCTACTAACTTTGGTTTTGCATTTTTTGCAAGCATAAACTGACATTTATTTTTATTAACCATTTGTCCTATTTCTTTTTCAAAGATTTGTAGAAGATCCATAAGATTCATTAAAGACTTTGTGCTAACATTAGTAAATATTATAAAGTCATCTGCGTAGGCTAAACAACCTATTCTGGGTGTATTCCTTAGTTGTCTGAATGACATTATTTTACCTTCAGATATTTTCTTGTTCAAGTTTCGTATTAATAGTTCTATATATATATCAAAAAGAAGGGGGGATAACGGATCCCCTTGCCTTAGACTTTTATTTGGTTTAAATTCATCACTTAACTTACCATTTACCAGGACTCTTACCCAGGTGCTTGAAATACATCTATAAAGATATACATATAGATAGATAGATAGATAGATAAATAGATAGATAAATAGAGAGATACATAGACAAATAGAAAAGCAAATAAATCCATAGAGAGATAGATCGATAGATATATTGAAAGATAGAAGGATAGACAAAAAGAGAAACATATGGATATAAACTCAGGTAGGAAAATAATCAGGCAGTGAGACAAATAGACAGATAGATAGATAGATTAATAGGCATATTAATATACAGATTGATATATAGATTGATAAATATATAAATAGATAGATAGACATATAGATATAAAATTAGATAGATATATAGTCGAATAGATAAACAGTTAGATAGAAAGATAGATAGATAGTAGATAGACAGATAGAATGACTAATTGAAAAAAAAATGATAGATAGATTTATATATAAATAGATAAACATATTGATAGACATATTTATTGATATAATGAAATACAGATTGTTAGTCATTTTAATAGATAGATAGATAGATAGATAGATTGATATATAGAGATATAGACAGATATATAGATAGACAACTAAATAAATACTAAGATAGAAAGATAGATAGACAATTAATACATAGCTAGATAGATAGATTAATAGACAAATATAAAGATAGATACATAGATAAATAAATAACTAGATAGACAGACATATAGATAGATAGATAGAAATATAGTAAAAAAGAGAGACAAATATATTGATTTAAATAAAGATAGATAAATAGGCAAAAATATAAAAAAAATTCATAGAAAAATAGATAGATAAATACACAGACTAATAGATAGATAGATAGATAATACATAGAAAGACATATAGATTGAAAGATTAATAGATAGATAACTAGATAGATTTATAAATATCTATATATAAATAAATAGATAAAAGACTAACAAATAGATAGACAAATAGATAGATAGACGGACCAATATATAGAAATATAGATATATAGATTGATATATAAACAGATAGAGTGATAGACAAATAGAGAGACATTTTAATAGATTGTTAGATTGATAAATTGATAGACAATTTGATAGGCAGATTGATATATAGATTGGTAGATAGATTGATATTATAAATTGATAGATAATTCGATATACATATAGATAGACAAATTGATAGTCATTTTGATAGATAGATAGATAGACAAATAAATATAGATAGATATATAGATAGATATTTACTTAGACAAATAGATATATAAACTTAGACAAACAGATATATAGACAAATAGATTGATAGATAACTTGATAGATAGATTGATGCATATATTGATAGATAGACATACAGATAGATAGATAGATATAAAGATAGATATATATATAGATAAAAAGATAGCTATATAGATAGATAGATAGATAGATAGAGAGATAGATAAACATATACATAGATAGATAGTAGATATATAGAAATATAGATAGACATGAAGATAGTCAACGAAATAGACAGTTAGGTATATAAATAGTCATCATATAGAAAAACATCTAGACACATAGACAGATAGATAGCCAGACATATAGACAAATAGATGAACTAATAGATAGGTAGATAGATAGACGGACAAATAAATAAATAGATAGATAGACATTTTGATAGATAAATTGATATATTAGATAGATAGTTTGATTGATTGATAAATAGATTGATAGACAGATAGATACATAGAAAGAAAGATTGATTGATTGATTGATAGATAGATTGATAGATAAATAAATATAAAAATAGATTGATAGAAAGATATATAGGCATATAGATAGATATGTAGATAAACAGATAGATATATAGATAGATTGATAGATAGATTGAAAGAAATATTGATACATAGATTGATAGACAAATTGATTGACAGATAGATAGATAAATTAATAGATAGATTGAAAGAAAGATAGATAGATAGATTGATTGATTGATAAACATAAAGATAGACAAATAAATAGACAGATAGATAGACAAATAGATTGATAGATTATTAGATATACAGATAGATAGTGAGATAGATGAGAACTAGAGAGGTAGACAGACATATAAAAAGATATATATAGATATATAGACATATATATTGACAAGTAGATATATAGATATAAAGATATAAAGAAACATATAAATTTATATAGATAGATAGATAGACATAAAGATAGACAGATTGATAGATAGATAGATATATAGACAGATAGATAGACTAATAGATATAAAGATAGATAGTTACACATATACATGGATAAATAGATAGATAGACAGGAAAATATATAAATATATAGATATATATACAGATAGATAAATGGATAGTTAGATAGAAAGATAGACTTATAGATAAATAGATAGTTAGCCAGAAAGATAGTTAGATATATACACAAAAATATGACAGATAAATAATTAGATAGATAGAAAATAAAGATAGATAGAAAGAGACAGTTAGATATATAGAAATCTAGATATATATATATATATATATATATATATATATATATATAAACTAATAGATAGATAGATAGGAAGATAGATAGACAAATAAAAAATAGATAGATAGATATATAGACAGATATATATATATATATATATATATAGACAGATAGATAGATAGATAGATAGATAGATAGACAGATAGATAGATAGATAGATAGATAGACAGATTTATAGATAGATAAATCATTAGATAGACATACAAAGAAACCAAGATTGAAATACAATCAAATAGATAGATAGATAGATAGATAGTCAGGCAGGCATAAAGTTACTTAGGCAACAGACAGATAGATAGTTATATATACATAGAGACTAATAGATAGATATATATATATATATATATATACAAACAAATAGATAGATTTATAAAATGATAGATAGAGAGATTTATAGATGGATAGATTATTAGTCTGATATAAAAATAGATAGATAGATAGAAGATATAGTGATACATAATAAATAGATATATAGACAGATAGATAGTTAGACAAACTGATAGATAGACACAAGATAGATAGACAAATTGATAAATAGATAATTAGAGAAATAGATAGATTGATTGATTGATAGCTTGATAGATATAAAGATTTATAGATTAATTGATAAGTAGATTGTTAGATAGATAGATAAATAGACAAATAAATAGATAGATAGGTTTATTGAAAGAAAGAATGCTAATATATATATATATATATATAAAGAGATAGAGAGTTATATAAATAGATAGATTGATAGACAAATAAATAATTAGATAGACATATAGATAGATATACATATAACTATTTAGATAGATTGATAGATAAATACATAAATAGACAATTAGATAGATAGATAAATAGATAAATAGATATACAAATAAATAGATAGACAAATATATAGACAAATAGATAGACAGACATATATATAGACAAATAGATAGACATACAGATAGATAGATAGATATATACAAATAGATAGACAGATAGATACACATGTAGATAGATACAGAAAGAAAGAAATATATACACACACACACACACATATAAATAGATATATATAAATAAAGAAAAATACATAGACAAATATATAGATGAATAGATAGACAAATATATAGACATATAGTTAGACAGATTGATAGACAAATAGACAAATATATAGATAAAAAAATAGACGAATCAATAAATAAAGAGACAAATAAATAGATTAAATGATAGATTGATCGATAGTTTGAAAAATAGATTGATTTCTGATTGATAGAAAGATTTATAGATAGATTTATAGAAAGATTGATAGAAAGATGGATAGATTGACAAATAAAAAGATTGATAGATATAAAGATAGATAGATAGATTAACTAACTAAAAGATAGAAAGATATTTAGATTTTTAGACAGATAGATAAACAAATAAATAGACAAAGAATGAAAGAGAGATTGATTGAAAGATACATAGATAGAAAAATGAATAGATTGGCTGATTGTTACACACATAGATAGACAAATAGATAGATAGATAAATAGATAAATAGACAAATAGATAGACAGATAAATAGACAATAATGTAGAGAGATATATTGACATATTAACAAACATATAGATAGACAGATCGAAAGATATTTAGTTAGATAGATAGACAGAATGGTAGACAGATTGATAGACAAATTTATAGAAAAAATGATAGTTAGATTATTAGAGAGAGTTAAGCATAGATTTAGATAAATACATAGACAAATTAAAAGATAGATATATAGAAACATAGATTGAGAGATAGATAGAGTTACATATAGATAATGATGTAGATAGATACAAAGATAGACAGATAGATAAACATATCCATAGATAGAGAGATAGAGAGATAGATAGATAAATAGATAAATAGATAGAGAGATATATAGATAGATAGATAGATAGAAAGATAGATAGTTTGATAGAAAGATAGATAGATATTTAGATATATAGACAAATAGATTGATTGATTGAAGATAGATAAACATATAGATAGACAGATAGATAGACAGATAGATAGATATATAGATAGATAGATAGATATATCAATTGATTGCTAGATAGACAAATAGACAAACAGACAGATTGACAAACAGATAGATAGATAAATATAAAGATAGATAGACAAATAGTTAGATTTATAGATAGACAGTTAAATAGATAGATTAATAGATATGATAAGAGATAGTTTGATAGACAAATTGATATACAAATTGATAGATTGAGTGATGGATAAATAGATAGATTGATTGAAAGAGAAATAAATAGATAGATTGATAGACATATAGATAGACAGATAGATAAATAGATATATTTATATATTATTTGATTGATAGATTGATAGATAGATAAATGATAAATAAATAGATAGATAAATAGATAGATATATAAATAGATAGATATATAAATAGACAAATATATAAAAAGAGATAGAAAGTTAGTGAGACAAATATGATAGACAAATTGATATTCAGATAGAGAGACAAATAAATAGATAGTTCGATAGATAGACAAATAGATACACATATAATAGATAAATGAATAGATAAATAAAAATACATATATATAGATAGATAGTTAGATAGATTGATAGGATAGATAGAGTGATATATAATAAAATAGATAGACATATAGATAAACATATAGATAGGTAGATAAAAAAATAGATAGATAAATAATAAGATAGATAGATAGACAAATAGACAAACATGCAGAGAGTCAAGCAAATAGATTGTCAAGCAAACAGGCATATAGGAAAATAGATAGTCAGGTAGACAAATAGTTAGGTAGACTAACAGCCAAGCATATAGACAAACAGCTAGATAGATCAATAGATATATAGGAAGATATATAGATAGATAGATAGATAGACAAATTGATAGATAGATAGGCGAACAAACATATAGACAAATAGATAGACATTGTGATAGACAAAATGAAAAAAAGAATGATACACAGATAGATAGATAGATTTATAAATAGATTGATAAACATATAGATACATAGATAAATATATTGATAGATAGAAAGAAAGATAGATAGATAGACAAATAGATAGACATGTAGATAGACAAGTAGATAGATATATAGATAGATAAATAGATAAACATATAGATATATATTTAGACCGAAAGAAAAAAAGGCAAATAGAAAGATAGATAAAAAGATAGTTAGAGATATAGACAGATAGACAAATAGATAGATAGATAAATAGATAATGAGATAGATAGAAATATATATAGATAGATAAATAGAGAGATAGACAGATATATAAATAAATAGGTTAAATAAATATATTGATAGATGGAAAGAATCACAGATAGATAGATAGATAAATAGAAATATATATAGATAAAAAATATAGAGATTGATTGATTGATTGATAGTCAGACAAACAAATATAAAATTTTACAAACATACTAATAGATAAATAGCCATAAAGATAGATAGATAGAAAAAAATATATAAAAAATAGATAGACAGACAGAAAGATATATAGATAAATAGATAGACATTTAGATATACAAAGAGATAGATTGATAGATTGATTTATAGATTGATAGATTGCTAGATAGAAAGATAGATAGACATATAGATATATAGAAAGATAGACAAATAGATAGAAAGATAAATAAATAGATAGATAGATAGATAGACACATAAACAAACAAACATATATAAAAATTGATAGATAACAATTAGATAAATTGATAAAAAGATAAATAGATAGATAGATAGAATGACAAATAGATAGAAAGATAGATATATAGTCAGATTGATAGACAAAATAATAAACAAATAGATAGATAGATTTATTGATTAAAAAATTGATAGAAAAATTGATAGATAGATTGATAGAAAGATAGATAGACTAATAGATAGATAGATAGATAATTATAAAGATAGGTAGATAGAATAATAGATAGATAGAAAAAAAGATAGATAGATAGATTGACACATAGATTGATAGGTACACAGAAGGAGGAAAGATAGATTGATACATAGATAGACAAATAGATAGATAGATCTTTTAGATAGGTAGATAGATATATATATATATATATATATATATATATATATATATATATATATAGTTAGTTGATATATAATTAGATATAGATAGTCTAAAAGAAAAACAAACTAACTAACTAACTAAGAGTTAGATAGAGTGACAAATTGATATACATATAGATAGGTAGGCAACAAATAAATAGAGAGACAATTAGACAGATAAAAAGATGTATAGATAGATTGATAGATAGTTAGATAGATAGATAGACATATACAAAGATTGATTGATTAACAGATAGATATAAAGATAGATAGACATATAGATTGATTGATTGATAGACATATTTAAGAAAAAAATTGATTGACAAATTGATAGACATATTGATTGAAAGATTAATAGATAGACTATAGAAAGATAGATAGATTGATTGATAGATTTTAAATAGAGAATTATAGATCGAAAAATAGATGAGAGATAGATAATTAGACAAGTAGATCTATAGATTATAATGCAGATAATTAGACAAAAGAAATAAAGAAAGAAAGATAGATAGATAGAAATATAGATAGATAGATGTAATAGATAGACAGATAGATATATATATATAAATAAATAAATATATAGATATACAGATATATAGACAATTGATATAGATATAGACAGACATATAAATTTATTGATTGATAGATAGATAAACAAAAATATTAAAAAATAGATAGATAGAAAGATAGACATATCGATTGATGTATAGATAGATATATAGATATATTAATAGATAAACAGAAAGATAAGAAAGAAAGATATATAGAGAGATAGATAGATAGATAGATAGATAGACAAATTAATAGATAGATAGATAGTTAAACAAAATGATAGATACATAGATAAACATATATATATACATATTAATATATATATTGATAGAATAAAAATAGAGAGATAGATAGATTAATATACAAACAAATAAAGATATATATAGATAGATAGATCGATAGACAAATAGTAAGATATATAGTTAGATTGATAGATATAAAGATAGATATATAGTTAGATAGACATATAGATATATAGATTGGTAGGTAGATAGATGGATGGATAGATAAAAAGATAAAATAATAGATAGGCACATATATATATATATATATATATATATATATATATAGTTTGATAGCTAGATTGATATAGAGATAGACATATAGATAGTTAGTTAGTTAGATAGACAGACAGATAGCTAGAAACACAGATAGATAAATAGATATATAGACAAATAGATAGAAAGAAAGATAGATATATATATATATATATATGCATAGATAGAAATCAAATAGATCTTCAGAAAGATATAAAGATAAATTGTTAGATAAATAGATAGATAGAAAGATATATAGATAGATATGATAAAAACACAAATAGATAGACAAACAAGCAGATAGACAGACAAACATATATAAAAATAGGCATATAGACAGAAAGATAAATAGATAGATAGAAAAATAGATAGACAAATTGATAAACAAAAAGATAAAGAGATAGATATACAAATAGATAGATAGATAGATATATTGAAAAAAAAATTATTAGAAAGATAAATAGATAGACAAATTGATAGATAGAATTGTAGACAAATAAATAGAGAAATTGATTGATTGGTTGATTAATTAATAGATTGATACACAAATTGATAGAGAGATTGATAGAAAGATAGATAGATAGATATATATATATATATATATATATATATATATATATATATATATATACATATATACACATAGATAGAAAGATCAATAAATAGTTATATAGATAGATAGATAAAAATATAGATAGATTGATTGATTGATTGACACAAAGATATATTGATACATAGAAGGATATAGAGATTGATTGATTGACACAAACATATAGATAGGTAGAAAGACAAATAGACAGACAGATAGACAGACAAATTGACAAATAGAAAGATGGATAGATAGGTAGATTGATTGATTGATTGATAAATAGATAGATAGATAGATTAATTTATTGATTGATACACATATAGATAGATAGATTGATAGATAGGTTGATTGATTGATAAACATTTTATAGACATAATGATAGACAAATTATTAGATAGATAGATAGATTGATTGATAAACAACTATATATATATATAGTTTGATAGGTAGATTGTAGATAGATAGATACAAGATAGAAAAATAGACAGAGAGATAGATATCTAGATAGATAGATTCATAGATTATTAGGCAGATAAATAGATAGATGGATAAATAGATAGATAGATAGAAAATAGGCATATAGATAGACAGATAGATAGACAAAAGATTGATAGATAGATAGTGAGATAGATTGATAGATAGTTAGAATGGCAGAAAGATAGACTAATAGATAGATAGATAGATAAAAAGATAAATTGATAGATTGACAACTAGATAGACAGATAGATACACAAATAAATAGTTAGATATAGAGATAGATCAATAAAGATATAAACAAAAAGATAGATAGATAGATACACATATAGATAGATAGATTAATAGATATATATATATATATATATAGTATGATAGAAAGATAGATATACAAATAGATAGACATATAGATAAATAGACAAATATATAGATAAAAAGATACATACAAAGATAGATAGATAGATAGATAGACATACAGATAGACACATAGATATATATATATATATAGAAAGAAAATAGAAAGATAGAAAGATATATAGACAGATATATAGAGAGATACATAAATAGTTAGATAGATAGATAGGTAGGTAGTTAAACAGATAGTTAGACAAATAGATATATAGATAGATAGATAGTTAGATAGACAAATAGATAGACAAATAGATAGACATATAGAATGATAAATATGTTGATAGATAGATAGATAAATAGATAAAAAGATAGAATGATAGATAAGCATATAGATTGTTAGACAGGTAGATAGATAGATAGCCAGATAATTTGAAAGAAAGATAGATAGTTAAAGAGATAGATTAAAAGATAGATAGTTAGATAGAAATATATATAAACTTATAGGTAGAGAGATAGATACACAAATAGATAGACATATTGATAGATAGAAAAATAGAAAGAATTATAAATAGATAGATAGATAGGCAGATAGATAGATAGATAGATAGATAGATATATAGATAGATAAAAAAATAGATAAACAAATAGATAGACAAATAAATAGACATAAATATAGATTGACGCATAGATAGATAGATAGATAGATAGAATGATAGATAGAAAGAATCAAAGATAGATAAAGAGATAGATAGAAAGATAAATACATAAATAGATAGATATATAGATAAATAGAAAGTTACATATATATATATATATAATGATATATATATAATTAGATAAATAGATATATATAGATAGATAGATAGATAGACAAATAGATAGATAATAATATAGATAGATATAAAGATAGATAATTAGACAGATAAATAGACAAAAAGATAGAATGATGATTTGACATATAGATATACATTTAAATGGATAGATAGATAGACAAATCTATATACAAATAGATAGAAAATAGATAGATAGAAAAATTGATAGTTCAATAAATAGTAAGATTGATTGATCGATTGACAAATAAATAGACTAAAAGATAGATAGATAAATAGACATATAGATAGATAGTTATTTGATTGATAGACAAATACATAAAAACATAGTTAGACAGATAGATAGGTAGAGAGATCGATAAATATATATAAAGATTGATAGATAGATAGATAGATAGATAGACAAATAAATAGACAAATATATAGACATATAGAAAGATTTATATATAGATTGAAAGATAGATCGATAGATAGTTAGATATATAATTAGATAGATAGACAAATAGATAAATATATAGATAGATAGATATATAGATAGATATATAAACATATATATCGATAGATATATAGATAGATAGATATGCTGACAGATAAATAGATTAATATATAGAGAGTTAAATAGAAAGAGATATAAATAAATAATTAGATATATAGATAGATAGTTAGAAAGATAGATAGATATATAGACATAAAGATAGATAGATATATAGATAGAAATATAGATAGATAGATTGGTAGAAAAATAGATAGACATATAGATATTCAGATTGATAGAAAGATAGATATACATTTAAATATACATTTAGATAAGTTAATAGACACATAGATAGATATATAGATAGATAGACAGAGAGACATATATAAGGATAGACAGAGAAATACAAATAAAGATAGACAAATAAATATATAATTTAATTAATATAGATAGATAGACATTTAGATTGACATATTGATAGATAGACATTTAGATGGACATATAGATAGAAAATAGACAAATAGATAGAGAGAAAACTATCAATCTCTTTATCTATATGTCTATCTATTTGTTTATAATTCTACCTACCGATCTATTTATCTATCTATATGTCGATCTACTTGTCTATGTTTTGTCAATCTATTGGTTTATCTATCAAACTATCTATCTTTCTATCAATTTTTCTATTAATCTGTATATCTATCTTTCTATCAATTTTTCTATCAATCTGTATATCTATCTTTCTATCTGTCTGTCTGTCTATTAATTTGTTTATAAATCTTTCAATCAATTTGTCTATCAAGCTATATATCAATCTTTCTATCAAACTATATGTCAATCTATAAATCAATCTATCTATCAATATATCTATCATTCTATCTTTCTATCTATTTATGTATCTATCTTTCTATCTATTTATCTATTATCTTTTTGTCTAACAATCTTTCTTTATCCTTCTATCTATCTATCTATCTATCTTATATCTATTTATTTACCTTTCTATCTATATATCTATGTATCTATCTTTAAATCTATGTATCTAGCTATCTATCTATTTATCTATCTATGTATCTCTCTATTTATCTATATATATTTCTATCTATCTTTATATCTAACTATCTATCTATCTTTTTGTATTTCTATATATCTATCTTTCAACCTTTCTTTCTATCTGTCTATGTATCTATCAATCTATCATTTATATCACTATCAATCTTTATATTTAATAATCTATCAATCTATTTGTCTATCTATCTATCTATTTATCTATCTACATGCCTATCAATCTATCTATCTAAATGTCTATGAATTTGGCTATAAATCAATCTATCTGTCAATCAATTTGTCTATTAATAAGTCTATCTATCTATGTGTCTATCTATCTATTTATTTATCTATATATCAATCTATATGTCTATCTATCTATTTTTTATCTATCTGTTTATCTACCCATCTATCTATATGTTTATCTTTCTTTCTGTCAAATTATTTCTATTTTTATTTATCTATCTATCATTTTGTCTATATATCCATCTATCTATCAATATATTTATCAATCAATCAATCTTTCTATCTATCATTTTTTCTATCAATATGTCTATCAAAATATATATCTTTCTGTCTATTTATCTGTCTATCTATATATCTATCTTTTTGTCTCTCTATCAAACAATAAATCTATATATTTATATATCTATCTATCTTTATGTCAATCTATCTATCTATCTATCTATCTATTTGTCTATTTATGTGTCAATCATTTGTATTTCTATCTATCTATCACTTTTTCTATCTATATATCTATCTAAATATTTATCTATATTTCTATCTATTTACCTGTCTATCTTTCTTTCTATCTATATGTCTATCTATCAGCCAATTTATCTATCTTTCAATCTTTCTTTCTATCAGCCTATCTATCTTTCTTTCTATATGTCTATCTTTTAATCTATTTATATGTCTGATAATCTATAGATCTTTTCTCTATTTCTCTATCTATCTATCTAAATATCTATCTATTTATCTAAATGGCTATCAAATTTTCAATCTATGTGTCTATGAATCTATTAATCAATTTGTATATCAATCTGTCTATTAATTTGTCTATCAATCTTTCTATAAATTTGTCTATCATCATTCATTCTATTTGTCTATTATCTGTGTGTGTATATATATATATATATATCTATCTATTAATCTATTTATCTTTTTGTCATCTATCTATTTATCATTATGTTTTTGTATCTATCTGTCTATCTATCTTTCTTTCTATATATCTGCCAGTCAATCTATCTAGGTTTCTTTCTATCTGTCTATCTATCAATCATTCTATCAATCAATCAATCAATCAATCAATCAAATTGTTTGTCTATCTTTTTGTCTATCTATATGCCTATCAATCTCTATATCTATCTATCTGTCTGTATGAATATCTATTTGTCTATATATCTATCTATCTTTCTATCTTTCTATCTATCTTTCTGTCTTTATGCCTATCTATTTGTGTATAATTTTATCTATCTATTTGTCTATCTTTCTATCTATCTTTCTATCTGACTATCTATATATTTGTATATTTATTTTTCAACCTATCTATCTATCTATATGACTTTCTATCCATCTATATATTTATCAATCTATCTTTCTATATATCTATCTATCTATATATCTATCTGACTGTCTTTCTATATCTCTATCTTTTTGACCATCTATATGTTTATTTATCCATTTATCTTTATTTCTATATATTTATCTTTATTTCTATCTATTAATCTTTCTATCAATATGTCTAACAATAAATCTATAAATCTGTCTATCTATCTAGCTATCTAACTCTCAATATATCTATCAAACTTTTTGTTTCTATATGTGTGTCTATTCCTCTATCTATCTGTCTGTCTATCTAACTATCTTTCAATCTATCTATCTATCTCTCTTTCTATCTATCTGTCTATTTAAATTTCTATCTATCTATTTATCTATCTATCTATGTATCTATCTATCTATCTATCTTTTTGTCTATCTATCTTTTTGTCTATCTATCATTCTATCTATCAATCTATCTTTATTTGTTTATCAATCTATCTATCAATCTATATATCATTCTATATATTATTCTATCTATCAATCTACCTACCTATCTATCTAGCTATCTAGCTATCTAGCTATCTATCTTTCTATCTTTTTTTTATCTATTTGTAAATCTATATTTCTATACATTTATCTATCTATTTATATTTTTGTCTGTCTATTTATCTATGTATCTCTCTATTTATTCATCAATCTTTCTAACTATCTATCTATTAGTCTTTATATCTATCTATCTAACTATCTAACTTCTTGTCTATCTAGCTTTCTATATATCAATATGTTTATTAATCTGTGTATCAATCTGTCTATTAATCAGTCTATATATCTACCTATTTATTCTCTATGAAATTTTTGTCTGTCTATCTTTTTGTCTATGTGTATATCTATCTGTATATTTCTATTTCTGTCTACTTACGTGTCTTACTATCTACCTGCCTAACTAACCGATTGTATGACTTTTTATTTGTCTATATGTCTATCTTTCTTTCTGACAATCTGTATTTTCTTTTGTTTGTTTTTTTATCTATTCATCTGTCTATATATCTATTTGTCTATATATCTATCTTTCTTTCTTTCTATCTATATGTCTATCTATATTCTATCTAGTTATCTATCTATCAACCTTTCTTTTGGTCTATAAATTTGTATATCTATCTTTCTATCTATCTATATTTTTGTCTATCTATTAGTCTATTTATATTTCTATCTATTTATATATTTTTGTCTATCTATATATCTATCAGTCTAAATATTCATTTGTCTATCTATCTAGTTATCTATCTCGCTAAAAGAAAATATTTGTTTTGTTATGGAAATTTATTTAGAGAAAAAACCATTGATAATTAGCAAGGGATTAGCAGGGGAATAGCAAGAGCTATTTAATTTTGCATTGAATTATATATTTGTGATGGATTTGTGATGAATTAGAGTCAAAAATTTTCTATTGAAAATTATCCCTATCTAAAATTATCATAAATTTTTTCGTAAAGAATGTTGGGCATTTTAGTAATGACTTTAGAGATAGATGATCCCTAGCTAATTAGTTCGTGACAAATTCCCTTGCTAAATAATATTTTATATATTTTTTATAATTTTATATTTAATTGCAAGTGATTATTCCTTAAATGATAATTTTAACAAAATATATGCATTTAACTATGAATTTTTCCCTAGCTATTTGGGCTGGGGATAATTTCCATTGCTAATCTATACTAATTTAATTTTTTTTATATATTATCTGTTTAAATATTTTATATAATTTTTATATTAAAGGTTTTTCATGGTCTATGGATGAGCATTCCTTTGAAGACACCTTCTCCTCATATAATTATAAAAATAGGATATTATAAATAAATAATTTCAAATATATATATAAATACAAATACAAATTTATATTAATATAAATAAAAATAACTATTTTTATGATTATAAAATTTTTTAAAAATTATAAAACATATATTTCTAAAATATTTAATAACAAAATTTTAATATTTGTATTAAAAAAACATTAAATAATAATTTATGTAATTATAATCATTATTTAAGTTATTTTAATTAATAAATGAACATACATAAAAATCACTACTAACAAAAAGCAAAAATAATTAATTTTATGATTAAATAGATAAATTATAAAAATATTTGAATTAACAAATAAAAAAGTAAATATTTATTTTATTTAAAGGTAAATATATATTTTTATGATTATAGAAATCTTTTAAAAAAATAATTACTAAGAGATTTGAAAGTTTTGAATTATATAAAAAATTTCAAACTTTTAATAAAATTTAAAAGAAAATAAATTCATATTTAAAGATTAATACATAAATATTTTAATTACTTCAAGAAAAATTTTGTTGATTTAATAAATAAATATCTCAATGTTGTTATTAAAAGAACACTTCAAGTATTTTTTAGGATTTCAAATGAGTTATTTAAAATATTACTAAAGAAATTTTTTTGTCCTAAAAATACTTAAAATTATTTTTAGCTGTATAAACACTTTTAAAAAGTATTACAAAATTGACCCTAAGTTGATTTGAATTCAATTTTTATTTTTTGTCCCTACTGAATTTATAAGAAATAAATAATTGAGTAAGAGCTTTACTATTAGCTTTTAATATTCTATTTTTATTAAAATAATAAGTATAACTTTTTTTAATGATCTTATCACTATAAATAATTTTTGGAATTTTATAAATTATATCAAATAATATGAAATTTATTGCTTTTATAATTATTTCATATTATATTCATAAAAAATAAATTAAATTTTTAAAAAAGTATAACCATTATATATATATATATATATATATATATATATATATATATGAAATACTATATTATAATATAGTTTTTTTAATTTATGAAATAATGCATTTATTTTGACTTTTTAGATTTTCGAGTGTAATTCTCTTCCCACTCTCATCTTTATGTTGTGCTCAGAAGATGTTGCTATACAGTATGAAGTAGTTACTTTACTTAAAAATTGAGACTTCAATTATTTTTTTAGTTATTATTAATAGAAATTTTGATCTTCGCCATTATTTTCTTATTTGGACCAATTATTTTTATCGTTGCAAGTAGGTGTGATTGGAAATTTGGTTCACTCATCTCCAAACATTAAGAATGAAGTTCTATCGGCTAGGGCATTGCAGCTTGTTATCTGTTTGCTTAGGTCCTTCCATTTGTAGCATTTTTTTGGAAAACTAAATCTCTATTCATTATGTATCTGATCAAATTCTATTTTTATATCATTATCCATAGTTACTATCTAAATTTACTTTGATTTACTATAATTTTGCTATTTAAATTTTCTTTTAATATTTCTCTAAAGGTTTTTCCTGATAAATAGCTCATGTTGCCATGAGAGTTAGAGGGAAGATTCTTTATCACTAGGACAATTTGTGGCAACTAATTCAGATTGCAAGGTAAGCATATGTTGATTTTTCCTTCACTTAGATTATTTTAAAGATTGAGATAAATCATAATATAAAAATTTTTGAGATTACTTTTTGTTTGGATTCATGTTTTGCACTTAAAAAAAGGATGTCATAGTAAAAAGAAGTGCTCTAATAAAATTTTTATGTATTCTTGTATTCATGTATTAAATAAATAATATAAAAACTATATTGTGTAATGTAGTACCTTTGAAAGGTCATAGATTCTATATACTTTCACCATTTTTCATTGATTATGGACATCGGGTCTTGTATCACAGGTCTAGAGTTTTGATGAAGTGACATAGTCCTTGGGGCACTCTTATGAGCATTTTATCGTGGGTATGAGTGTCTAACTAGTTCAGCATGGCATGGTTGTGTATGGCATGAGACCATGGGTTTTGCTGAGCCACATTTAGTGGCCCTATATGCCATTTGTGGTTGTGGTGTGGGCAAGCCCAATGTGGTACTTGTGACCCATTACTCTTGCCTAAGAATTGTTTGTGCTAAGGTCATGGTCAGACCATTCTGACTCTTTAACCAAGACAATGCATGTTCAGAGCTACTTAGGTCCTAGGCATGAGTTGTTTTTGGGCACTCATGACTCATGACCTAATTAACTGACCCAATTATTTTGTTTAAATAGCTAATCCATCACTAAGAATGTTTAATATAAATTAGAAAATAACAATTACTTGATTATTTTTATTTACAAGATAAGTTTTGTTTGTTGCCTATGAAAAGATTTATATTATTGATATATTTTTTATGAGCATAGATTGATACATTCTATGCAATTTTTTTCCCTTAAAACTTAATACATTTGAATCTAATTAATATTTTTTTTATGAAAGTTGAAATGTAAGACATCTTTTTATATTTTTATATTTTTATATTTTTATATTTTTATATTTTTATATTTTTATATTTTTATATTTTTTTTGGAATAATGATAACATATGTTCATAAAAAATTAATTCTATTTCACAAAAGAAATAATTTTTAATCTATTAAATATGAGAGTGTCATAAAAAAGTTCAAATATCTTGTAATTATCTAATTTTATATTACATATATTATATGTATAAATAGTTTAATAAATTTTTGATAATAAGTTTATTTCATGTTGTATTTAACATACTTAGACATGTGATAAGCTATGAAAGATTGAGATCTCTTTCGAGGTTGATGAACATTTTGTACTTGTTTCTCACACTATATTTGAGCTCCTCTTTGTTTTGATAGTAAACCCATCATAATTCTTTAAAAATAAGAGAGTCAATTTAGTCTTTTGAAAAATGTTAAATATAATGAAATTTGACAAGATAGTGATTTATATATGAACATGTGTTGATAGAATATATTATTTTTGTTGATTTTTTTATTTTTTTTTATTTTGGATACTTTTAAAGAGATTACTAAATTTGAGCTGCACTAATTATTTTTCTCCATTATATAAGAATCTTAGTTATATGACATTTTGATTATCGAGTGTTTATTTTATTTTTTTTTTGTATTTTAATTGCTAACATAATATTAGATGTATGGATATATTTGTGAGTTAGAAATTACAAATCCTAGAAGGTCGTTCACCACTATTTGTAATAACAAAAGATATACAAGGTAGCAGGTGCATGCACAATATGGGCAACAACTTCTTGCATAAGGGTAGTATGCATGCACAATGTGTGATAGGAGGCATGCATAGTCACCTACAGATGCATGGTGATGGTACACAACATGCTGAGGTGATGACTCATCCAGTATTTTGATTTTTATTTTGATTTTGATTTTGAATTGGTTTTTGTTTTTTGAAATATTTTTACTGTGAAATGACAATTTTTGTGTTTGTGTTGATATTGTTTGAGCCTTAAATTGTTACTGTTTGAGCCTTAAAATTGATGTAGTTTGAGCTTGTGCCGAGAAGAGGAGAGCCATATAAGACCAAAAGAATGCCAAATTACTTCCTTTACTGTGAGCCAAAACAAATTGATGCAACCACTCTCCCAGTTGTGGTGCTTGTTTTTGGTGTTTGTTTGTTTATTAAGGTGGACATTTTGATGCTGGTGCTGGCTGCTCAACTGCAACAACAATGGTGCATGATGGACAGACAAAGCTCCCTTCGTTTTCTTCCATTTTGCACTAGTTGTTTGCTCAGTTGATTCTCATTTGATTTTGCTGCTTCCCTCTATATTTCACCTTACATTGAGTGTCAATTCTTTCCATGTGTTAGTATTCTTGTTTAAAAAAACAACTTGATAATTAGTTTGTGTATCGTTTTATGTATCTAGTTAATTGATGGCATCATATCATTTTGCTAGGTTTGAGTTGTTGGATATGGTGAATAAATATTCGTCTTCATTTGGGAAACATGGGAGACATAAGTGTGGTGTCTCAGAATAATTAAATGAGTTAGCTAATGGGGTTGGAGTCAGACACTTGGAGGCTCTAGTGAGTGTCTTGATCTTTAATACTGAAGGGAAAAACATGGTGTTGGACTCGGACGTGGGACTGGAACATGTTCGATGATAAGTACTATTTCATATATGCAGCCCCTAAAAAGAATGAAAAGATATCATTAAAGTTCATAAAATTGGGAGATAAACTTGTTGTAGATGCTTTAGCTACTAGATTTGGTCAATCAGTGAATCTAGAATTAAGTAATATTTTCCTTCGCATGTGTTAGGGTTTCTTTTGTGTTTAGAGTTGCCTTCATTAATTTATAATATTGTGGCTTTGATCCTTGATTTCAGTATTGATAATATGTTGTTGAAGAAGTTCAAAATAAATTTATTGAAAAGTACCATATGTAATACAATAGCATTAGTCCTATATGGAGTGACAGTTAGCGGCCTCAATGAGACAGATAGCACACAGAGTTCCAGTAGAGAAACAACGCATAAGAGGCTAGCACAAATGCATCAGCTAATGATGAGGATGATGATTTTATTTTTAATGATTATATACCTATGTTATGTTTTTGCTTTAACTATGTAACAATTATATCAGAATAATTTCTGAAATTCTTTTGCTTTTTGTTAATTATAAAAAATTGTTTAGAGTATATGTTTTTATTCAATTTAATATAAAAATTTAAAATTATGTAATCAAATTTTTAGTAAAAGATTGTAAAAATAGCTTTGGAATGAAAATTGCTAGAGAATATTTCCTCGCTAATTAGCTAGGGAATTATATGTATGTATCTAGTAGAAAATTATTAATTACTATTCATAATTAAGATCAAAATTAGCAAGGAAAAAAAATAATTAGCTAGGGAATTTTTATGGTTAAAAAAATTCTCAGGAATTATATTCTGATTAATATTATGTGATGAGCACTTTAGCTTTGGATAATTTCAGTCATTATTCCTTTTTAGCAATGGAAAAAGCCTATATAGCTAGTGAAATTTCT
Source organism: Sapria himalayana (assembly GCA_029783825.1). Taxonomy (NCBI): domain Eukaryota; kingdom Viridiplantae; phylum Streptophyta; class Magnoliopsida; order Malpighiales; family Rafflesiaceae; genus Sapria; species Sapria himalayana. The sequence goes on from JAREIK010000616.1 coordinate 590,666, forward strand.
CTAGCTATTTGGGCTTTTTCTTGGAGTGTCTTTATATCTATCTAATATGTCTATCTATCTGTCAATCTATTTATCTATTAATCTGTCTATCTATCTATTAATTTTTCTATCTATCAATATGTCAATCAATCAATCAATCTATCTGTCTATCAACCAATCATTCTATCTATCTATGTATCTATCTATCTATTTATACATCTATCAATAAATCTATCTTTCTATCTATTAGTCTATCTACTTGTTGGCTGTCTTTCTGCCTATCTATCTATCTATCTCTCTATCTATTTGTCCATCGATCTATCTTTATATAAGTCTATCTATTTATCTATTATTCTAACTATCATTTTTTTTTCACAATATATATAGCAATTTGTCTATCTATTTGTTTATCTATATGTCTATCAATCTATTGATCTATTTGTCTTTCTATTTGTTTATCTATCAATCTATGAATCTGTCTATTAATTTATTTATGAAACTGTCTATATATCTGCCTATCAATAGAGTGTCTATATGTTTTTCTAACTATCTATTTATTTGTCAAACTCTCTCTGTTTTTTTAACTATCTTTCTTTATGTGTGTTTGTCTGTTTATTTGCTTATTTGTCTATCTGCCTGCCTACCTGATAGTCTGCCTGCCAACATGGCAATCTACCTGCCTGACTAACTGACAGATTGTATGTTTGTCTATCTATATATATGTCTACCTATTTGTCTATCTATGTGTATATTTATATGTTTTTCAATATGTCTGTTTGTCTATCTATCTATTTGTCTATCTATCTGTCTGTCACTCAATCTATATATTTATCTATCTAATTATCTATCTATCTATCTTCTCTCTATTTGTCTATCTATCTATCAATATATCTATCTATCTATCAGTCTTTCAATCATTCAATCAATCAATCTATATATCTATCTATTTATCTATCTATCTGTCTATCTATATGTATATCTATCTGTCTATCTATTTATCGATATGTCTATTTATCTATCTATCTCTCTCTCTCTCTCTCTATCTCTCTATCTTTCTATCTATCTAGCTATCTAGCTATCTATATATCTATCTTTCAGTCTCTCTATTTGTCTATCAATATTTCTATCTATCTATCTATCTACTTATTTATTTATCTATCTGTATGTCTATCGATAAGTTTATCTATCTAACTAACTATCTACCTATCTATCTAACATTCAATCAATCATTTTATTTGTCTATCTATCTATCTATCTATATGTCTCTATATCTATCTATCAATCTACCTATTTGATAATCTTTTAATCTATCTATCAATCAATGTGTCTTTCTATCTATCTGTCTATGTAGGTACATATCTATTTATTTGTCGATCTATTTGTTTATCTATCTGTCTATCAATCTATGTATGTATGTATTTATCTGTCTATCAATCTATGTATGTATGTATTTATCTATCTAACTATCTGTCTATCTGTCTATCTATCTTTCTATCTATGTATCTATTAATCTGATTATTAATTACTCTATTATTCTGTCTATCATTCTTTCTATCAATCTATCTAGCTATCTTTCTATCTAGTTCTCTATCTATATGTCTATATATCTACATATATATATCTATTTATCTTTCTATTTATCTATTTATCTATCTATCTACCTATCTTTATATCTATGTATATAACTATTTATCAATAAGGCTATCTATCTATCCAATTATTTATCTACTTATCAAATTGTCTATATATCTACCTATCTATAGTCTCTTTGTGTGTTTGTTTATCTTCCTATTTATTTGTATGTCTATCAGTTTGTTTGTCTGTCTCTTTGTCTATCTATCTGTTTACCTATCTATCTATCTATTTATTTGTCTGTGTGTATGTTTACCTGACTATCTGCCTACATAACTAACGACTAAGTGACTAACTTTCTATCTATGTGTATGCCTATCGATCTATTTGTCTATTTATCTATTTATCTATCTATGTATCTGTCTGTGTGTTTGTCTATTTTTCTATCTGTCTATCTATCTATCAGTGTGTGTGTGTGTGTGTATCTATCAGTGTGTGTGTGTGTGTGTATCTACCTTCCTATCTATCTATCTATTTATCTATCTATCTTTCTCTTTATATATCTATCTAGCTATTTATATATCTATCTATCTATCTATCTATATATCTATCATTTATAAATCTATCTATCTATATATCTATTTGTCTATCTATTTGTCTATCTATCTATGTATGTGTCTGTCTATTTATCTATCTATATATTTTTCTATCAATATATCTTTCTATCAATCAATTAATCTATCTATCTATTAATCAACCATTCTATCTATCTATCTATTAATCAATCATTCTATCTATCTATCTACCTGTCTATCTATATGTCTATCAAGTTGTCTATCAATCGATTTATCTATCTATTTATCTTTATATCTTTGTATATATTTGTCTATCTACCTACATGTCTATCTATCCTTTTATCTATCTATATTTCTATCTGATTTGTCTGTCTATCTATCTATCTATATGTCTATCTTTCTTTATATCAATCTATATATCATTTTTTTCTATAAATTTATCTAGCTATTTATTTATCTATCAATCTATTTGTCTTTCTATTTGTCTATCAATCAATGAATCTATCTATTAATCTTTTTATCAAACTGTCTATATATCTACCTATCTGTAATCTGTCTTTATGTTTGTCTATCTGTCTGTTTATTTGCATATCTGTCTACCTATTTTTTTATCTATCTTTCTGTCTATTTGTCAGTGTATTTGTTTATTTGTCTGTGTATTTGGATTCCTACCTGATTGTTTACTTGCCTTACTAACTAACTAACTGATTGTATCTCTATCTATTTATATATTTATCTATCTAACTGTCTATCTATCTATTTTTATATTTTTCAATCGGACTATCTATCTTTCTGTCTATTTGTCAGTGTATTTGTTTATTTGTCTGTGCATCTAGATTCCTACCTGATTGTTTACTTGCCTTACTAACTAACTAACTTATTATATCTCTGTATATCTATATATTTATCTATATATCTATGAATCATTCGATCTAAATATCTACCTGTCTATCTATCTGTCTTTTTATCTGTCTATCAACCAATCTATCTAGCTATCTATATATTTTTCTATCTTTTAAATATTTGTATATCTACCTACCCGTCTATTTGTCCTTCTATCTATCTATCTATCTCTCTCTCTCTCTATTTGTCCATCTTTATGTCTATTTATTTTTTTATCTATTTTTCAATAAATCTATAAATTATAATTTCTTTCAATTAATCTAGCTTTTTGTCTATCTATCTATGAATCTTTCTATTGATCTCTTTATCAAATTGTTTATATATCTACCTATTTGTAAACTATCTATATGTTTGTCTGTTTATTTGTATGCCTGTCTATTTTGTTGTTTGTCTCTCTTTATGTATGTTTGTCTATCTATTTGTCTATTTTTCTATGTGTCTACCTGCCTACCTGACTATCTACATGATTTATCTATATATCTATAGATTGTATGCCTATATATCCAATTGTATGTCTACCTTTTGTCTAACTATATATCTATTTGAATGTTAAACAATCTATTTGTCTTTTAATCCGTCTATTTATCAATCAATCTATATGTCTATTTATCTATCTATATATCTAACTATCTATATTTATATCTATCTATATATCAATATTTTTTCTATTTGTCTATCTATCTATATATCTATCTATCTATAAGTCTTTCTATCTATCAATCTATCTGTCTATCATTCTATCTATATGTCTATCTATCTATCTATATATATATATCTATCTACCTATCTATCTATATATCTATCTGTATATCTATATTTCAATCTTTCTATCTATCTATATGTCTATCTATCTATCTATTTATCTATCTATTTGTTTATCAATATGTCTATCTATCTAACTATCAATCTATCAATCGATCTTTCTAACTATCAATCAATCATTCTGTTTGTCTAACAAACTGTCAATCTATCTATAAATCAATCTATCTATCTATCTATCTTTTTATCTATCTATCTATCAAATTATCTATCTATCTATCAATCTATATGTCCATCAATCTATCTCTCAATTTTTCTATGAATCTATCTATGTATCTATCTATCTGTCTATATATCGATATATCTATCTATCTATCTATATATGTATATGTCTATCTGTTTATTAATCTGTCTGTCAATCTCTATATCATTCGGTTTATCATTCTTTCTATCAATATATCTAGCTATTTTCTATCTTTTTGTCTATCTATATTTGTATATATCATTATATCTATATATTTAAATTTATATATATATATATCTATCTATTTATCTTTCTTTCGAATTATCAGTCTATTTATATGTCTATCTATCTGTCCATCATCAATCTATCTATATATTAGTATATATATCTATCTATCTAACTATATATAAATCTATATATCTCTCTATCAATATGTTTATATATCTATTTATCAATCTGTATATTAATCTATTTATCAAACTGACTATATAACTGCCTATCTATAATCTTTCTATGAGTTTGTTTGTCTGCCTATTTATTTGTATGTCTATATGTTTATTTGACTATCTATTTGTCTAATAATCTATTTTCTTGTCTTTCTATCTATTTGTCTGTGTGTCTGCCTGCTTGATTGTCTGCCTACCTACCTAACTAACCGACTAACTATCTTTCTGTCTATATGTATGTCTATCAATATATTTGTCTATATCTCTATCTGTTTTTCTTATTTTCTATCTGTGTGTTTGTTTATCTATTTGTATGTATGTCTATCTATCTATCTATCTAATTTTATGTATGTCTGTCTATCAAACTATCTGTCAATCAATCAATCTATCTAACTATCTTTCTTCAATCAATCAATATATATATCTATCTATCTGTATATTTGTCTATCTATCTGTCTATCTATCTTTCTATCTTTTTATCTATCTATCTATCAATCTATCAATCTATATATCTCTATGTCTTTTTAATGTCTATCTATCTGTCTATCTATCTATCTGTATATCTTTAAATCTATCTATTTATTTAACTATCTATTTATAATCTATCAATCTATATAAGTATCTATCTATATATCAATCTATCATTCTATTTGTCTATCTATAAATCATTCTTTCTATCTATATATCTATAAATCTATCTATCTATCAAAATTAATATCTATTTATTTATCTATCTTTATATCTATCTATCTATCTATATATATTTTTATCTGTCTTTCTATCGATATGTCAATTTATCTATCTATCTATATGTAAGTCATTTGTCTGTCTATCAAATTTTATATATTTCTTTCTATTTGTCTATCTATATTTCTATATATCTGTCCATGTATCTATCTATCTATATATAGATCTATTATATATATATATATATATATATATATATATATATATATATTAATCTTTTGGTCTATCTATCTATCTATATATATGTCTATCAATCTCTCTTTCAATCAATCTATCTATGTGTTTATCAATCTGTCTATAAATCTATCTATCATTATTACTATCAATTTACGTAGCTATATGTCTATCTATCACTCAATCAAAATGTCTATCAATCTATTTATCAATCTATTTGTCTTTCTATTTGTCTATCTATCTATCTATCTCTCTTTATTTATTTATCTGTCTGTCTATCTATCTGATTAATGTATCAATATATTAGTCTATTTATCTGACTAATAATCGGTCTATCTATATATCAATATGTCTATAAATCTGTTTATATATATATATATCTATCTATCTATTAATCTAATTTTCAAACTATATATATATATATATATATATGTTTCTATCTGAAGTGTGTCTCTTTATTTCTGTGTCTATTTTTATATTTGCCTGTCTGTCTATATGGTTGTAGGTATGTCTGTCTATCTGTATGTTTGTTTGTCTGTGTTTATTTGTTTCTATGTCTGCCTACATGCATGACTATTAGCCTCCTTGACTAACTAACAGACTAACTATCTATCTATATCTATATATCCATCAATCTATATATCTATCTATCTATCTATTTGACTATTTTTTAAATGTCTCTGACTGTCAATTTGTCTATCTGTCTATCAGTCTATATATATATAAATATATATATTAATATATATATATCTAACTATCTATATATCTTTCTATATTTCAATCTATATATCTATCTGTCTGTGTTTCTATCAATCTATCTTTCTATTTATCAATCTATTTTCTATATAAATGTTTATCTATATTTCTATCTATCTATCTAACTATCTATCTATATGTCGATCTATCTATTTATCTATCTAATTATATATCTAACTATCAATCTGTATATCTATGTGTCTATCTCTAAATCAATCATTATGTCTATTGATCTATTTATCTTTTTATCTATCTATCTATTTGTCTATCTATTTATCTATCTATTAGTCTTTATATCTATCTATGTATGTGTCTATCTATCTATTTATCTGTCTGTCTATCTATCTTTCTATCTATCTATATATCTGTCTATCTATCTGTCTATCTATGTGTCTATCTATCTATCTATCTATCTGCATATCTATTTTTTTATCTATTTGTCAATCTTTCTATCTATCTGTATATCTATTTTTTTATCTATCTGCCAATCTTTCTATGTATCTTTCTATTTATTATGTATGTATCTATCTTTGAATATATACATCTAACTATCTATATATCTATGTATGTATGTATCTATCTATCTATTTGTCTGTCTGCCTATCTATCTATCTGTATTTCTATCGATCAATATGACTATGTATATTTTTCCTATTTATCTATTAATCTATCAATCTTTCTATCGATCTATATGAAAATCAATCTCTCTATCTATCTATTTAATTATCTATCTATTTTTCTATATATAAGTATACCTATTTGTCAATCCTTCTGTCTACCTATCTATGTATCTATCTGTCTTTATAAATATATAACTATCTCTCTATCTATATGCCTATCTATCTTTCTATTTATCTATCTTTCTCTATAATTGTCTTTCTATTTGTATATCTATCTATCTATGTATTTTCCTATCTATCTGTATATCTATCTATATATCTATCTATCTATTTGTCTAATAATCTGCTAATCTATCTATCTAACTATTTGTTTATCTATTTGACTATCTAATTGTCTATCTATTTATCTATCAATCTATGTAACTATCTATCTTTCTAGCTATCTTTCTTTCTATCAATTTATCTATTAATCTATCTATCAATATATCTATAAATTTGTCAACAAACAATATATATATATATATATATATCTATCTATCTATATATCTTTCAGCCTGTCTACCTATCTATCTATCTATTTGTGTGTCTATCTATTTGCCTATTTGTCTATCTATCTATTTGTTCATCTATTTGTTTGTCTGTATGTTTGACTATCTATTTACCTCTCTAATTTGTCTATTTGTCTATCTATTTGTATATCTATATATCTATCTATATCTATCTATCTGTCTATCTATCTTTCTTTCTTTTTGTCATATAATATATCGATCTATTTGTCTTTTTAGTTGTCTATCAATCTGTCTATCTATATATTTGTCTATTTATTTATTTATCAATATGCATATCTATCTGTCTATCAATCATTAGATCAATCTATCTATGAACTCATCTATCAATTTTTCTATCAATATGTCTATCAATCTATTTATCATTAAATCAATCTATCTATTTATCTATTTTTCTTTCTTTCTTTCCTTCTTTCAATATGTCTATAATCCATCTATAAATATGTCTATCTATCTTATTTGTCTGTCTGTCTATCTATCTATCTATTTATATAACAATCTATTTGTGGATAAATCTGTTTATTTATCTATCAATGTATCTGTCTATCTATAAATCTATCCATCTGTTTATCTTTCTATCAATCTATCAGTTTATCTATTTGTCCATCAATTTGTATACCTATCTATCTGTGTAACTAACTATCTGTCTATATATCTATAAGTCTATTTGTCTATCTATCTATGTTTCTATCAATTTGTCTATTTATCTATCTTTTATCTATATGTCTATCTATTTATATATCTATCTATCTATCTATCTGCCTATCAATCTGTCTATCATTCTATCTATGTGTCTATATATATATATATATATATATATATATATATATATATCTGTCTATTTGTCTATCTATCTTCCTACCAATCTATTTATAAATCTATGCTTCTATTTGCTTTTCTATATCTTTATCTATATATCTATCTATTTGTTTATCTATTTGACTATCTATCTGTCTATATATCTATCTATATGTTTATCTATCTTTATATCTATCAATCTATCAATCTTTTATCAATTGGTCTATCAATTAATCATTCTATCTCTATTGCTTTCTCTCTATATATCTATCTTTCTTTCTTTCTATAAATCTGTCTATATATTTATATATCTATTTGTTTATCTTTCTATCTTTATATCAATCTGTCTCTTTGTTTATCTTTCTGTCTGTCTATCTGTCTATCTATTTGTGTATCTATCTATCTTTCTGTATGTATATCTATCTAACTATCTATTTATCTATCTATTTGTATATTTATTTATCTATAATATTACTATCTATATGCCTATATATCTGTTGATTTATCTATCTCTCTATCTATTTGTCTATATATCTATCTGCCTTTCAATTTATCATTCTATATATCTTTCTATCTTTCTATCTATCTATCTATCTATCTATATATCTATCTATATTTCTATCTATCTATCAATCTATCTCTATATTATTCAATCTATCTCTATATTATTCAATCTATCATTCTATCTATCAATATATCTATCTATCTCTCTATCTATTTATCTATTTGTCTTTCATTCTGTTTATCTATCTGTATAGCAATCTATCTATCTATCTAACTATCGGTATATCTATATGTCTATTAATCTGTCAATCAAAAATATGTATCTATTTATATTTCTATCATATATCTATCTTTCTATCTATCTATATATCTATCTCTAAAACTATCTATAAATTTGTCTATCTGACTGTTCATCTATCTTTATATCTATCCGTCTATCAATCTGTCTATAAATCTATCTATCTATATGTCTATCAATCAATGATTCATCTATCTATCTATCTATCTCTCTATCTATCCATCTATATATCTATATATCAATTAATTTATCTATTTATTTTTTTGTTTATCACACTATCTATTTATCTGTATATCTATATGTCTATCTATCTATCTGTATATCTATCTGTCTATTAATCTGTCTATCAATCTATGTATCTATTTATCTTTCTATCTGTCTATATATATATATATCTATATATCTATTTATCTATCAATCTGTCTACAAATTTATCTAAAATTCTATCTATCTATCAATGATTCTATCTATATATCTATCTATCTATCTGTCGATCAATCTATCAATCTATCTATCTTTTAATCTATCTATTTATTTATCTTTTTGTCTTTCTATCTATTTATCTGTCTATTCATCTACCTATTTGTCTGTTTATCTGTCTAAGTGTCAATCAATCAATCTATATATCTACCTATATAGTTGTCTACCTATATATTTGTCTATATATCTATCTATCTATTTATCCATCAATCAATATATCAATCTATCTAATTATCTAACTATCCATCTATTTATATATATATATATATATCTATCTATCTATATGTCGATATATCTATCTATATGTCTATTAATCTAACTATCTTCTATCTTTCTAGTTATATATCTATATAATTATATATCCGTCTATCTATCTGTCTAAAATTCTATCTATCAATATTGTCTATTAATATATCTATCTATCTATCTATATATCTATTTATTTATCTATCTGTCTATCAAATAATCTATCTATCTATATATCTATCTGTATGACTGTCTGTCTATCAATCTATCTATCAATCTATATATCAATCCATGTATCTTTATGCCTTTCTATCTATCAATCAATATATGTATCAATCTATCAATCTATCTTTTTGTCTATCTAGTTGTCTATTTATCAATCAATTAATATATCCATTTATCTATCTATTATTTCTCTATATATCTGTTTATCTATCTTTATATCTATCTGTGTATGTGTCTATCTATCTTTCTATCAATCAATCTATCTATCGATCTATATGTACATCTATCTGTCTATCAATATGTGTATCTATCTGTCTTTCTATTTTTCTATCTTTATGTCTATCTATATGTCTATCTATCTATCTATTTATCTATCTATCAATGTGTCTATCTACATGTCTATGTATCTATTTTATATCTTTATATCTAGCTTTCTCTCAATATTTCTATCAATCTATCTATCAATATGTCTATAAATCAAATATTTGATCAAACTATCTTTTTTCTATCTATTTGTCTATCAATGTGTCTATCAATCTGACCATCTATCTATCTATTTTTCTGTATATCTATCTTTCTATCTATCTGTCTATCTATATGTCTGTCTATCTATATATCTGTCTATCTGCATATCTATCTGTCTATCTATTTGTTTATCTATCTATCTGTCTGTATGTCTGTCTATCTATCTACCTCTATATCTGTCCATCTATCTATCTATCTATTTATCTATATATCTGTGTATCTAGTTGTATATCTATTTGTATACCTATCTATATATCTTTCTATCAATCTATTTATCTGTTTATCTATCTATCTATTTTTCTATTTATCTTTCTATCTGACTGTCTATTTATTTGTCTATAAATCTGTCTATCAATCTGACTATTATTCTTTCTATCAATTTATCTAACTACCTATTGATCTATATGTCTATCTATATGTCTAACTATCTAACTATATATATATATATATATATATATATATATATATATATATATATATATATCTATCTATTTATCAATCTGTCTATCTATTTACCTCTCTTTCTTTTTGTATGTCTTTCTATCTGTCTTTCAATCTGTCTATCTATTTATCTATCTATTTATTTATCTTCTATGTGGCTATCTATCTATCTATCAGTCTATCTATTTATCTTTCTATCTGTCTTTCTATCTATCTATCTACCAATCTATATGTCTATCTATATGTTTATTTATCATTCTGGAAATCATTCTATCTATTAATCAATATATCTATCTATCTATCTATCAATTTATACTACAAGAAAAATCTCATATAGCTAGGGATAATTCCCTAGCTAAATGTGTATTTTCCATTGCTAAACAGGGCATAGCGACGGATTACCGACGGATCATTTTCCTATCTAAAGTGCTCTTTGCTAAAATTTAGCGACTAATAGTGTTTCTAGCTAAAAAGTTAGTGACGGAAAAATCACTTGCTAAAAAAGACAAATTCACTAGATAAATTAGCAAGATAAATGAGATTTTCCATCGCTAAATGAAAATAATGACTGATGATTCCCTAGCTAAAGTGTTGGTCTATAAATTTTACCGACGGTTATAGTCCACAGCTAAATAAAATTAGCGAGGAAAATATGTCGCTAATTTTAATATTTCCCAAGCTAAATTAGCTAGCGAAAATTCCCTAGCAAATTTAGCAAGGGATTTTTCCTTAGATAATTTAATTTCAAAATTAATTTTAGAATTTAAATTATATTAAAATTTTTTGGCTAAATAATTTAATATTTGTATATCAAATTGAATAAAAATTGAAACTATAAATAATTTATATTAAACAAAAATTAAAATCATTTAATATCTTATTCAAATTCAATATTTTACATAATTGAAACAATAAAATAACAAAATTTTATTTCATATTATTCATCAATGTATTTACCAAGAGTGCATAAAGTATAATATATCCATTAATTGACATTGTTTTCTCTCCCTCTACTCCTCCAATCATCATTTTTCTACTACGACAAAGCTGTTTAGATCACGGCACGTAATGTCTAGTGAAAAATCCCATCACTTATAGAAGATTTGTATGAGGAATAATGTGGTATCATATCTGTAAGAAATTTAAACAACTCAGTCAAATTAAAAAAAGTTATGTTTTGATACATATATAATCATGTAGTATATATGTAAATATATACTAACATTTCACTCGTACATATATTACTGTAGTATATGTACATAAAAACTACAATATTATGTGTACATATAAACTGAGTACAAATATACTCAGTATATATGTACATAAAATACTACAGAATTATATGTACGTATATACTAACTTTATTCATACATATATACGTCATTTGGTGTTATTGCTGCTGCTCCCACTGCTGCTCCTAGAACTGCTGCCTTTGCCGCCTCTGCCACTGGTTCCGGTGCTGCCACTACTTCTGATGCAACTACTACTACGGCCACTGTCACCACTGCTTCCGGTGCATCCACTGCTGCTATCACTACCACTGCCTCCGATGCCGCCGTTCCTATCGCTACCACTGCTGCGAATGCAGCCCCCGCTCCTGTCGCCGCCATTGTTTTAGTTGCTATCGCTTTCGCCGCCGCCGCTGCCATCACTACCGCTGCTGTCGCTGCTACTACTGCTGATAATAGGCTTTTACATACCTATAATAGGCTAAAACTCTACTCAATGAATTCGGAGACACACAAATATTTTCACAGATATATAAAAATAGTTATTATAGATATGAACTAACACAAATTAAAGTTGATTGTCATATAGCTTAAACTAAAATTTAATTAAAAATTAAATATTTTTATATTAAATTTAATAAAAACAGAAACTATAAATGAAAATTTTAAATTAAACAAATAAAATTCATTGGATAACATATTCTAATACAATATTTTAAATAACTAAAAAAATAACAAAAATTATATTACATCTTAGTAAATAATGTATCTACTGACTGTGCATAAAGTATAATCTATCAATGCATTGATGTTATTTTCTCTCCCTCTGCTCCTCCGATCACCAACTTTCGACTGCGAAAAGCTGTCCGGGTCATGGTACTTCATGTCTGTTGAAAAATCCCTTCACTTATAGAAGTATCATATGGGAAATAATGTGGTACCACATCTATAAGAAATTTAAACCACTAAATTAAATCAAAATAAATTAAAAAAAATTATGTTTTGATAAATATATATTATTGCAGCAAAAATGTACATATATACTAGCATTTCACTCGTACATATATTACTGCATATAATTGTATATATAAATTGTAGTATTACGTGTACATATATACTGAGTACATATATACTCAGTATATATGTACATAAAATACTACAGAATTATATGTACATATATACTGACTATATACGTATGTATATACCGCATTTGTTGCCGTTCCTGCTACTTCTGCTATCACTGCCGCCCCTGCCGCTAGCTGCCACACATGCCACTAATGTAGCTGCCGCCGCGGCCACTGCTGATGCTGCTGCTGCTGGCAGAGCAGCCGTCATTGCCGTTGCAGCCTCCGCTACCGCCTCTGCCTCTTCTAGTGCAGTTGTTGTTGCCGCTATAGTAGCTTTGGCCACTGATGTCGTTGCCACCACCATAGCCGCCGCTGGGGCTGATGCTACTGCTTTCTTCACTACCTCCACTACAGCTGCTGCCATTGCTGTGGCATCTGCCGTTGCTACTGCTGCTGCCGTTGCCGACGCTGTAGTTGCCGCTGCCAGTGCCGCTGCCACCGCTACCGCTTCTAGCACCATTGCCACCACTACCGTCACTGCCACTATTACCACCGCTGCCACAACTACCACTGCTAATAATATGGTGTTACATTCCTATAATAGGCTAAAACTCTACCCAAATAATTTGGGGAAACACAAACATATTCACAGATATATAAAAATAGTTATTATAGACATGAACAAACAAAAATTACAATTGATTATCATACAGTTTTAACATAAATTTAATTAAATAATTTAATATTTTTAAATTAAATTTAATAGAAATAGAAACTATAAAAGAAAATTTTAAATTAAACAAAAAAAATTCATTTAAAAACTAATTTTAATACAATATTTTAAATAACTACAACAAAAAAAATAAAAATTAGATTACATCCTATTAATCAATGTATCTACCGACTGTGCATAAAGTATAATCTATCAATACATTGATGTTGCTTTTTCTTCCTCTACTCCTCCGACCACCAGCTTTCTGCTGCAAAAATGCTGCATGAGTCATAGTGCATCATGTTTGTTGAAATGTCTTCGCTTATACAAGCTTTGTATGGGAAACAATGTGGTACCATATATGTATGAAATTTAAACCACCAAATCAAATCAAAATAAATAAATAAAACTATGTTTTGATGAATATATATTGTTGTAGTAAATATGTACATATATACTAGAATTTCACTTGTACATATATTACTGCAGTATATGTACATATAAACTACAATATTATGTATACATATATACTGAGTACATATATATACTCAGTATATATGTACATAAAATACTATAGTATTGTATGTACGTATATACTAACTATATACGTACGTATATACCACATTTGTTGCCTTTGTTGATGCACCCGCTATCACTGGCACTCCTGCCACTACCACTATCACTGTTGCTACCATTGCCCCATTGCCGATGCCACTATCACTACCACTGGTGCCGCAGCTACTGCTACCACTGCCAGTGATGCCGCTACTGCTGCCGGTGTTGCCACTCCACTGCCACTGCCACCGCTGCTGTCACCTCTGCCAAAGCTTCCGCTGCTGTCGTTGATGCCGCTGCTACTACTTCTGCCACTTTTGCTGCTTCTGCCACTGCTACCACTGATGTCATCTCTACCTTTTTTACCACCACAACCACCGTTGCCGTCATTGTCGTTGTTGCCATCGCTGGTGCTTCTGCTACCACCCCTGCCGCTACTGCCGCCGCCGCCGCCGCCACTTCAACTACCACTACTGTCGCTTCCGCTACCGCCGCTGCCACTTCTACTACCACCGCTTCCATACTACCATCACTGCCACTGTTGAAAATAGGCTTTTACATATCTATAATAGGCTAAAAATCTACCCAAAAATTTTAGACACAAAAACATATTCACAGGTATATAAAAACAAATATTATAGGCATGAACAAACACAAATAAAAGTTGATTGTCATACAGCTTCAACAAAAAACTAAAAGATGCCCAGCAATTATGTTTAGAGATAAAGAGAGTGCAAAAATAAAATGTTTTTAGAATAATAAAGATAAGATAAGCTAGCCCTATTTTTGATAAAGTTGATATCGGTAAATATTGGACCCATGGATTGGAAGGACCATTGTAATGTCTGAATGCTTTGAATCAGGACTTTTTCTTTTGTCACACATAATGTGTCCTACAAAGATTCATAATTTGGTTAATCAGAAATGCAAAGAACAAAACTAGAATAAAAAAAAGTGAAACATGCAAAAAAATATCATAATTATTTGCTACACGAAGATAAAAATAAATAACAGTTCAAAAATAATTCTCATACTCAATCATCCTTATAATTTGTAAGGAATGCTATCCTCTCCTGTGAGGATTCACAGCTGGATCTCGGAATGCTATCTGTTATGCCAATGCCGCTAACTATGACTCGATATAGTTAATCTACTATTGCATTACATTTTTAATTTCTTTAATTTCTTGCATTTCTTCCATCAAATTAGTTATCAGGTCATCCTCTTTTTCATTTCAGTCTCCATATCTACAATAAGTTCATTTGTTTCCTATGCTTGTTTTTCGAATGCCTCATCCACCATTGCTGAGATAGTTGAATTAGAAACACGACTGCTACAACAAAATGCCACTCCCTTAAAGCCGATTCTGTACACTCACTACTTCTTTCGACCTCCTATTGTCTCCAAATAAAATGGATCATAATCAATTGGTTGAAGATCCATAGAACCCTCAACTTGTCGATGAGTAGCTATCACAGGTTCCTCCATTAGGTCTTGAGATAAAATAGAGAAAGAAACTATTCTAGATTTACAAAAATAAAATAAATATTTTGCATTCAAAACAATTTTTATAATGTACTTTAGTTTTATAAAATCTAATTAATATAACAATTTCTTACAGAAATCATCTGAGAATTGTTGTTAACATACTGACCATCCACTTTCTTCCCATGCATCTTTATGAAAATCTAATAAAAATTTGGATCTTGACCCAATTCTCCTGCCTAGAATATGTTTTTATTAAGTCATAAAAAAACAAATGATAAAAAAAATAAACAACATTGATAAAACCTTGTAGAGATTTTATTTATTGGACTATTAGAACAACCACAAAATATAGAAATATTTAGAATTTTAAATTTGTATCAAATCTCGAGCATGCTCAATGCTCGACTTTGAACCTCCAATGTGTCGACAAATTTCTGTACCTAGTTCATCTACCTCACTTCGATAATTTATGCTAGCAATATCTGATTTTTTCTTCACATCTAGCTCCTCCCAATAATTATGCCACTCAGGCCAGTCTTCCTCGGATATAAAATCAGGCATTTCTTTCATTTTCTTTAATTTATGGACAAAACCAGAATACCGTTGAGCAGCTTTGATCTCCCATAATAACTTTATCTTTCCATAAAATTTGGGTTCCCATGTGCACTGATTCTATAAATAGAAAAATGACAAAAGAATTTATATTAATAACAAGAACATAATTATTTACTGATTGAATAATAACCAACATAAAAGTTAAGTAATTAGATAATAATTTTTCAATTCTTTTGTTTTATTATTTTTACCTGAAAGTCATTAAAATATGACTCTTTTGTCAATTCAGAAACTTTCTTTAAGGAGAACGCTTTAGAACCATTCATTTTCTTGAAAGCCTTTGTAATTTTAGTCGAACACATGTGAGATGAAATAAAACTCTACAAATAAATAAATAACATTGAAAACAAGCAAATCATAACAATATAAAAAAAACCAATGACAGTAATATCAAAATTTTTTTTCAAGTCATTTTTACATATTTCTTTTACCTCTCATCCACAATCTTAATTTCTAACTTTACACTAACTATAAAGGAAGGCACAATATTTGATTAAGTCATTGGTATTATAAATTGGGGAACAATCATTATAAAATGTTGCGTATAAGATAGAGATGGATCAAAAGTTTGTGTAGGAAGCACAATGGGTGGGGAGCTTACATCTTATAAAGGTGATAGTAGAGGTCTCAATGATGGTGCTGGTGATAGAAATGGAGATGGTGATTGTGATGTTGAAGTCTGGATATGGTGGCTATAAGATGGTACTAATTATGTAATATGATATAACATACTATATGAATTTAGTTCATTTCTGTGTCCACGTCCACCTCTACCACGGCCACATCCTTTAGGCACCATCTAATGTACAAAATAAAACAAAGAACAAAAAATAGGGATATGATGAACAAGCATGCATTTTTGAATAAAACAGACTGATATATTTCAAACAAATATAAAAAGTCTTTGATAATTTAAATTTATAATAAAATTATAACAATTTAATTATCGGCATCACTATCATCCTCCAATGGATCTTCTGATATTTTGTCTGATTCCAATAGAAGTTCGAACTCATCTTCAGATAGAAATTGATCATCTTCAATTTCTATTATGCCACTATTTGAGTCACATAAATTTTCTAGATCTTCATCTACATTCAAAGGCTCAATATTATTTTTTTCATCTTCCTGGAATGCCAGTGTACTTTTTAAGTCTGCATTTCTTTGTTGTGATATTAGTACTTCAAATTTTGATTGAGCTTTGATTTTACAAATCACCAACCAATCTCTCTTATCAAGAGATAAACTTGGATATATACAATAATATACCTGAGTGGCTTGAGCTGCCATAATAAATGGCTCATATCAATTATATCTGTGTTTATGGTTAACATCCACTAGCTTATAATCTAAATAAATCTTTGTGCCCATATTTCATATAGGATCAAACCACTCACACTTTAATAATACAATCTTGTTATTTTAGAGTCTAGGATACTCCAACTCAATAACTTCTTTGAGTTGACCATAATAATCAATCTCATCTACACTATAACCTGAGCCTTTAATGTATACACCACTATTCATTGTTATTTTAGAAGAACCGTGACTGATTGTGTGAAATTTATATCCATTAACAAAATACCCAGGATAGAGTGTCACATATCTAAACGGGCCTTTACTTAGATTTTGAATGAAAATATTTGAATCTCCATTTAAAGGATTAATTGCATGTGACATAAATTAAAAAATGATATTAACAAATAAAAGATACTAATAAATTAAATAATTCAAAATTATAAAACTTAATTATCCTCACATAATTTTTTAACTAATTTGCAAATTTAGTTTCTAGCATATAATCGACATCATTGCTGGAAATTATGGGATTCCTATATTTTAACTGCTCAACATAAATACTGCACAAATATAAAAAGAGAAAAAAAAATGTATATCAATTTTTAATAATTCCTATTAAAGATAAAATTAAACTATGAATAAATTTGCAACCATTTTGGGTATTCATACTCAATATATGGTGCAACCTCTTCATAATTAAGTAAAACGTAGCTCCAGGTTGCTTTGTTCATCTGTCATATATCTTTTCATTGCTCTTCCAAATGCTCTTCTAGGGTGCTTGAAGATAGATAGGTTGTCCACAGAATCTCTACCATCACATGACCTTCATAATTCCATGGCACATTTCAATTATTTGTATTGACATGATTCTCAAAATAATAAGAATAAAATGATGATGCTTCTTCTACTAAATATGCATTGCAAATTGAACCTTCAACTTTTACCTTGTTTTTAACATTCAATTTTAACTTACGAAGATACCTACATCCATAATGTTAGGTTTCAATTAGATTAAATTACAATAATACTTAAAGTACTAAATAATAAAACACATCAATATATATGTATTAACCTCTCAAAATGATACATCCACCTGAATTGCACTGGCCCTGCAATCCTTGCTTCATATGCCAAATGGACCGGCAAATGCTCCATCGTCTCAAAAAAACTCGGTGGGAATATCCATTCAAGCTTACAAATAATAAGTGGATTTTCATTCTCCAGCCTCACCATGTCATCTATTTTGATTGCAGTTTCAGTTAGCTGTTTGAAATATAAAGTTCTATAAGGAACCTTCCAAACACTTAGTGGAAGTAATTCATGGAATAGAATTGGTATTAATCTCTGTATAAATACATGATAGTCATGAATTTTCATTACAAATAACTAAAGATTCTTCATATCCACGCATCTACCCATTTTTGACACAAATCCATCAAAAAATTTCAAATTTTTAACCAATTCACACAATATTTGTCTTGCCTTCTTATTTAGTGTGTAGCCAGCTTTAAGAAATTTTTCTGTTTCCTTATTCAGTTTCAATTTAGGATGCCAATAGTAATCAATTAGCTCTTGTGTTGATATTAAAGTGTCTTTTGTTTTTTCGTCTATATTATGGACAGTGTTGAAAACATTGTCAAAAACAATTTTTTCAATATGAATTATATCTAAGTTATGATAAATTAAATTGGACTTCCAATAGGGCAACTCCCAAATATCATCTCTTGAATATCTGTCATAATTTGCTTATTGATCCATTACTTCCAGTAACTTCATTTTCAGTTACTTTCTTCAAACCCAAACTATGAATCTCTGTCATAATATCATCTTCTGAACAAACTGCTGGTGCAACTGTCATCACAGTTTATTTTTTCGAAATGTAGTTCTATTTCTTCGAAATGAATGATTCGTAAGTAGAAACTTACGATGGTTATCAAACCATGACTGTTTACCACTAAATTTGAGGGTAAATACATCAGAATTTTCCATGCAATACGGGCATGCGAATCACCCTGTAGTACTCCAGCCAGACAACATTGAATATACAGAAAAGTCACTTAATATCCACATATGAGCTGCCCGCATAATGAAATTTTGCTTTTTTGAGATATCATATGTATTAACACCAACATCTCATAAATGATTTATCTCTACAATAAGAGGCTGTAAAAAAAATATCCAACATGTCTTTCGGATTTTTTGGCCCTAGAACCAATATTGACAAAAACATATATTGTTCCTTCATACAAAACCACTAAGGCAAGTTATAAGGTGTCACTAACACTGGGCATGTTGAATATTATTGTTCATATTGCCCAAATGGCTGAATTCCATTAGTGTAGAGACCCAATCTCACATTTCATCTTTCTACTGCAAAATCTTGATGTATATAATTAAAATGCTTTTAAGCAAGTGAATCTGATTCATGACACATTACCTCTTCTTCAACATCATGCTAAGATTGCCACCTCAAATCATTTGTTGGAGCATTTGATGTATATTATCTCTGTAATTGAGTAATTAATGGAAAATAATACATCTTCTTAAAGACAACCTTTAATTTTTGTCGCGTATCTACAACACGAGGTGCCTTCCTTAATCGGGGATGATCATAAAACTTACATCTTATTAAATCACTATCACTGCCCCAATATAACATGCATTCATTTAAACAACATTCAATTTTTTCCACTGGTAGACCCATTCCTCGTAGTAAGTTCTTAGTGGTGTAAAAGTTGTTAGTGATCAAATTATTATTTGAAACAATCTCCTTCATCAGTTCTGTCATCTATTCAAATAATTTCTCAGACATATGATTTTCTGACTTAATGCTCATTAGTCAAGCCACAAATGACAATTGTGAATGTGTTTTACAAACAGGCCACGACTCTTTATCTGTAGCTTTAAGCATTTCATAAAATTTCTGAGCTTTAGTTTAGGTGATTCATCCGTGTAATCCATACTGAAGTCAGTACCAGCTGCTTCCGTGATCATTCGATGGTATGTGTTTGATGATTCTTCACCATAAGCAAATGATTCAATACCCTCATTTTGTTCAATATTCATAGCCATTGTACTTTCTCCATGATAAATCCAAACAAAATAATTTAGCACAAAGCCATATTTAGCCAAATAATATCTTATAGTGTTTGCATCACGAAAAGGGATTCTGTCACTTGCGATGATTACACGGGCACTAAATTTTTTCTCCATCCATCAACCTCATTTGACTACATGCAAAATTGATGAAAGTTTCAAGCCCAGTCAAAAAATCTTTATTCAAAAATCCATTAATAACCTTTTTGTACATCCACTGATGATCTGAGCTCATTTTGCCCTATTTTATTTACAAAAATATTGCCCAATAATTATTTTGAATAAAACATTTTATTACTTCAAAATATACATATAATTAAATAAAATTACTTACAAATGAATATTTAAAAATTATATATCATGAATATCGAGGCAATGCATTTGCAGAATCTTCATTAATAGATAAAGCAAATTTAGCATGATAAAGATTAAAAGATATCACAGTTATACTAGATAAAGGGTGCAGAATGTGATAATGCACAAGAAATGAAAGCAAAAAAAGATATTTAATGGTTGAAGGAGGAGGGGGGGAAAGAGAGATATATAAGATGGGGAAGAGAGAGGGGCAGAGAAATGGGGAGACAGGGGAGAGAGAGAGTGAAGGAGAGAGAGGAGGGAGAGAGAGGGGAAGAGAAATGGTAAAAGTGGGAGAGAGGGGAAGAGAAATGGTGAAAGGGAGAGAGAGGGAAAGAGAGTGAGAGAGAGAGGGAGAGAGAGGGAAAGAGAGTGAGAGAGAGAGAGGGAGAGAGAGGGAAGAGAGTGAGAGAGAGAGTAAGAGAGAGGGAGAGAGAGGGAGAGAGAGAAAGAGGGAGAGAGAACAAGCAAGAAAGGAGAGTGAGAAAGAAAATAACAAGAGAGAGTGTGTGACACAAAGAAAAAGAGGAATATAGTGATAGGAAGAATTTGAGAGGGAGAGAGAGAAAGATACACATAAAGAGTGCAGTGTTAGAATGAAAAATTATATAAAAGAAAATAAAATTTTATTTATATAAACCTATCAAATATTACATCATTTATCATACATAAGTTGATATTTGAGCCTAGGCCCAAGGGCTAGGATTAGGTAAGAGTATGTCCCTTATTTGTATTATACCATATATGAGCCTGATCAACAAACACTCTCATGATACGTGCTTACATATTGTTGATATTATATCTTTTGCCATTTAATTTAAATTAGTTCAACAAATTAATATTATTCCATATATAATTATATGTTAGGATACAAATAGTAAATGTTGTTATAAATAGTTACATATAGTTAAACATATAATTATATATAGATATATGCATACAAGTAGTTATAAGTAAATATAAATAAATGTATACAAAATTATAAACAATTATATATATTTACATATATGTATACATATATGTATACATAATTAAAAATAAAGTTATATTTATCTATATAAAGTTTTTTATAGTTATGAGAATATATATATATATATATATATATATAGTTTACACATATAGTTAAACATTGTGTTGTATGTTTTTATAGATATAATTATAAATATTATTCCATGTAGTTAAACATATAGTTACACGTATAGTTTAACTTATATTTATACATGTATGTATATATATTTTTAATATAATTTCATATATTTATACATATAGTTATGTATAGGTATGGATATACTAAAATATATTTATCATATTAATATATAAAAATGGATATTTATAAAAAATTATATATCATTAAACATTTAGTTATATATATATATATATATATATATATATATATATATATATATATATATATATATATATATATATATATTCATATGAGTAGTTAAATTTAGTTATACATAAAAATATATAATGTTATAAACAAATATATAGATTTACATATATGTATGCATATATGTATAAATAGTTAAAAATATAGTTATATTTAATTATATAAAGTTTTATTTAGTTTTACTAATATTTATATATAGTTATACACATATAATTAAATATGATGTTGTATGTTATTATACATGTAATTATAAATATAGTTACATGTATAGTTACCCTTATATTTATACATGTATATATATATATTTGTTCAAATAATTCCATATATTTATACATATAGTTATGTATAGGTATGGATATACTAAAATACATTTTTATACTAATATATAAAAATGTATAATAAATTATGTTGTTAATTATATAATTAAATATAGGTTATACAGTAATAATATAAAATTATGTATTGTTATTTGTTATTATACATATAATACGTATAGTTATAAAAATTTATATATCGTTAAACATTTAGTTATATATATATATATATATATATATATATATATATATATATATATTCATATGAGTAGTTATATTTAGTTATACATAAATATATAAAAAGTTATAAACAAGTATATAGGTTTGCATATATGTATACATATACGTATAAATAGTTGAAAATATAGTTATATTTAATTATATAAAAGTTTTATTTTGTTTTAAAAATATTTATATATAGTTATACACATATAATTAAACATAATGTTGTATGTTGTTATACATGTAATATTAAATATAGTTACATGTGGTTATACATATAGTTACACATATAGTTAAACTTATATTTATACATGCAGGTATATATATTTATTTATATAATTTTATACATACCTATAGTTATGTATAGGTATAGATATAGTAAAATACATTTATGAATACTAATATATACAAATGTATATTAAATATAAGTTGTAAATTATATATTTAAATATAGTTATGTATAAAACTTTTATAGTAATACATATAATAAGATATAATTATTTATAGTTATATGTTATTATACATATAGTATAAATAACTATAAATATTTTTATATAGTTAAATACATAATTATATATAGATATATTCAATACAAATAGTTATACATAAATATATAATGTTATTAATAAATATATAGATTTACTTATATGTATACATACTTACAAATATAGTTATATCTAATTATATAGAGTGTTATATAGTTATACAATTATTTATTTATAATTATACAAATATTTATATATAGTCATACAACTTCAACAAATAACTAAAATATGAGCAGCAATGATGTTTAGAGAGAAAGAGAGAGAGAAGAAATACTATATTTCTACAATTTTCCACATGAGTAGAATGTTACTTTGAATGGTCATTTACTACTGCTTCTATAGTGAAGAAATTTTCTGCTAAAGCATAATAAATTTCTTCCATATATCTACATGTCTATATATATATATATATATATAGGAAAAATATGAAGATTAATACATATCGAGTATTACAATAAAAAATAAAAAAACTGAGTAAAATAAATAAAAACTCACAATAATATAATATTATGAATAAAAATTATAAAATGATATTATCATTTATTAAATAAAAAAATTCACATATAAATACAAAAAGAAACTATAAATTCTATTAATCTATATAAATCATATCATCCTATTATCTCATGATGAAAAAAATATAAAAATTCAATATAATTCTCAATAGTTTTGAAATTTTTATTTGTATTTACAACTTATCAATGTTCTTTATAATTCTTTTTGCTGTATTTTTATGATATGTTACTATTTTTTTATTATATTGTATTGATATTCTTGAAATTATAATAATTTATTTTTATTTTATTAAGATATGAAATAATATTAAATAATATATGTTCTTGACTAAAAATTAATTAGTAAATATGTTTATATCATATTAAACTATAAAAGAGTACTCACATAAAAGAGTACTCACATATATTCGCTTGTACTATAAATTAATGTTTCATTAATGATACATTCATTTTCATAATACTTCTCATATTTTCTTATATTCTTTATTACTATTTATTACAAGATATATCTGCCACAAATTTTGTAAAATATGAAACTTAGATTCAAGCTTGTAGGTTACAACTAATAATTATCGTACTCAACTAATAACTACAACGTTCAACTAATAATTACTACTAATATTTATTAGTTTTTTAAATTGTTTAAAATAAACATATTGCAGCACATAAAAATTAGTGTGTTAAAAGATGATGTTATTAACACGACAGGATAAAGGGTGTCCTAACGAATGTTATCGTAAAGAGAATACTTTTGTATGGCATAAAATTCATCAATGTTACAGAGATACCCAAACTCTCCATAATTCACAACTGTTAATGGTATAAATTATAATTAATATAAATTTGGTAGAAGTTGAATTGTTAGAGTAATAATAAACTATATTGTTATGGAAAATAATAAATTAAAGTTAATAAAACATTTTTTGGTAGAAAAAAATTTATTGTATTGCATGCCATTGTAGGGATTATAAACATTAAAAATTTTTAAAAAATTTAATAGTTTTATATCCTCTATCTAAATCAAAAATGTTATATATTTAAAATATTATACGTTTTTTATCTACCTACCCTTCTCCCAAACTCAACCCAAAATTATTTTTTGGCTCGTATATAATTTATGAGGCTTCATGATTAGAATAGGTAAAATTCATGTTCCAACATCTGAACAACATGATAAATGATAGCTCCATGGAAAACGTATCCAACATCTACGAGGATCATACTTATATTTTCAGTGTTAGAGTATTCATCATCTTTTGACGATCAGTCTACCATGTTGTAGGTTCGTATTATTATTACCATGCTATTTGTTTTAAAAATATTATTCTTGATAGTAATTATGTACAAAAAAGTTTGGTTAATATATTTTATACTCTCTTAGCTTGAGTGTTAATGACACATTGCTATATGTTGATCTTATAATATCAGTATGAAATCATTATTTTAATATTACTGAACTTGATTTAACAAGTCCACTCTCACTAACACAAGATAGATTATAAGGAATCACACACTACGAGACATCTATTTAAGGAATATTGAAATTATTAGAAATATAAGTGTTTTATTTCAAGAAACATAAATATGAAGTTATTATGTTGAGATAATTCAGAGATAAATTTAATTTACAAAATATTAGATACATGGTAAATATTAAATCTTTACACACACACACACACACACACACACACACACACACCATGATAATCTTTTTTTAAGATAAGTGCAACCATAAGAATATAAATGAATCATGTAGGAAAATGACAATAAAGTCTGAAGAAATTAATAAGAATAATTATTGTCATATCATATGTTGACTTACAAGCTTATCAAATGCTTACTTGCATGAATATCATGTATTAGTATGTATAATTTTCATGTCTTGGCTTACATGAGTGATAAGTATTGATTATTGTGCTTACTATGTGTTCTCGTGCATTAATGCCAAGGTGCTTGAAAGTGTGTTTTGTTATATGATGATGTGTATACCTACCAAGAATTGACTTGACATGTGAAAGATATGTGTTGGCTTACTAAATGTTGTATCAAAAATTAAAAACTTGGATCTTGCCTATAAATAAAATTGAATTGGGGTTCCTAGCACACAACAATACATATCATGAAAATATTTCAAAGTGAATCGAGAAACTCTTGCTCAATTATTTTCAATTACATGTGTGAATAATATTGAGTTTTTAAAAGTTGATAGAATAGTTCAAACTGATTTAATCGAGTATAATCATTTTAATTTAATTTGACATGCTAAACTATTATTTATTTATTTTATTATTTTATTTATTTATTATTTTTGTATTTTATGTATTTTATGTATTTAATAATTTATGTATTTATGTAATTTATGTAATTATGTAATTTATGTATTTTATGTATTTTATGTTTTATGTTTTTATGTATTTTATGTATTTTATGTATTTTATGTATTTTATGTATTTATGTATTTTAGAATTTTATGTATTTTATGTATTTTATGTATTTTATGATTTTATGTATTTTATGTATTTATCGATTTAAGTATTTTATCGATTTATGTATTTTATGATTTTATGTATTTATGTATTTTATCAATTTTATGTATTTTATGTATTTTATGTATTTTATGTATTTATTTGATGTATTTTATGTATTTTATGTATTATGTATTTTATGTTATATGTATTTTATGTATTTTATGTATTTAAGATTTTATCAATTTATGTATTTATCGATTTTATATTGATTTTTATCGATTTTATGTGTTTATCGATTTTATCGGGTTATCTGTTTTATCAGTTTTATCAATTTTATATGTTTTATTGGGTTTTATATGTTTATCGGTTATCATGTATTGGTTATGGTTTTATCTGTTTATCATTTTATCGGTTTATCAGTTTTATCAGTTTATCATTTATGGTTTATCAATTTATCGGTTTTTTTTCGGTTTATCGGGGTTTTCGGTTTTATCGATTTTATCTATTTATATTTTATCTATTTTATCTATTTTATTTATTTTATTTTTAAATAACTCATTATCATTTTAGATATTTTGTAGATATCAAGCCGGCATCCCTAATATGTATATAGTTATGTATAAATTACA